>OY292525.1:3833254-4311752 GCA_958496365.1 Subacronicta megacephala
CGGCGATGTGTTCTTTTACGCGGGTCCCTATGCTTCTTTTAGTTTGGCCTATGTATGAGAGACCGCAATCACAATCAAGCTTGTATACTCCTGCATCTTGTAGAGGTATGTGGCACTTGACAGGTGGTAGGAACTGACTAATCTTCTTCAGCGGCTTGAAGTAAGTTTTGATTGAAGCCCGCTTCAAGATATAGCCAATCTTGTCTGTGACTCCTCTTACATATGGTAACACAACAGGTAGTCGCTCAACTGTGGTACGTTTCACGCGGTTTCTGTGATGAGGTTTCGGTATTTGGAGCTTGTTGTCGTGCAGTACTTGCTTGACATGTTGAAGCTCTGCATCCAGGTGTTGCTCATCACACCTGGATCCACATCGGACCCGCGTAAAAGAACACATCGCCGATGTCAAACACCGCCGTTCCGGGAAGTCAGCAGTTTGTGAACATACACTTGACAAGACCCGGCACTACATCAGATTTGATAAACCACAAGTCCTTGCAAAAGAAAACCGATTCCTACCTAGGATGATTCGCGAGGCTATTGAAATTAAAAAACATCCAAATTTCAATAGAGAAGATGGCTGGGTCTTACCATCTGCTTGGAACCCCATCATAGATTCCATTAAATCCAAGCACAAGACTGCGAGACCTAAGGATACGGTGAGCTCATTCTGCGTGACCGGCATAAATAATAATCAACAAAATGTAGGGTAGCTGTTGATAATTTTGACATTAGGACGACCAACACCTCAGTCCACCCGTGACCATGGATGCTGTAAAGGATCCGAAACGTCGGGAATTTAAAAATATCAATATAACGCGATAAAATCCGTAAAAAGTAGTTTTATTTCAATGTCGAATATTCGCGTAAGTGTTAGAAACCAGTAAATCTATGATAACTCATTATAAAGAGGCAGAGTTTGTTGAAAAAATATATTAGTTATAGCCTATTTATTGAGGAAGGCTATAAGTTGTACAATATTACTATGGCTATAATACAATAAATGGGAAAGTCTGGATGGATGTTTCTTACTCAGTCACTCCAAAACGATTGAACTGATTTGTATGATATTCAGCACACAGTTTATTACCTGAATAACACATGAGATAGGACTTTTTGCCTACTACGTGGACGAAGTCGCGGGCAGAAGCTAGTTGTAAAATAATATTATGAATTTTAATTTGCAACATCTTGTTATTTAAGTTTGCATACGAATCTTAATTGATCACTCATTGTTATTATTTTTAATTTACAGAAAATACTTCATCACGACTATCTTTAATGGGACTGCCTCATTAGTCTAGTGGTCCTAAGCGCGATTGCTACGCTAGAGGCGACTCCAGGTCGAGCAAAGTGTTATTGGGTTTCTTTATGAATTTCCCAGTAGCAGCTCGGAGTCTGGATATGTGCCCGGTTAATGGCAATAGGTTCGCCCCCTATTACATGGGACTTAAACATACCGGCGAAATGTGGGTGTACATTAGTACATCTCGTGATGGCGTGATGGTATGTTATGACTATCTTTAATTGAATATTTAATTGATTTACAACAAAATATTTTGCGCATACAATTTTGTCAGTAATACGTCAACGGATAAGAGCCATCAAGATAATCTAGTGAAAGTAAAATGTATAATTATAATAATTTGGTAAATGTTTATTAAGTTTTATAAACTGGCATCCAGAAAATCAGTTATCCAGAAAAAATCCATAGAAGAAACCTTCAGAAGGACATACAGTTTGCTGGTACAAAAGCAATACACAAAAATTATCAAAACACACCCTATTTACAATATTCTTCTTTGATTTCTTTTCATAGCATTTTTCCTGACGGATTTTTGGTATACTGTCTGTGAATGTCACTTGGTTTTATTTTCTTGTATGGTGCGACTCTTTGGTTGACGAATTCAATTCGCGAGGTCGCCAGTCCTAAGCCAGTCACCATCTACAAAGACTCCGTTATTACCCTGTGGGTTCCTCAAGTAGCCTTTAATTATTGTAGGTCCTCTGTTGTTCTCCAACCTGAAGCAGAAAAAATAACATCTTAAAGATGATCAAAATTTTAAAAAGTCAGTAGTCTACCGAGTACCTATTGAGTTATAATCAAAGTCGTTTGTCAAAGTTATTTGTTGTTTTAAATATTTTTCCATACACACTTTAACACCCATTTTTACCCCTTTATGGGATGAAATTCAAAAAATCCAAAAATACGTATATCATTAATTATATTGAAGAGCATAAATGTTAAATTTCAAGTAATTTAGATAATAAACAAAAAAAAATCCATACAAACTTTAACACCCCATATTACCCATTTAAGGAATGAAATTCAAAAAAATCTTTAAAAACATGTTTTATTATTTTATATTAAGAGGCTAAATACCAAATTTCATTCATTTCAAAAGAAATGACAGTTTCATACAAACCTTAAACCCCCATTTCACCCCTTTCGGGGATGAAATTTCAAAAATCCTTTCTTAAATGACGCCTAAAGTTTAAAAGCAATATCCTCACAAAATTTCAAACTTCTATCATTAGTGGTTTCGGCTGGGCGATAATGTCAGTCGGGACATTGCCTTTTATATATATAGATAGATACGAGTAGTAGATGACAACATATGAAATTTCTAATATAGAAAACCAAATTTTCGACTGATTTAACTTTTCGGACTATTAAAAAATCTGCCCATAAGATTTTTATTTGGCGAAACTGATCAAGCTTACTACACTACACCTCCTCCTGCTTCAGTTGTTTTTCAATGCTCTTATGAGCCCGTTTTTCCATTTATGATAATCTATGAAACTACAAACTCTGGGTCTCTTTCCAGTGATCTTCAGTTTATTTAGGCTGAAGAAGTATTTTCAATGGTACAGCAGCATTCTCTGAAAGCAAATACTTATAAGCTTACTATATATTTAGTACATTACATAAAGTTATCACAGCAGTTGTAGTGGGCCATAGATCCAAGTTCCTGAAGACATATTCGTCCACAGTCAACTTCGGTATGTCCACGTCTTCTTAAAGAGACATGACAATTTGCTTGTTAGTCCAAACACTCCTCTCTCTAATTTTCACACGGAAACTTGAGAAATTGACTGTATCCAAAATTAGTTTCTATTTAAGTATATTTTTTTTTTATTTAAAACTGAACGGCTCAAACCACTTACACTATTTAAATACGTAAGTATAGAGTTAGTAATGCCTTATGAGAAACATTTACTATAGGTCTATTTTTTTATATTTGATGAAAGTCAAGCCTGCAGACTGGATAAATGCTACACAGTAATGAACCATCGCATAGCCTATACAAATGCCAGTTGAGCCGTCTAAATTATGTTTGACATACCCAATGACTGATGCATACATGTTAATTAGTCTCATTAAAGTCACTATAGGACCCTTTCTTGAAAAAACCATTCTGGATATTTGTCTACATTGTGACAAGCAATTGTTGACACTAATTCAACAATACTCTTTTTCTACGAAAATAATTAATACATCGAGACGCGTGATGATCTATCAATTATGCTAAGAAGGATATTATTTTGGGAGGGACAGATTAAAGGAGTAGACAATGCAATTAAATATTTACATTATTTTAATATTTAAAATATTAAACTTGTACAAAACAATTCATTTACGCGAAACTTGTAGTAATCACAATTGACCACGATCGCAGTAATACCAAAGCCGCAAATAAATAAATAAAAACGCGAATTTTGCATTGATCTCTAACTTGATCCCAGTTTTCAGCAGATGCAGTATTTGGTAATATTCTCATAAAAGTTGCTATTATTGAAATATATCACAAATTAATACACAAAAACTTTGTATCAAAACCCACTCTATTTACAATGTTCTTCTTTGATTACTTTTCTGAGTATTTTCCCAGATGGATTTTTTGGTATACTGTCTATGAATGACACTTGTTTTATTTTCTTGTATGGTGCGACTCTTTGGTTGACGAACTCTATAACATCCTTGTCTGTCGCTTTCGCTCCTGGTTTTAAGACTACAAACGCTCTAGGCTTTTCTCCCGTTACTTCATCAGGAACACCAACGACAGCTGCGTCTAGTATAGCTGAATGTTCCTTAAGAACGTTTTCTAATTCCGCTGGTGGTACTTGGTAACCTTTAACCTATAGATAAAATATTTATTTTAATGTTTTTGTTTTGAAATTTATATCTTTCATAATATACATTTGGTTGTACGCAGACATGTACTTAGTATGTAGTAGCTGGTAGATTAAAAAAAACAATTGATAGAAATTAAAAAATAATAATAATCAATTAAAAGTAATTAATAAATCGTTATCATAATAAACAACGGCTTATATTATAATCATACATAAAGTATAAATAAAATACTATTTAAGCGCCTTTCAAAAAATTTGCGATGTAGCAATTCTGCCTAAGATATAAATTTTCCTTTAGGCGGTCATTTATTTTTCTTGCACTCTTAATATATTATTTACGGCTTATATTAGATACTTCGATTTATTTTATGGAACGAATATAAGATGGTACATATAAATAAAAAAAATAGGTATTTGAAAATGAATGATGTTACTTGCGAAATATAACAATACCTTGATAAGTTCCTTAAGCCTATCAGATATTGTCAGTAATCCTGATTCGTCGATTTTCCCAAGGTCGCCAGTTCTAAGCCAGTCTCCATCTACGAATACTTCGCTGTTGGCCTGTGGGTTCTTTAAATAGCCTTTCATTACGTTTGGTCCCCTCACCAGTACTTCACCAATCTGAAACAGAGAAAGTACTATCATAGAGAAGGCTAAGAAATTCTTTGAATTGGCGGACTAGCTACTAGAGCGCTGTTCTAAAGTATGGATTATGAGTATCTACGAAAATCTATCTTAATGGGATAATCTATGCTACTGTTAAGTGGAACTGATTCCCTAACGGAAAAAAATTAGGCTCTAAGTCAAGTCCTGCTGATAGATGTACCGGTTTCATCAGATTGTATTCCTTCCTTCCGTTCAAGTAATGCATTATAATCATTTTCTGATATGTGCACGAATTAAAACCAACAAAATTGCATGCCTATGTCTACTATATCGGGTAAGTCTGATAAATACTAAGTACTTACTTCTCCTGGTCCTAAAGGCTTCATATCTCCATTGACAACCTTCATCGTTATGTTAGGTAAAGCATACCCAACGTCTTCATATGTCTTCTGGCCTGCAGGTGTTAAAGTTACCAGTGGAGAAGCTTCGGTCATACCGTATCCTTGGCAGAACTGGATATCTCGCTAGAAAAATATACAAAATAAATAATTAAATAAAAATAAATAATTAAATTAATTTCAAAGAAAGAAAGGAGAACGAAACCTTCGTTCTCCTTTCTTTCTTTGAAAATTATAAAGTACGGTGGCCAGCACATCAAGTTACCACTGAATGTCAAATTTTCTCAGTTGATTTTGAACTTTATCTTCAACAATTTAAGGTTTAAAATCATTTGGAGAAATTTGTCAGTTTGGTATACCTTGAACTGCTGGCGACTGTACATGTTCAACATGATCTTTTAACTTCCGTCAATAGGAATCAGAATTCGTCGCAAGCACATCGTAACTCCAAGTTTGCAAATATAATCTATACTAATATATATTATAATATCACTACATAGTATAAAACAAAGTCGCTTTCTCTGTCCCTATGTCCCTTTGTATGCTTAAATCTTTGACACTACGCAACGGATTTTGATGCGATTTATTTTAATAGATAGAGTGATTCAAGAGGAAGGTTTATATGTATAATACATATATATTTTAGTATAGAAAAGCCAATAAACCACGCGGGCGAAGCCGTGGGCGGAAAGCTAGTATTATTATAAAGCTGAAGAGTTTGTTTGTTTGCTTGAACGCGCTAATCTCAGGAACTACGGGTCAAATTTGAAAAATTCTTTCAATGTTAGATAGCTCATATAACGAGGAAGGCTTATAGGCTATATATCATCACGCTAAGAACAATAGGAGCGGAGCATAAATGAAAAAGGTTGCAAAAACGGGAAAAAATTAAATGCAGAAAAGCCGAGAAACCACGCGGGCGAAGCCGTGGGCGGAAAGCTAGTATTTTATAATTATGTGAATTTCAAAACATGTTTTTCAATTATTTATATTATTGAACCTGCATTTGTTTTATACCTGAGCTTTTTCAAAAAGTCTGTAATCTATACTAATATATATTATAATATCACTACATAGTATAAAACAAAGTCGCTTTCTCTGTCCCTATGTCCCTTTGTATGCTTAAATCTTTGAAACTACGCAACGGATTTTGATGCGGTTTATTTTAATAGATAGAGTGATTCAAGAGGAAGGTTTATATGTATAATACATATATATTTTAGTATAGAAAAGCCAATAAACCACGCGGGCGAAGCCGTGGGCGGAAAGCTAGTATTATTATAAAGCTGAAGAGTTTGTTTGTTTGCTTGAACGCGCTAATCTCAGGAACTACGGGTCCGATTTGAAAAATTCTTTCAATGTTAGATAGCTCATATAACGAGGAAGGCTTATAGGCTATATATCATCACGCTAAGAACAATAGGAGCGGAGCATAAATGAAAAAGGTTGCAAAAACGGGAAAAAATTAAATGCAGAAAAGCCGAGAAACCACGCGGGCGAAGCCGTGGGCGGAAAGCTAGTATTTTATAATTATGTGAATTTCAAAACATGTTTTTCAATTATTTATATTATTGAACCTGCATTTGTTTTATACCTGAGCTTTTTCAAAAAGTCTGTGATCTATACTAATATATATTATAATATCACTACATAGTATAAAACAAAGTGGCTTTCTCTGTCCCTATGTCCCTTTGTATGCTTAAATCTTTGAAACTACGCAACGGATTTTGATGCGGTTTATTTTAATAGATAGAGTGATTCAAGAGGAAGGTTTATATGTATAATACATATATATTTTAGTATAGAAAAGCCAATAAACCACGCGGGCGAAGCCGTGGGCGGAAAGCTAGTATTATTATAAAGCTGAAGAGTTTGTTTGTTTGCTTGAACGCGCTAATCTCAGGAACTACGGGTCCGATTTGAAAAATTCTTTCAATGTTAGATAGCTCATATAACGAGGAAGGCTTATAGGCTATATATCATCACGCTAAGAACAATAGGAGCGGAGCATAAATGAAAAAGGTTGCAAAAACGGGAAAAAATTAAATGCAGAAAAGCCGAGAAACCACGCGGGCAAAGCCGTGGGCGGAAAGCTAGTATTTTATAATTATGTGAATTTCAAAACATGTTTTTCAATTATTTATATTATTGAACCTGCATTTGTTTTATACCTGAGCTTTTTCAAAAAGTCTGTGTATGTCCGCAGATGGTAGCGGTGCGGCCCCTGATACGAAACTGGTGACGTGTTCCAAATGCTTTGCAGTCACTTGAGGATACGATCCAAGAAACATAACTGTAAGGAACAATATCGTTAGGAGTTTAGATGAAATTAATTATTAGGAAAATATTTAAGGAATGGACGAAACACAAAGAGTTAGTGAAAATGGTACCAAGTGGCATTCTGTGGTTATAACTAGCTCTAAAAACAAAAAGCGTGATGGTATCTATTTGGAATAAAAGCACTTACCCATAGGTGGCGCCAAATACAACAGCTGGAGCCGATGCGCCAGTAACGTGTTCAGGAACATATCTGGCTGAAATTTGGGTAGCGTCACCAGCTTTAAACCAGCAGAAAGCTTGTGAAGCATTCCTATGCTTAACCCATAGGAGTGGAACATTGGTAGGATAAGTAAAGTACTGTCTTGATGGGTTTCTGGAACGGTTGGAATGCAAATAAGTAAGATCCATACTAATATAGATATTAGTGCCTTTGCGAGATTGGACCTGGAAAGGACGAAGGAGAAGAAGAAAGAAAGAAGAGGCTTCGTTATATACCAAAAAGCCTTGTAATGCGAGTGGAACCGTGGCCTAGTTAAGTAACAAAATATGTCAAACCAAATAGTATATATATATCTATGTATAAGAGTAGCTGTATGCGGCATACATTAACTTAGGTCGTCATGTGCATGAAGATATAATTATTTTTGGAGATGCCTATGTCGTACACCGTCTATTTTTTTTTTTTTTTTTACTAGCCCATTTCGTCCCACTGCTGGGCAAAGGCCTCCCTTCCCTCTTTCCAGGCCAACCTATCCAAAGTTTTAGCGACCCAATCTTTCTCAAAGGAGTCGAGTTCATCGCGCCACCTCCGTCTGGGCCGACCACCGTCTATATATCGTCTATATATTCGCCGGTTCGAACCCCACCCATTGCACTACCGACGTAAACCCACTCGTAACACAAGCATTTAGCTTAGCACGAGGGGTTAACAAGAATACTAGTAATGTGTGATCCACATTGCTAGTAAGGTTTTTTTAAATAAAATATATATCACCTTTCTGACACAAACACAATTCGGTCTTTGAACCTTTTTATGTACTTTGTCACGATAAATTGATATGCATATACTATTAGAGCAAGTCCCAACATTTCCATTCGTGTACTCACGGCTAAACGTCGAGCTATATAAAATCCAGTTTATGCTGGCCTCTTATTGTATGGAAAGTATATATAATGCGAGTTCAGCTCGTACCGTACACTGGATTTGTATAAGTTGACCTGTAGCCGTGAGTACATCAGACACAAAAGTCGTGTGGAATGGAATGGAATGGAATGTCTTATTTCAAGACTTATTCATAAGGCCATAAGACTAATCCAGTTAAACTTCATAAGGCACAATATTAGACTATATTTAGACTTTGTTTTTATAATTAGGTACTATAAATCATAATAACGAGCAGTTTGGCCTCCAAATTATTTAAATCTTGTCTGAGTTTTAGTAACTGTATGAGTTAAGGCTTAACTTTCAGCCTTGGGCGCAAGATTCATTTTTTTCTTGATATTTTTGCAAATCGTTCGGCTATAACACATTTTAGGTACATGGCAGTCGAAATTACGACTTCAACAATAACTTATTAACAATTGATTGAAACTTTTGCTTCGTTAGTTGAACTATTAAACTTACCGGTAGTGTACTGATATTGTCTCAGTTCTGAATTCTGCTGCTCACAATTCGCAACAAGATTCCTATTCGTCAATTGCACCCCTTTTGGTAGTCCTGTAGTACCACTAGAGTATGGTAAAAAGGATACATCCTCACAATTCCTTTTAACCTCATTCAGCACACTCAAGTCTATTTCATTCTCAACCAATTCTTTATATGATATAGTTCGTTCAGGTAAACTTTGAGTCATATTCATTGATATGATTGGAAGATCTTTTTTTGACAATTGTAAAGCTTCTTTTACAGTTGGTAATAAATCATCGATTGTTATGATTATGGTGGTGTCAGAAAGACTAATTTGCCTTTGTATTTCATCTGAAATATATATAATATGTGTGTTAAACTAGAGAATGCTGTGTGATGTTGTGGTAGAGCCACACTGTTCGCAGCATGAATGGGCCGGTTTGACCGGGCAAGTACAACACTCTCGCAGAAGACCGACGTCTAAGTAGTAACGTTTGGCTACAGCACTTCGTTTGTTGAGAAAGAGGGCCGGAGGCCCAATTCCTCCATCAGTAGGTACTCTTCCTTCTCCTTCCCTTTCCCTAAATTTGCTCCGCAACGCATCTGCAACTCCTTTGGTTTGTTAGATGTCCATGAGCGGCGATGACTACTTACCATCAGGTAGCTCGCCTGCTCGTTTGCCGAAATGATTCTTGCTTTCATATTCTCTTTCAATAATGAGTGTTGTAATAGCACTACCATTAAATAAGAAAATAAACTTACAAGCAGTATAAACAGGGTTCATAGTCGTTACTATTCCTCCGGCGGCAAGAATTCCAAAGATGATGATGGGATACTCTGGAACATTTGGTAGTAGCACGGCAATAGCGTCTCCATCTCTTACTTTAAATTTTCTTCTTAAATTGGCACCTAATAACCTTGATTGTTTGTATACTTGTTCGTATGTGTATCCTCTGTTGGTATGTCCACAGACCTGTAACGATGCAAGTTTATCTATTTTAATATTAAAAATTGTGAAAGTCTATCTATCTTTCTATTTCTTTTTTAATAACCCCTACACTTCTGATAAATTTTAGAATATAGTTAGATTAGACGTGAAAAAGAACATGCTGTACCTTAGTACTTTTGTTTATTTCTACATTTTTGACAAGTTTTTTGGGAAGCAAGTGAAACGGTGTGAAAATTTGTAAAATATTGTTTTTTTTATTCGTTTATTATATTGAACAATCAATCAGTCCTCGGCGTAAAACGAAGTAATTTTTGTTTTATTCTACATATTTCTAAAATAACATTATACTATTAATCATTTATATTTCATATTGATTATATTTAAAATTGTGCAAAATTATACTTTTATAATGTGACTACTACAATTTTATTATATGTGTAGATAATCACAATTGTTGTCTAAAATCTTATGACTGTGACAATGTTGTACAAAATTGGTATATATAGAAATATATTGACATATATTTTATTTTTTATTTTGAGTTATTGAGGAAGCGTAATCCTAATATTTTTTGTAAAAAACCAATCCCTATTTTTATAAATAGGGATTGGTTTTTTACAAAAATATTAGAATATTATTAGTAACAATGGGGGTGGTAAACAGTTCTTATTAATAGTTAACAATTACCAATATGGGAAAATCACAATAAAATTAAAATTAAATTACAAAAGCGCTTCAGCTGCAGAAAACGTAGCAAAAAGCGTTATATTTAACATCTACCCCTTGTGCCAATAAGGTGCATATTCTTTTTTTATATATAAGATAGTGTAGTTCACACCGGGCAAAATAATATTTCCATGGCGTCTCCTTCGCCTTATAAATTCTTTCCACATGCCCAAACCATTGCAGCATGTTTCTTTTTATGGGTTAAATCGGTAAACGAGCAGGCAAGCTACCTGATGGTAAGTAGTCGTCGCCGCCCATGGACATCTGCCAAACCAAAGGAGTTGTAAATGCGTTTTCGAGCCGATTAACGGTGGATGAGTTGCTTTCAATTCGTATTCAATGTTACATGCTTGTTTTAACACACTTTTTTTAATCTATTATTCTTATTGCACTCTCAGATCAAATAAAAAGTAATGGAACTTTGCGAACAAAGAAGTGAGTGACCTCACTTCGTTGTTCGCAAAGTTCCATCTTTATTTTTTATTTGAGCTGAGATTGCACTGGAAACTTTGCAAGGAATACATTTCCACAATATTCGTTCATTCCTAACTTAGCGCTTACATACGTGATTGTATTAGTAGTACAGTTAAGTAATAGTGTAGATCTTCATCATGATAATATAAGCCAAATGAGGTCCACTACTGAACGAAGGCCTCCCCCATAGACTTCCACAACGACCGATCATATACCGCCTGTATCCAACGACTCCCAGCGGCCTTTACAAAGTTGTCTGTCCATCACGCAAAATTAAGTGAATAACAAGACAGTATAAGTACTACGTAGCTTCTTCTTCAGTGGGTATCTTTATTATCATATATAAGTACATACATTCAAAGTCCACTGAACTCTGTGTGATTGTCATTCAAGGTTAAATTACTGGACGATAATCAAACATTGATTTATTTATCAATATCGAATACAATACGATGACGTCAGCTGGTGTTTACATTATACTTAAATGTAGTAAATAAGTAACAATTAAGCTTATTTCTTGTATTTTGTTTACCATTAATACATTGAATTATATTAGTGAAGTTTTCCCTCAGGTCCCTGTTGTCATACGCACACCTATTGCGGAAACGAGCGAACATCGTGAGGAAGGAGAAAGAGATGGCTATTACAATGAAGTGTGACTGTTCATACTGCGCCTGTCCCTTTCATTTATTCCGTCAATTCACAATGGTCTGTGCCCAAAAAAAATAAGAACCAATTAATGTTACGAGACAACGCTTATTTTTTATTTATTTATTTATTAAATATGAAAGGTACATGTTAAAACATATGATCTAATACAGTGTCCCACAAAACTATATAAATAGTTTGACTGTGGGATCAAAATTAAAAATAAATATTTGTATACATATGAGATAAAACACGTGAGTGCATACTAGATATTACATTTAGTATTATGGAGTGCACTTTTAGTTAAGGTAGTGTATTTAAAAGATATTTTATTTATTAAACTTACATTTGAACTTATTTTTGTTATATTCAAGTCTGATGACCTCGGGCAAGCTATTAAGTATATATGGAATACGTTTCCTTAGAGTCCTAGCTTTTGCAGGGTACCTATGTAGGACACGTGTTGAGAAAAGACCGCACTTGTCGTCACTTGCCCTTTAAGGGCCATGGGATTCTTGACGATTACCACTTCTATGGCAGACTGTGGTCCAACTTTCACAGAAACCCTTTAAAAGGCATGCCCTAGCCTCGCTTTCTTCATAATAGTGTCATTCGAATTAGTCTGGTTGGCGGACCCGCGCCGCAGGTCATCGCAGGTCAGTCACCCATAGGCAACAGCTCATGCAGGCAAGCGCTGATGGTGAACAGTCACGCCGCCTAAAATACAGTTTGTTCGAAACAAGTATGCTGGTCCGAAGTTAGCATTTCCGAACTACCGCGCTGATAAAATCGTTTAATTCAGTGTGTTTATACATAAATCTCGAAATAAGTAAATAAAATAATCAGAAATGTGAAACATATATTTGACCCCAATTATCTTTACGACTCTTTCTATTAAAACTTACTACTGCAAAACGACTTGCGGACAACTTCAGACAAACTTAGTTATTTCGAACAAACTGTATAAGGCCTATCTATCTACCTCTATATGATCAAAGGCAGTCGAATACAAATAAAAATTAAATCCACCTCTCGATCGTATACCTACATAACGTTTATTGAAACAATTTTTATTTTATTAATTACTACATTACGACCGATTATTTCCGATAACTTTTTATCTCAATTAACATAACTGTAACAAAAGGGCAACATGACAATTCTTTCTTCTATGAAAATCGTTTATATCGTTTTTCAATAACCTTCATTGAAAAACCATAACATTATCTTATAACATATTTATGTAAATATGTAATTTCTCTGTAAACAATTTGTACAACACAAAGTCGGGTTATCACACATGTTATACCATTTAAAACTGACAAACGCCTGGACCGATTTTTATTATCTTTATTTGTTGAATTTGTTTCCGCCCCGAATAGCAGAATAACCATTAAAACATCAGAAATAATCACGGAAAATTTTCTAAGGCGGTACGAAGTATAACGTTAGCTAATCTGTAATAAAACAAGACTAGAACATTGCCTAATCAAATACGCCTAGATATTTACATTACAATCATTTACAGTATGCAGCCCTGGCACCTACAACACAAGTTCAATGATTCTTCGGGTACCAAAGTTCAACTAAATCGTAGAATTCAATCGATCAATCAATCAATCGATCGTTAATCTAATAAAAAAGTAATAATATACATTTTTACTATATTTTTTTTCAAATTGCACAGTACATAGAATATATTTACCACAGCAGTTTTTGTGGGCCACTTATCCAAGTTCCTGAAGACATATTCGTCCACGGTCAACCTTGGTATCTCCACATCCTTAAAAGGAGAGGAAACAACATTCTCGCTGGTCCAAACACTCCTCTCTCTGATGCTCACACATTGACTCGAACACTTGATACGCGGTTTGAAACGGAATATAATTTTAGACATTTTATCGTAAAGAGTTTTAAATTATATCTGTTCAAAGATACGTGCACACGCATCTGGTGCCATGCGTCTTCTAAGTAATGTTGTGGAATAATTATATTTTGATTACAAAGACAATCGACAGGAAAATGAAAGAAGTACAACTTTATCTTAATAGTTTATTATTACTGTATGAATATTTTTACTCTGTAACAGTGACTTAATAAATCAATCATTTTTTATTACGTACAGTAAAGTTATACGTGTATACTCTGTTACATTGATAAATTTATTACAGCATAACATAACATCACGCCTGTATTCCCCCAAGGCATTAGGCAGAGGTGTACTAATGTACACCCACACTTCGCCGGTATGTTTAGGTCCCATTTTATAGGGGGCGAGCCTATTACATCATCTATTTAGACAACTAAATATCCAAAACTGGCAACTTCTGACAATTTTATGACTTTGAATATAGAATTTAAACATTTTGAGTAGGTTCTACCTGTAAATGTTTGTTGTATGTATACATATATGTGAAGATACCTACTATGATGAAGTGGATCATAAGCATCATCATCATGACACGTCAATTTTGACGTAATGGAACACTACTTGTATAATTAATTTATTTTATTTTATTGGAACAAAGTTCCTTAACGCGGCTTGCGGTAGAAATCGTCACGTTAGGAATGGGCATTATGCCTTCTCTCAAGACATTTGGTTCCATTCCATCGTCAAGCGTCAGCATACTTGTTTTTTTTTAATGCCCGAGTGCTTCGTTCTTGCAAGTTTCTTTTAAACGATTACCCACACTTGTGTGGTGCAAACGCTGACACTTGGCTTGGCCTTGGCTTATGGTAATTGTGGCTGCGTTTGCATACGCTTATTCATACATACTTAAACACCTAGGAAAAACTACCTGCTGGCCAAAAAATATTCGGTTCGTGCGGGAATCGAATCATACGTCATTGGCGTTTCAGATTCCGTCACTTGCGTTATCAATTAAGTAGGAATTTCATAATTTTTTATGTCTGATAAAAAGAAGGGTAATACTGCTCAATCCCTGCAATGTGTTTTTTTATATTTGCTTAATGTAGATAATTTATTATAGTAACTACACTATTTAGTGTGATAAACTTGAACTAAGTAGTATTCTATATTTTATCATTTTATATTGACTTTGAGATAGGGACATGAGTTAAACGAGATTATACATAAAGTCTAAAATATTAGATAATAATTATTTATGTATTTTTCTATTATGATTTTAGAATTTTAACAACTTAAGTAAACGTTTTTTATTCTGACTATTTAGACCAATTTTGCTATTTTAGAACAAAAATGTTTGAAATTAAACGAATAAAAATCACTACATAGTATAAAACAAAGTCGCTTTCTCTGTCCCTATGTCCCTTTGTATGTTTAAATCTTTGAAACTACGCAACGGATTTTGATGCGGTTTTAATAGATAGAGTGATTCAAGAGGAAGGTTTATTTGTATAATACATACATATTTTAGTATAGAAAAGCCAATAAACCACGCGGGCGAAGCCGTGGGCGGAAATTAAAGATAAAATAAAATTTTGCCCGGAAAACTGAAAAAGTAGTTATATTAATTTTTAGGGTTATTGAAATTTTAAAAAGGTAACGTTGGTTGGGTCAATAATAATAAAACAAAGACAATAGTAAATTGTAAAAAAAACTATACTATACTGTTGTATTTACATATCCTGTAGAAACTACACATATTTTTATAAGGTGTCCTAATTTATGGTAAACAAATGAACATGTTGCTGTGTTCCTGGCAACAAAAAAACATAAAAGAAACATTATGATATAGTCTTTTTACCATATACAAGAAATATTCTAATCTTAATATTATTTCCAGCAACACTTCAACAAAGTTGTGTTTAACGTGCAACCTGAGATGTGAATTGAGTTTTCGTATATCATCCCTAAAGAAACTTTTGACAAAGCAATAAATTATAAGATTTGTAGAAGAAATACACAGTGATTTTTATTTCCTGTTATATGTCCTGTTACAGGTAATGAAATTACTCATAATTATTAATAACTTAAGACTGCGGCTATATTTTTAATTACATCATTTAGTACATCTTAACTATATATTTAATGTAGGTTGCCTATAAACCTATTACAAAATGGTATGTATATTCAATGCCACAATACAGCCATATATGTATAAATCTTTCGTTGATATTCTTATACTATGTTCGCGTAATATAATCACGCTAATAAGCTCATAAGATACTTGTAAATCTACAAAGAGTTCAAAAAATATAAAAGAATAACAATTTAATAATCAACTTCTCAAACTTTCATTACAAAAATATTTCCTTAATTACTTAACGTTTTATAAAAATAACAAAGAACAAAATAATTAAACTGAACCTACAAGGCTACAATATACCCTGCCTCCTAGTAGTAGAAACGAGTAACAATAAGTTTTCCTGCAAATAGGTTCTATGAACATATTACACTTGACGGAGGACTACTTCTGCCTGGGGATCGACAAGACAGCGGCCCACGTGCTTCTGCACTGACCTGATATCACCATATTATATACGGGGCAAAGTACCTCGGTAATCCGAGCACTCTTCGAGTGGCAGTAGGCAACATTGGACGCTTGTCGGTCTTTCTCAAGTTGGGGTAGTTCAAATAAAACTAAGGGTTACCACAATAACCCATTGATCGACGTTGATCGAAGTTGATCGATTGGTCTGGTGGCTTTAATTGATCGACGGATGCCGTTGCATAAAACGTCGACTAACCAATCAAACGATCGATTAACCATTCTAGGATAATCAAACAGCTCGATCGCGATATTGACTAGTCCACTCTACAATCAATCGACGATCGATCGATTGGTCTGGTAACAAACTTACATCTTTCCTTTCGTTCTTTCCCTTATATCGTTGGAAAACACCCCATACTACACCACATAGGGTTACTTATTTGAATATTTCTTCCATAACTTCTATTACTCGCTACTCTACCAACCCTACTTCGATATTCTAATTCTAGCAGTACTGTTCCCTCAAAACCCTTCTCAAAATCTTTCCAGCAGAACTCTTTGGCACATTGTCAATGAACGTTATGTCATTTACTTGTTTGTAAACTGCTACTTTGGTGTTCACGAAATCACTGAGTTCCTTCTGAGAACATTGGTGACCGTTCTTCAGTACTACGAAAGCTTTGGGAGTTTCTCCTTTGATTTGGTGAGGCACTCCGATGACAGCTGCGTCGGTGACTGATGGATGCTCGCGGAGAAGAGATTCCAGTTCCGCTGGAGGTACTTGGAAGCCTTTGACCTGTAAAGTAGTCTAGTTATTCTTCTTATTCATCACTAATATCCCTTACTGAAGCGGTAGTTTTATGTAAAACAGAAAGGAGATAAACATCAGTTTTTTTATAGACCACTTTGATTTGCGTTGATGACGCTAGAATATTGCAATTTACAATATTTCATTTTTTAAACTTTTAAGGAAAAAATATGAGTATCCTATTTTTCGTCGTATAAAATCCCCATATTTTATAATTTTAACTAACTAGATCGAAAAATAGGATACCCATATTTTTACTTTTCCCGATATTCAATCATTTTCATTTTTATTTTCGACTTTGAAGTTCGACAGACGTAGATGCAAAATAAAGTCACATATACGTTTGAACGGTGATAATACCTTTGATTTCTTGAAAAATGACGTATTTGACAATGAAATTCAACGTATCATGACATTCCTATAATGCTCTTAAAACCAGAGTTTAGTGATTTCAAAGTAATACCCTTGGTTAAGATTTCTATTCGATTTCAGTATAACTGATGTCACCACACGTTTTTGGTATTTCTTTTCTCAGAAATTAAACAAAAAAAAAAAAATTTTGAGACAGGATAGGAAAATAAAGAAACGATATTTTATTTTAACGGCCAAATCATTTTGAAATGTAGTCAATTGTCAACTTAACATACATTTTAAATGGAGGGCAACTAAACTGAAATCTTCCCTCCACTTTACATTAAGCACTTTTTATGGTGAGCAAAAACCTTTACAATGCAAAGTCAACTCTTTTTTGGAGTGCCGATTACCTTGATAAGCTCCTTAAGTCTATCAGCAATAGTGACGACCCCATCTTCATCAGCAACAGCCAGATCTCCTGTCCTGAACCATCCGTCTGTTGTAAATGACTCGTTGTTTGCTGCGGGATTGTCTCTGTATCCGCGCATCACTTGAGGTCCTCGGATCAAGATTTCACCAGTCTGAAAGATGGAATTGAATTCATTGTCAGCTATTTTATGGTTGTATGTTAAACATTGCATGGCTGTGTGCAGTTATAGCCTAGTGAACTTTGACTAGGTAGTCCAATGGTCATAATCATTGGAATGCCTAGTCAAAGCTCTCGAGTTCGACTCCAAGGCACCTCTGACTTTTCGAAGTCATGTGCGTATAAATAATTAATAATCACGCGCTTAAAAGGTGAAGGAGAACATTACGAGGAAACCGACATGCCTGAAAGATTTTCTTGACGGTGTGTCTACCAACCCGCAGAAGGCTAGCGTGGTGGGCTATAGCCTAATCCCTCTCATTCTAAGAAGCCCAGCAGTGAGACAATGTAATGGGTTGATGATGATAAAGAAGATACCAAACATTTTCAATATAACATTTTGTGTAATAAATTAAAACCATCTTAAGCCAAATTCGAAACTACATCCTCTCTTCCACATTATCCGTCTTACGGAGACGCCCATCTCCGAACCATAAGTAATGGTATCCTGATAACTAAATTGGCTAAAGCGTCTGGCATTCTAACAGAATCATTTCATTAATGAAATATAATGCAAGTCTTCGATAACACCACATTCTACAAACTGTCCTTTTTATGATGGTACTCTAACCATCCATTCCAACGCAGAGTTTGTCTCTGTTTAAATATTATTTAAATACGTCATGGTGGAATTTTCATTACATTATCGGCACGATGTCTGCATATCAATGAGAATACATTACAGTGTTTGACTGCGAAGTGAAAAATTACTATGATGGTCACTTAAAAACATTGTCTCCCCTTTACATAAAAAAATACTTATTGGTTTGTATAATTTCCTTTTTTATTGTGGGAGTGTAATGCTTCGGCACAAATGGGCCGGCTTGACCGGAGTGATACCCCTGCCTCAAAGAAAACCAGCGTGAAACAACGCTTATGTTGGGTTTCCTCTAGTGAGTGAGGGTACAGGAGACTCTAACCCTTTTAAAGGGCCGGCAACGCGCTTGCGATTCCTCTGGTGCTGCGGATGTCCATGGGTGGTGGTAATCGCTTACCATCAGGCGATTCAAGTCCTCGTTTGCCCCCTATGCCATAAGAAAAAAAATTCTCAAAAGACTTGGTCACAAACCTCATTTGGCCCCAAATTCTTCAGATCCTGGTCCACGATCCTCAGTTCTGTACTTGGTACCGGAGGACCAGTTGCCTCGTACCGTTTGAGTCCTTCTGGAGTTAGGGTGACTGTTGGAGACGTCTCTGTAAGACCGTATCCTTGCCTGAAGTCTACGTTCCGCTGAAATGAGAATAACAACCACATCAAGAAAGGACTTTAGGATACATTTTATTTGCGCAGATTATCAGTATAATTTTAGAAGCTTCATCATATATACTGACTCCCTCGTTAGTCTCATGGTCCTAAGGGCGACTGCTACGCTAGAGGTTTTGGGATCGATCCCCAAGTTGAGCGAAGTATTATTGGATTTTTCTATGAAATTCTCAGTAGCAGCTCTGAGTTTTGATTTGCGCCCGGGCTCGCCCTCTATTACATGGGAATTAAACATACCGGCGAAGTGTGGGTTCGAATGCATTTGTAATGGTATTTTATCTTAAGAAAGACTTGATGGGAATTTTATTTGTGCAGGTTTTTTTGTTATATAAGTTCCATTACATATACCGACTAGCTTTTGGCCAGTTTTGCTCGCATTGTCAAAGATAGTCCTTTGACAATGCGAGCAAAACTGGCCAAAAGCCTTATTTTATCAGAAATAAGGTATCCTTCGTCCTTTTTTAGGATCTTATCTATCTACTTGCATTTTTTTTTAATCAGTTCTTGGTTTAAGCACAAATTCTAGGCTTGGAAATTGGAAATTTGGCAGACAGGTTCATCTAAGAATGGATTATTTTATGGACCTTAAAACATAGCTAATTTGGTATTATAATTAGTCAATGGTACCTGTGCTCTATCCAAAAATCGTTCAACATCGCTGCATGCCAGTGGAGCAGCGCCATTGCACACCACATCGACATGCTCGAAGGTCTTGGCTGTGGCTGCTGGGTGAGAGCCCATCAGAAGCACTGGAAACAACCAAAGATTTTTTATATTTTATAAACTACAGTGTTGCCCACGCGGCATAAGACTCCGGTCAAACCGCGGGATAATAAAACTGTATGTTAATCGGAAATAATGTAGCTTTCTAGTGGTGAAAGAATGATAAAATTTGATTAGTAGTTTCAGAGTTTATCGATTATGAACAAACAAACAAATCATTATAATATACTAGCTTCCCGCCCACGGCTTCGCCCGCGTGGTTTCTCGGCATTTCTGTACTACTTATACCATGTATTATACATATAAATCTTCCTCTTGAATCACTCTATCTATAAAAAAAAACGATACAAAATCCGTTGCGTAGTTTTAAAGATCAGAGGACAAACAGCGGGAAACGACTTTGTTTTGTAGAAGACAGCTCGTTCTCTAGGGACAATAAATTCATAGTCGAACTTGTAAGCCACATTACAGAAAGGTGATATTATAGCAACATAACAAATAATAAAGGTTTGAGTATGCCAGTTTTAAAGTACAATGTCCTCACATGAAACAGCAAATGACTGAAAATGAAACAGTAATATAAAACGGCGAAAAAACAAATGAACAACTTCGAAACATGACGAGCTTTATTATAACATTAATTTAAATTTGGAATTCCAAGTCGAATATCGAATTCCAAACCTGTCCGTCTCCAAAGGTAATGTCTCCAAAGGTGATATTAGTGTCAACCGTCCTCTACTTTCATAAAAACTGATCTCTACAAGGAAATACCGGTGGCCACAATAATAACATACTTATTATTTGGTAAGTACTAATTTATTATGTCCAATACAAAAAAATATATGGTCGAAACAAAAGTGAACTATAAAATGTAAACAAAACTACATAACCAACACAAATAAGTCACCAATTTCGACAAGCGAAAGTGACCCGTAACAACAAGCTACTAGTTCTTCAGAATCCGGACGGACAAGTCTGCACCGACCTTGTACCAAAGTAATCGCGAATCGCTTGGAGTAAACAAATAATGCAAACAATAACTGACTCACACAGAGATATTGTATAATACTTTACTTACACAAACATGGTGCTATATGAATTGTACTAAAATTTGTAACATGCTATAGGCCCTGCTATCTGACTTGTATTTTGTGTGGGCGATCACAATCAGTTTTAAACCGAATATTGTTTTATTTTATTGGAGCATAATGTCTCCTTTCCCAGTTCTGTATTTACTGGAATAATTGCCAATTGTGGGTTTTTTTTATGGAAAAAATAGCATTGAACTTCAGAAAAAGTAAATTTGCAGAACATCAGATAAATTAGTAAATTATCCTTTGTTATTTGCTTTATTAGTCTTGTGGTCCTAAGCGCGACTATTACGATTAAGATCCTGGGTTCAATAAAATACTAGGTTAATAATAGAACTTTAAAATTGAATCACTTGACATCTTCATTCCTGAAGGAATTATATAGGTTAGATTCAGTGGAATAGGTCACTGGTACATTACAAGTGACCTATTCAAAAAACTTGTATAGTAGGTAGAACTTGTTATTATTATAGTATTGGAAAAGAATAAAATTGTAGATATAGGTATGTGGGATCCGTTTTCTATAAATGGCAATGTATTACAATATTAATTTAGCTAGCAACATTTATAAAAGAAATTGTTTTCTTGATAAGGTTGGCATTATGTCTAAAAAAGGTGGTTATGTTGGTAAGCCGGAGAACAGCAAAAAGAAGTTAACTGTTGTACACGGTGTTATAAAATTAATAAAGGTTATTGTAAAGAGAAAGATATGAAATAAAAAACAGTCCGCAAAATAAGGTATGTTTCTTGAGATCTCAAATTCATCTCTCTCTACATATTATATTCTAAGGTTAATAAAAAATACTTACCCAAAGGCGGTGCCACCATCACAATATTAGTCTTGTGCTTCTCAATGGTGTTTAGGTACCTATCTGGTTGGAACTTGGTTAAAGTGACCAGCTTGGCCCCGATGGAGAATTTATGGAACATGAGGACAGTTGCTGCATAGATATGGAAGAAGGGGAGTGCACCCAACACGACGTCTTGGTGAGTAGCTAGAAATTAAAAAAAATATATTCTTTATGCATCTTCGGTACACAAAGGCAGTCTTAATTAACTCCATCAGGCATTTTCTGTTAAGCATGTGGAAAACATGGCCCAATCCCACTTACACTTGAGCTGAATTTGCGCTCACGTCGTAAATGAAAACAGGCGATTGAGTATGTAACGATATTGTGACTAAAGACAAGATTTAATCAGTAATGCGGTGGAAAATTATTTTGATAGAGAAAGAAATAAACAATCAGTTATAGAGATAGATAGGGAATCATTGTGGTTCGATTTTGTAATGAATTTTGATGTTACAATAATTATGTGTTGTAGGTATATTCATAATATACAACACATAATTATTTTAACACTGATTAAACCGGCAGAAGAATCCGCCTTTCTCGTGTAACGCACATCCTAAGAATTTCTTTAGGACAAAAAAAAAACCAAACATAATTGGGATTAGGATTGTCTAAATCCGCGAGAAGCAAATAAAATTTGCTGCTACAACGAGTAACACACTTCCTTAATATTGGAGGTTATTATAAAAAATAATACACAATATATTTATGACTTCCTAACGTTGAATTCTTTTCAGTCGGTCATTTACCCTCAGCTCTTGAACTAGTTGGTAAATAACTGATAATATAGTTTGAAATAAAAAATGTACCTGTAGTTTCCTTATGTAATTTGATAATAGGCTCGTTAATCTGCTCGCAGTTAGCAATAATATTTCTATGTGATAGCTCTACACCTTTCGGTAGTCCTGTAGTTCCACTAGAATATGGGAGAAAACATATGTCATTTGCATTTCTCCTGACTTTCTTCAAACAGGACTTGTCAACTTGTACGTCTTCGCTCAGTTCGTTAAAAAGGATGGTTCCTTCAGGAGTTGGATCTCCATTCGTCTTCACTACAACTACTGGAATGTTCAGTTTGGCGATTCTTAAACCTTCCATAATAGTTGGCACAATTTCTGGTAATGTCACTATCATTTTTGCGCCGGACATCTTTAGCTGCCGTTGCACTTCGTCTGAAATTATTAAAGAATAGAAATAGATTTTTTTTTATTTACTTGCACGGTCGATTGCCTTGGAAATGTTTTGAATTTTAAAATAATATTGGCACGTGTTAAATTTTTCAATGTTATTTTTCCTTATTATGTTACAGAATTCATACTAGCTTGTTAAATATTTTGATAAAAATTATGTGTACCTAATTTTGGATTCTAAACCCTTTTTTTCAGACGTACATTATTTGAAAGGAATTGGAATAGTTGCATACTTACGGGCAGTATAAATCGGGTTGATACTAGTGATCACTCCACCTGCCTCCAATATACCCAGGGCTACTAAAGGATAGTCAGGGATATTGGGCAGCATCAGTGCCACGGCGTCTCCATCGTGTATCTTGAACTTGGTCCTGAGGTTTGCTGCAAAGGCATTCGAAAGCTTGAAGGCTTGCTCGTACGTGTATCCTCGGCCTGTCACAGCACAAACCTGAAATTTGAAAGCAGAATGGTGAATAATTATCTCTTCCGTGGTGAATAAGGATGTTACTAATATCTTTTTCTTCTAACTAGGTTTTTTTATGTAGGCGAAGTAGGAAATACCAGAAGCAACCTTATGGTAAACAGTCTTCACCGCTAACTCCGAGTTTGGATTTGTGCCCGGTTAATGGCAATAGGATCGCCCGCCTATTATAAATAGGTGCATAAAACCTAAACAGAAATTGGCATTCTGTGTCAGAACCGGTAAAAAGAAGGTATACAATTACTTAGAACACCTCTACTTAATCCTTCGGAGAATACAAGCGTGATGGTGTTATATATTTTTAACGGGTCTGTTGATGTCATGGTCAAGCAATCAAGTGGCGTGCAATGGGTCGGGCAATTGAACCCTACACAATTATTTGTAAAGCATAGGCTAACCCTACACGGAACAAATATTTGTATAGCATAGGCTATTAGATTACGATCCGGTTCTGGGTCTTAGAACCTGTGAGATTTGTGTTTGTAAAGGCACCCACAATACACGAGCATAACTAGTGTAGGAAGATTTCGTAGTTGAGCCTGGCAATCAAAACCTCGCGATCTCACGGTAAGAAGCCGCACGCCCATAATAAAATGGCAATTTTAAGCCGACAATCGAAAAACAACCTGATAATGTCTTAAATTAATATCATGTAACATTTCTATCTAGATAAGATTACATAATTTAGGTAAAAAACAATAACATAACAACAATTTTCTGTGGGGCTTTAACCCCGCTTACATATCAGGTGAAGTGATATGACCATTGGACTGGTAAGTCAATGATCTCAAGTTAGAATTCAAGGCATCCGTATTAATACTTAGCTGATGGTCGCACGGTTGTCGAATGTCGTCCGAATCGAAATGCATTCCTTCCCTATATATGAACTTTAATTATGCCAATTTTCATACTCTTCCGTGCACGCAATGTGCTTAAAAGCGGTACAAAATTCTATATCGCGCGTTTAAATAGCGAAGGAAAACGTGGTAAGAAAACCTGCAAGCCAGAGAGTTTGAAGCCTGCCAACACGATTAGGCCAGCGTGGTGGATTATAGCCTACTGCCTAAAGACCCACACCCAGCAGAGGGAAAATAAAATGGATTGATGATGATGGCATATCAAGTATTGTTCTGATAACTTTAATCACATAATAATAATTACTGTCAGATATCATATCACTGATCTACTCGTAGCTTACGGAGTATTTAGATATAGGTGCTTACTTAAATGTCATCTTGATTATAGAGCTTTAGAGCGCATATTGCTGTCACATTTGAATTTTGTTTTAAATCCAAAGAACCAAAAACATTTAACCCTTTAACCGCCTACGTTGAATTTATCAGACAAAAGAATTTCGTGTCAGTTGTGCCTGATTTGCTATTTTCTATGTCTAACGGTCATGTCAACTAGCCTAAGTTTAAATTGTCATATATATTAAGTTTTCTTGTAATAAAGATTTATTTATTTATTTATGTGTGCATTTCGGCGTCGACTTTTAAAGTCTGACCTACCGATGAGAGTGTTTTGTTCGAAAAATCTAGTTTTATAATAAAAACATATTAACGGATAGGTATCCCTGGTAGTCTGGTTGACTTAATTGTGAGATCTTTATATGTAGACGCAATTACGATACACAAGATATCCTTGTGGGAGTTTTAATTTAAGAGTAGCTGCGCAAGAGTTTAACGTGTTTACTTGCACGTAGACATTTTTTATTGCGACAAGGACCACCATTCTAGAATTTCAACATAATTTATCTGTGATGAAGTATAGTTGTTTAACATAGATAAGAAATATTTATATCATCCAGGAGATATTATAATAAACTGTCATTGAAAAATATTTGACTTAGGTATTTAGGCAGGTCGTCTCGCGGGCGGGCGCCAAATTCAACTTTTTTTTGTTTTTCACAAATTGTACGATAATAACACATTTAAGTTCATGGCAGTAATAATCACGACATCAGCTATAACAAATTTGCCACTGCTGGGCAAAGGCCTCCCTTCCCTCCTTCCATTCCTCACGGTTTAAAGATATTACGGCCCAATCCCTCAAATAGGAGTCCAGTTTGTCCCGCCATCTCCACCCACGGCTTGTGGACTCCACTCTGTAGCAAGTCTTTACAGAAAGACCCACAAGTCGTTCGACATGCGGCACACATGCCCGACCCTGTTCCACTTCAGAGTAGCGGCTTTCTGGCCAACGTCAGCGATTTGTGTTTTGGAGCGCAGTACCTATGCTATTTCGAAGTATGCTAAAGCAGTATGCTATTTTCGACAAGAAGAACATACTATAATAAAAAAACACATCTATACTTACGGATGCAGTCCTCTCCGGCCATTTGTCCAAATTCAGCCAAACATAGTCATACAAAGTAAGATTTGGTATTTCAATGTCTTTGTACGGAGATTTAATCACTCTATCCTGAGTCCACACACTATGTTTTCTAATCACAACACTTGCATATTTTGAACTCTGTTTCACCGTGTTTAAAGTTCTTTTTATCGTGAATATATTTTTAGCTCCCATTGTCGTATTATGAAGTGCACTGATGAAAGACTGGATATTTTAAAAGTGGATAGTACCAAGCTGATATGGGTATATTAAAGTTGTTGATAATGGTTTAATATCAGTTGAGTAAATAAGTTTATGATAAACATTTTGTTTGGGTATAAAGTCTAAAATTGTTACTACGCAGACATTCTAAATGCTTGGTAAATATACTTTGGGTAAGAAACAATTTTAAGGAATGATTATAAACACACTACTGCCTCATTAGTCTAGTGGTCCTTCGCGATTGCTACGTTAGGGATCCTGGGTTTTATCCCTAGGTCGAGCAGTGTTACTGGGTTTTTCTATGAAATTCTCAGTAGCAGCTCGGAGTCTGGATTTGTGCCCGGTTAATGGCAATAGGCTCGCCCTACCAGCTCTATTACGTAGGACCTAAACATACCGGCGAAGTGTGGGTGTACATTACTACACCTCTGCCTTACCCATCGGGGAATAAAGGCATAATGGCACGTTAGTATAATTCAGTAAAGCTTGACTTGTGTATGGAAAAGTAAAAGATACGAACCTACTTGGTAAATAAAGGAACCACTCTAAATATAGATAAGGCAGTCTTAATGTTAACCAGTTGGTGACGCCCGCCGGTAAGAATATATGGAAACAGAACTCTACAAGCAGCTTTTAACTTACTTGTTTTTCACCTATATTAAAAGTCTTTATCTTTTTAGGGTTCCGACGCACATTATGCTGGTATGTTTAGGTCCAATAGGGGGCGAGCTTATTGCCATAAACCGGGCACAAATCCAAACTTTGACCTGCTACTGAGAATTTCATAGATAAAATAGAATAACTCAGTGACTGCTTGACCTGGGAATCGAACCCAGGACTTCTAGCATAGCAGAACCACTAGACTACTGATGTTAATTATACTATAAATTACAGATAGCGGATGTTATAAGGAGTAACAAAGGCTCCTTTGATAGTAAATAAATCCTTTTGGGACGACAGTGGAGCTCTGTAAACAGCTACTAATTTTAGTAAAGAAGTAAGTATAAGTGCGATTGTTTGAATTCCTGAATTGTTCAATTTAAATCTAAACAATACCCATTACCATAACGGGAAATTATTCCCTAAAGGTTATGTAACTCGCAGTAATGCAACAAGAATATGATGAACCTTAAAAAAGCCTTAAGATCTTTGATGTAGGTACCATATTCGAGCAAATAAATTATTTGATTTGAAAAAAAAAATATAAAAAAAAAATGCTATTTTGCTTTCAAGTAGGTATACCTAGACAGTGACTTCTTGCAATAGGAAAGTACAAATCAATTGAATTAAAACTTCCCACAGCAATTCAATTAATTTTCCGCCACGTTTTTATAGGACTGCCTCGACAGTCTAGTGGTCCCAAGCGCGACTGCTACGCTAGACGTCCTGGGTTCAATTCTCAGGTCGAGCAGTTATTGAGATTTTCTATGAAATTATCTGTAGATGCTCAGAGTCTGGATTTAACCCGATTAAATGGGACCTAAATGTACCGGCGACGCGTAGGTGTTCATAAGTATTACCTCTGCCTTACCCTTCGCAGAGTACAGGCATGATTGTATGGTTTTCTAGGAACGGCGAAAAAAGTCTAACTTTTATCACCTTAATAACAATTTACTGGCTGTATAAGATCTAGGTTTCGATAATAAGTATCAAGTATACTGCACATAAATGCAAAAAATAACTTGAACTTGAACTAACTAATAATTACATGTTGTTACGATAATTTATAGCTAGCTACTAGGCCACGGTTTGACTTGCTTCCTATAAGAACTACTTACAGTATTTATTATTATCTTTTACATTTTAGTAAAGGAAAAATTCGACTGCGGTCAGAAATTTTTCCTTCACTAAAATAACTTTATATTCATAGCATGAAAAATGCTTAAAAAAAACATAATAATCTAAAGCATACTAAACTATCATGCAAATCATTCCGATTTTTATTATTATTATTGTTGAAAATTACAAAAACAAAATCTAAGTAAATTTTTTACTGATTAGTTAAACATTTTTAAATAACAAATTATTTTGTATTTTTTTACAATTTGCATTTTTTAAATATCTAAGTATATTAATATTTACTAATATAATACTTTATTAATATTATTAGAGATAATATTTGTAAGTTTGTGATTTTGCAGAAAGTCAAGTGAAACCAACCATACAAATGAAGTTGTGAGCAAAAGATTGCCATAAATAAAATACAACAATTATTTAAGAAAAGCAAGAAGGTCTGTTTGTTTAAAATTACCTTTAAAAAAATGAGTAGATACCGCAAACGATGATGATGATGACAAACGACATCATGATTATCAAATGTACTAAGTTATAAAATAATGGCATTTTAATGAACTGATCGTTTTCTGATAAGCTAAGTATTGAGTGTTGTATTAGTGTTAGATAAAAAAGTAGATGGAAAAACAACAACACGTTTCAACTTCAACAACGGGATTAAATAATATTAATATAACGCGATAAAATCCATAAATGTAGTTACATTTCAATAACACTTCAGTTTGAATCTAACAGTAAGATAAAAAAATAAAAGCAGATATTTCTTCAACTGCTCGCATTTCTTCCTCGCTGTTAAGCATCATGGCTCCTATATCTCAGTATCATACTGGCATCTCTGAATTTAATGATACTGCCAGTATCATCAAATTCAGCATTTAAAGATATCCTTGGTGGACTGACTAAGTAATATTTTCATATTCTCAGTCGCCTTTCGCAATGACACATCCTTCGTGACATCGTGTCTATAAATAAGATCACAAAGTTCCACACCGATAAGGATTTAACACGAGTATTATACGTGAAAAATCTTTGTTACGGTGAATTAATGATACTGAGTTTTCTCTTTCCACTAAATATGGCAACATTGCACGAAATTCTCGATAATAATATAAGTGCAGACATAATATTTATACTAGCCGTTGCTGTGGTTTGACACGTTTCTCAATGACTTTTTGAGACAAACAGTAGCCTAAAATCTTTCCACAACGCAACACAATCTATCTCTAATTAGCATAGTTTAAGATTCAGGTGTAAGCCAATTTTGATGAATTTTGTCGTAACAAATAAACAGACACACGGAGTTTCGCATTTATATTGAAGTATACGTATATATTTATAGTGTAGTATAGCATTGACATTCTCACAGAGGTCAAAGAAAGGATACAGCAAAGTCATTCGACACATATTGAACACATAATTTATGAAGTTATGAAAATTTAATTGTCAATAAACCATTATGATAAACATATCATTTTAATCTCATCTGCGTCAATCGAAGTAACACACACAACCCACACGATTCAGATACTGACTATTATTATAACTAATTAAAGTTATAGTGGCTATTTATAGATTGAAGAAGATCGTAAAGAGCATAAATTCCGTCTCTTGCTAATTAATTCTAATGCTGCTATACTACATCATAGATCAATCTTTGTCCAAGTTAATATCTCCCCTCCCGTGGGCCTCTCTGGAGGTTTTAAGGCAGCACAAGACAGACAATATTAAACTCAATATAATTGAAAGAATTGCATATTTTATGTTGACAACAGAAGGTACGCAACAGTGCGTGATAATTAATTTATTGATACCTTTTTTTGTTATTTATGGCTATATTATCACTGCGACCGCAGGTGGTCCATTGTGATCGCCACTTATTGATTCAGAGTTCATCGCTAAACTCTGTAGCTACTATAAACTGCAGGATTTTCTTAAGGGTGAGTTCCCTTATTTCATCTCGGGTTAAGACATGATTGACACGACATGATGACATGACAGAATACGAAGTGGCGTTTCATCAGCCTCTTCACATAATCTGCAGGTTCGCGTATTAGAGATTATTAGATTGAGCATGTGCTTGTTGAAGCAGCAGTATACTGTTAAAGCCCTCGTGACAATGCGCAGATTAATAATTTAAATTCGAACTCGAAACCTTTGAATTGGCAGTCAATTGGTCATATCACTAGGCTATCACAGCACAAAAAAATACTGGGGAAGTAAATAATATATCTACAAAAAATTCTAGGTCGAAATAAAAATATAAGTTTGAGACCCGTGGGACAGAGATTTGCTTCTAAATTTCAAACAAACCGTTCGAATTGAGACTGATTTCGATTCAGATCCGAGCAAATATATTTTTGTGTTATTCACAGATATTCGTTCCAAGTTCAAGTGGGTGTATTTTGCATGTTTGTTTTTCAAAACCCCGCGAGACAGGGCTTGTTCCTCGTGCAATATCTGTATTTATAAAAAAAAAAATATATATCGACATTGAGAATTTGCATTCTATATTTATTACATGAAAGGTTTGCGATAAAAATAAGATAACTAAAAAAAACAGTGAATTAAATTCTTGTCAATTTGTGACAGTTGTAAAGTCCCAAACAATGATTATGATGTCATTTTTTTTTTATAATGAGTGTCGAGTGCGTTTTAAATTCTGCATACGATTGCGAAAGGTCATGGCTGAAGTTCTATAAATAAACTAAATAAAAATATGCGTGTTGATAGCAAATGCGCACAATGCAGTCGTGTTGCAAGCAACAATAATAGTTATTTGCATAATTACATTACGTTTATTTGCTATAATTACCGCATTCAGTACTATCTTATAAGACAACATAGTGTAATAATACTAAATGTCATATAACACAAATTTTTGTAAGCCGTATTATCACAATATGCTATAAAAAATATCAAACATAATGAAACATTTTTATAAACAATATTAAACAGCTCTGTAAACCAAAAAAAAAACTTATACTTAAACACTTGCGTAAATAAAAGTGCAAATCTACATACATATTTAATTCAGAACACAGTACCTACTAGAAACGACGTGTTCGAAAATTTACATATTTAAAGAATATATAATTAGGTTCCTTTCTAAAAATCTTTATCTAATTATTTAGTTTTGATCTCAATGTTATTACGAGAATTGATTTAAAAAAATATATATCTACTCGAACGACTGAATTTAAAAAAGTTTTCAAATCTCATGTTCACCGATAATAACTGAATAAATAGTTTAATGGTAATTATTTTATGTGAGTACATTGTTTTACTGCACATTATAATTAAAAAATGTAAGTACAGTCGCCAGCAGGTCAAGGTATACAAAACTGTAAACTTTCTCCAAATGATTTTAAACCTTAAATTATTGAAGATAAAGTTCAAAATCAACTGAGAAAATTTGTCATTTTGTGGTAACTTGATGTGCTGGCCACCATACAAGAGAATTGTACTTGTGTTGAGCAAACAAATACCCATTCATCACATCTAACAAAGTATACAATATCTGTAACTACTCTAAAACCATAATATTTTTCTAATGTTTTCCATACATTTAAGAAAACATCCTAATAATGATGTAACCACTCGTAGGTACAATCGACAATCTTGGCAAAAGAACATCAGGTATCAGGTAAAGAAAAATAAAATAAAATCACGTACTCATTTGTAACCTATTTCTTGTTTCTTAAGGAAACATTATTTTATTTTTTTTGAAAGTAGTAGAAAGATAGCAGTTTTGTAGAGCAACATCCCTCTCCCTCAACCGCAAACTTGCATTTTTACTTCAATAAATAGATATTATAATAAATTCTGGTTTTTGCATTAATTTAATACTTAACTAAATTATATAGAATATTTGATTATTTAAAAATAGTATCCCATTGGTATCGAGAACAGTCTTCAAACTGATGCTGTAGCAAAAGTAATTATCTGACGATACCGCTACCGTAGAGTACCGCTTTCTCAATCAAGCCCTTGACCCAGGGCCTAAACGAGAGCCTTCTTCAGATTTATTTCGAGGCTCTTGGTTTTTAGGCCATTGGTCAAAACGAGTATTGGTTCAGTGATTGTTTAATTATAATTATGTCTATTTGTCCTTATACAGTAACAGTACCCATAATATCAAACTAAACCGCAACATTTAGGCTAGAAAGAAAGAAAGAAAGAAACTGTTTCTTTCTTTCTTTCTTTCTTACCTATAATATCAAACTAAACCGCAACATTTAGGCTACAGAATTAATAATTAGTTGTAATAATTACTAGACCGCAAACGAAGTGTTTGGTTCATTATCTATAATCAAATATTATGAAATTTTGATAGAATCAGGCAACAGTTCTTCGGCTTTTGTGTGATTTGATAAATAGAGTACCTAGTTTATTTACAAGATAAAACTGAAAATTTCGAATAATCTATATAGTGTCGATTCCGTCATTTTCTACTCAACAATCGTTCCTATGAAACCCATAATATGATACAAAAGTAAATAGATTCGGATTTCGGCATGTATGAAAAGTCGGGTTTTCTTTCACATATCTGCAATGGGTTCCTTATATATTTATATCCAAATATACCTTCATAATCAACCCAGGCAGGGGTATCCTCTAAGAATGAGAGGGATTAGGTTTTAGTCCACCACGCTAGCCTAATGCGGGATGGCAGACTTCACACACCGTCAAAAAAAGGTTTCCTCACGATATTTTTCTTGCACCATTTAACTACGTCATAAGTAACTATTAACACGTGCATGACTTCGAACTGTCACAGGTACTGGAGTTGGATTCGAACTCAAAACCTTTGACTTGGCAGTCCAACGGTCATATCACTGGCCTATCACTGCAACTGCACTCATCCTTGATGGGACCAATTAATAATATTTTTATTTGGTAGATAACATGAATTAATTTTATTTGTCGTCACGCTCTTGTTAATACCAATTACTCGCAATGTTTGCAAATAACAATGACCTTGATTCAGCACACATAAATTCCTTAAATACGAGACACTGCCTCATTAGTCTAGTTTTCCTAAGGAAAGCAACTACTACGCAAGAAATCTTGGGTTCATTTAATATCAGTATTTTAAATGTTCATCTAGAAGAAGATTGTTCAAGAATTATCTATGAAAGTGCAGTGATAGCGTAGTGATATAGCCATTTGACTGCCAAGTCAAAGGTCTCGAGTTCAAATACAAGGCTCTGACTTGTTTCTACTGGCTCTGAAACCTCAGACTTTTCGAAGTCATGTGCGTAGATATGAATCGTTAAAACGCGGTTAGATAGTGAAGAAAAATATTGTGAGGAAACCAGCATGCCCGAGAGATTTTTCTGGACGGCGTGTGAAGTCTGCCAACCTGCATTAGGCAGCGGGGTGGACTAACCTTTGTCCATTATGAGAACCGTTTTTTGACAGATGGAACTAGTGATTGCAGGAACGTAACAATGCGATTATCGACCCGATTATTGACACTTTGATTACTGTCTAGTAGTGATTATCGATTGTTAGGTTATCGAATCGAAAATGCTGCAACGACGACCAATAATAAATAAATATGTATAATATTCATCTAATTGTATTAATTTTTGTCTAATATTCATTTTCCATTCATTTCTTTTCAAAAAGATTGTTTCATTTATACATACATACATACATACCATCACGCCTGTATTCCCCGAAGGGTTAGGCAGAGGTGTACTTAATGTACACTTAATGTTTAATTTATATTTATTGATATTAGAGTGGATGCCATAATAATTTTTTTTGGAAAATCCGTTACATTAATGGTATTATAATGTCTGCAAGGAATCATAATTAAGATAATTGAATAACATAAGGTAGATAATACATTTATTTTGTTACGCATTTCAAAGTTAACTTTTACGTAATCTGGAACAGCGTTCTGGAACGTTCTAAGGCAGTCTAAGGGATCTGTCAAAAAATGGTTCACATAATGGACAAAGTATAGGCTATTATAAGACCCGTGCCTTCCAGCGGGACAACAGAAAAGGTTGATAATAAATGAAGGATAAATTGGTTGTCAGGCGTTTCAGAGTTCTGACTATTATTCTTGCAGAGCCTCAGATTATAGTGAATATCTTACGTGCTCCGACAAGACATGTATCTCATGTTAATTATAACTACAAATTAAATAATTAAAACATATATAGCATATTGATATTGATCGATTGCGAATGTAGAATTAGGAGTAAGTTCGTTTCTTCAATCTAGAGAATGTTGGAGATACAAAATATACTTTCCTGGCTACCTTAAAAAAATGAGGGAATAGAAAAGTACTTTAAAAAATTTAACCAACTTTAAAAAAAAACAAACAAAATAATTTTAAGTTCAAAACAGTTTTGGAAGTCGCTGACGATGACAAAAGATGCAACGGAATCAATGACACCGACTTCCGAAAGTCTTCTGATTTCAAAAACAGTTTCGTTTTTTGTTGTTGTTATTATTCACCTGGTTGTTTTATAATGGTACCTTTAGTTGTTATATAATAAATTTAAATACTTAAGTAAGCGTATTAATATAACCATAATGCGCATTCATGACAAAATGTAAACAAAGAAGTAGGCACCGGTTTTTCAACTTTCTCTGTCTGGTGCCTACGTAATATCATGAAGATATTATTATGTTTACAGAAAAAATATAAAGTAGGTATCATATTTTCACTCTTTGCAGCAAGTATAGAGTTGAATAATATTTTGGTGATGATGATATTTTCCTAGGGTATACAAAAATAAATAAAACACAATGCGGAGACACGAAAATGTAATCTACCAATTGCTACTCAAAAATAACAAATCGCTAATTTATCTAGTCTTGACTAGTGTCATAATTACGTCATTCTGACGAAGTAATAAATCAAATCAAATCGGCAGTAAAGCATTAAATCGGGATCAAAGTTTTTGTTTCCAATGCCCGCTCTATAGCCGTTTTAAATATCGGTACTGACCATAATCACTTTTGGAATAGTGACTCCAGCCACAGATAAACTAATGCGTCTGGTAATATGTGGGATATTTCAAATAGTCTCAATTCCAGACTTCAATACTTAGTTCTCAAATAGACATCTATATCGCACAACAAAGACCACAGCATGGCAGCAGTTTAAAAACACTTTCATATACCCATATCAACATGAAATCCGTATGCTAGCGAGGTACTTACACAACAATACCTATTTAAAATATGTAATCACTATTCAATTAGAACATCACACCACGCACAATATTATGACGAGGCTACTGATTTAATTGAAAATATATTTTTGTTTATCGGCTCCGCAACGACCGTTCGCGGTGAATTCGCGTTGTATACTAAATAGAAATTCACTGTGACGCCGTGCACAATATTCAACAAACTTCGACTGTGTGCAATATGCGAGCGTCATGAAGCTGAGAGGTAAACAGTAACAAGTCCACTTATTTTAAAATTGGTTTTTGTACGGCCGAACGTCTCACGTTGGGCGCCAAATACATTTTATGGATTTTCGGGATTTGTTCATCTCTAACACATTCCAGGGTCATGCCAGTAAAAATTGCCTCATCAATTACTATACAACTGAGTACTAAAACCTTTTTCTATCATAACAGATAGTAGTTACCTACTGTAGGTATCAAATGAAGGATTCTGCCAAAATTTACACTTATTATTTTTTGGTTTTTCGCAAATGGAGATGAGAATATCTCATCTCCATTTGCGAAAAACCAAAAAATCATCAAATAATGTATTCTGAGTGTTCTGACTGAGTATTAAAATGTTTGCAGATAGTATTGTAAATTGTCAATTTTGACATGACGATGTCGCAATTTCTCATCTCCATTTGCGAAAAACCAAAAAAAGAACGAACTGGACTTATTACCCTTTACATATCAGCTACAGTTATCGTGGTTATCAAGCCTACTCACAACAACACAATTACATTTGCGAAGCCGGTGCGTTTTTATTGACATTGCATGGTGTACGCTGATGTTACTTACTTATTTTTAGATCAGTATAGTCATTCCCATGTGCACATAGTTTTTTTTTTTTTTCAATCTATGGCTGCTCTGAAGTTGCATTGATAAAGGTAAAATTTAAAAGGGGTAAAAATGTATTGGAAAAAACACATTGTTCGATTTAATCAATTTGTTTTTTTTTGTACAGGAAAACTGATTTTCGTGTTTAATAAAATTACTTTTAACAAAAAAGTTAAACCGCCTTCAAAAAACAAATAAAATGATTTTGTCGGTGACTTCTATTTGAGTGGGTCGTTTTCGCCACCGATTTCCCAAACTGTTTTAGACAAAAAAAAATATTATATTTTGAAGGCGGTTTGCTTTTTTGTTAAAAGTAATTTTATTTTGTAATTTTTTGTGTAAAGTTTTGTTTAGAAGTACTTGTTAGCCAACTAAACGCACTGCTCCAATAAGACAGCGATGTTTCGGAGTAAACGATAATATCATCAATATAAACAATTTTTAGATTTTTGTTGATATTTTAAAAACTGCTCAACCGATTTCGATAAAATTTGAACGGACCTCTGAAGTATGACCTACAAACAAAAAAACAATAATTAAAATCGGTCCACAATTGGCGGAGATATCGCGTAACAAACATACAAAAAAAATAAACATAACTACAGACGAATTGAGAACCTCCTTTTTGAAGTCGGTTGAAAATAAAAATCGTTTGAGATCCTAAAAACGCTAAATCAAAGCCAATCACGGTCGTGGTGAATGGCGCAAATTCCATGACCTTGACTATAGGGCATGGAAAGGCCCCCCGATGGTAGAAGCAGCCTCCCCAGATGGTAGAAAATCCATCCTCTCCGCATGCTAAGAAGAATTCATTGTATATTTTATAAGTCAAAAAACCCAGCACGCTTGGTCGAAGGATCTAGTTGCTTGGACTGGCGCCAAATATCTGTCCTGTATTCCGTTATGTATATGTGAGATCAAGAACCCGAAGAGCATAGGTATTTTCTCAGATCAAATAAAAAGTTAAGATGGAACTTATCTTGTCAGTCGAGCTTTCGATACCTCGATAGCTCGACTGACAAGATAAGGCGTAGTTAACCTTTTGAACGCCATTGTCACATATATGTGACAAACGAAATCTTACCCTGAACGCCAACGTCACAAATATATGACAAAATATACGTCGCACCATATTATGAAATAAACAATTTAATCATTACTTTAGTGTGTTTTCACTACCTTGTGTAATTTGACAGAAAAAGTGGCCTGGCGTCAGGGGTACGGCGATACGTTTATACTCTGGCGTTCAAAAGGTTAACTAATACATATGTGCGTGTAATTGTGTGTTGTACACCGTTAGGCGTAGTTATAGCCTGCCTCACTTCTTTGTTCGCAAAGTTGCATCTTAACTTTTTATTTGATCTGAGGGTACTTTATACACTTCCATACTTCTTTGATATAATGTCCCCATATACGAGTATATGTGCGACAAATATTGCCATTATAAGTCCAACGCCAAGCCGTAACTGTTAAAAAAGTAAAACCGCCTTCAAAAAATAATAAAAACAATTTTAAGTCTAAATCAGTTTCGAAAGTCGGTGACTTTAATTTGAGTGATTCTTTTGTTTTCGCCACCGACTTCCGAAACTGTTTTGGACATAAAAATATTTTTTTTATTTTTTAAAGGCGATTTTACTTTTCATAAAACTTTAATTTCGCGGCCTACCCACGCCATCTCCCTATGATAGATAACCATTATTTACCAGTGAAGTCTATGCGCGCTCTAGTTTCTCATAGTACACGTAGTTCTACTCAATAAAATTATCTGTGGTCAATTACACTGTGTCGTTAGTTGGAATACGGTGCGTACCTCGATAGTGTGACAAAATAGTTTACACACGACGTTGCCCGCATATGAATGCCTGAGTGAAGTCAGCTACGTAATCAGTATAACACGGAGTAAGAACATTTGTGAAGTGTTTATATGTGGGGCAGCAACCACTGACACTGGCCAGCTACCTATTAGGTATATCTATCTTTCCGTACGTTGCATGATACGCACAAACTTCATAACCATACCATTGCGCCTATAATCCCCGAAGGGTAAGGCAATGGTGTACTAATGTACCTCAACCCACATTGCGCCGATATGTTTAGGTCCCATGTAATAAAGGCCGAGCCTATTGCCATTAACCGGGCACAAATCCAGACTCGGAGCTGCTACTGAGAATTTCATAGAAAAACCCAATAACACTTTGCTCGATCGAACCCTAGACCTCCAGGGTAGCAGTCGCGCTTAGGACCACTAGATTAATGAGGCAGGTGATCTAAAAGTCATTAATCATCATCATCATTTCCTACTCACTCTAACAAACTATTTTTTTAGATATATCATTATCAGACATATAATTGTACGTAGGTAAAATGTTAAAAAACCTTCGAGCAACACTGTAAAACGCACGATTTGCTATTACAATAGGTATCGACTAGGTAATTAGCACTCCATTTATCAAATTAATGATGTTTATCATTGTATTACATTTTGAAATACTTACTAATTAGGTAGGTATGACGTTTATATTTGTATGATGTAGTGGCATATTTCACCGATACCGTAGATAGTTCGCTAATCAATAGGCTCTCTTTATGTGGCTCGCTGGTTTATTAGATAGTTGGGCATTCGATCTTTTAAATCCGACTGGTTTTTCTAGAGATTAGCGCGTTCAAACAAACAAACTCTTCAGCTTTGCTATATTAGTATAGATTTAACTTTTACGAATGCTGAATATTTATAAACTTAAGAGACCAATTAAATATACATATTAATCTAGGCAATAAAATACGACAGTAGTTGATGTTTTCTTGGTGATAGAGAAAAACGTATTCACTAGTGACATCTAGTTGCTTTTCGCTGAAGTGTATCAAAAGTTTACATCTGTAACAACTAGATGGTCATTTTGTGGAACAGTTGATGTGATGAATGATGTTGTCAAAACATTATTATCACTAAAAAGTTCATGAACTCTTATCATTCACTATATACTATAGGTTGTAAAAAAAACATAAAATTGTTATCTATGACGTCAGTAGAATTAATCTTAATCGGTCTTATTACAAAAAACTAAAAAAACCTTGGTTTAAACCTGAACTATCAAGTCCAGGCTTATCTGCAGAACCATGGTCTAAATTTGTCCGTATTACAAAACATAAATAAACCGTGATCTTCTTAGTACCGTGTTTTGAACCATGATCTACATATTTACCACAGATTAATACAAATATCATTCGTTCACCATGATATCATTCAATTTTAACGTTCCGTATGTCCAGAAAACAAAACGTTTTGGTAATAATCTAACGATTAAATAATGTTTAGAAGCGTTAAAAATATTATGACCTCTTTTGCATGGATAAAACTATTAGTTATTTCGTCGATTGCAGTTGTGTTTAAGTTTAAGCACATTACTTATGTCGTATTAATTGCTTATGATAAATCCAAGTAGGTACGTATAACGAAACGTAACATTCTCGCGCGTTTGAAACCATAACAATAAACAAAACTATCAAGTTGAACAAAGTTCATTTAGCCTTGGAATTTTAAGCTATATTTTTAGCCTATATGCTACATAAAATAATGAAAAATGATTATGAGGGGTGTTAAAGATTGATGTGCGTGTGTATTTGTGAGATTGTGTGCTTGTGTGACTATGGTGGTTGCTTGTGGTTATGGGTATGATGTGGTTACTTGTCTCATTATCATTCTGTAGGAATTTCCTAACAATTCTACACGTGTTTAGGATTGATGCTTTTGATATACGGTGCTAGGTGTAGTTTTTAACGATTGGTGTAATTGCTTGGGAATTAGGTACTCAATTTTTATTATATTATTTATATATTTTCATGGACCAACAAAAGAGAAAAATATCTCCTTGAAGTCTTTTTTTTATTGATTATAAGCCTTTTTATTTTTTTATAGGCTATACTAATGCACAATCATGCCATATATTCGAGGACAAAAGTAAAGAGAAACATTGACAGATACGATTTAGACCATCGTTGGCATCGTTAAACTAGGGGTCACCGACGTTTAGCGTTAGACCATGACATAGTCTATGGTTTATCGCAAAACCACGATTTGTAATATCAGTTTTGTTTAAACCGTAGTTTATAGAGGCTCAAACCTGGGTTTTTAGTTAAACCGCTTTTTGTAATAAGACAGAATGTATTTAAAGTCAAAGCTCATCGTAATTCGGTTACAACTCTGTTTCGATAACGTAGGTACTTATTTTTGTTTTCAATATCAATGTCATTGCTCTTGTTACACGTTCATTAATTGTTTTTTACTTTCATTCAAAGTTAAAATCAAAATCAGTTATTCAAGATAGGACTACTGGGTAGTACTTTTTGAACGTTATTTTTACACTATTCACAGCCCCCGACGATGCTCGCCGGCCTTTTTGCTGAGAAGAATCAGCGCAAACGCTCGAAGTAAAACAAACAGTAGTACAAACTTCCTAACAACATGACAATAAATAAATAATACCATTTCTATAAAAAAAATCTGTTGGAGTCTATTGTCCCCGGTGAATGGCAATACCTAGGCTCGACCCTTTGGCGAAATGTGAGTGTAGGTACATTAGTATACCTCTGCCAAACTCTTCAGGGAATACAGGCGTTTTTTATGTTAAGTTATGTAAATAATAAAATATTTCTGCCTGAAAATTAAATTATAATTTGTGATACGGTGTTGTCTGTCTTGCCTTTGTGTGCCTTTATTATTTTTAAATAAATGGAGGTAGTTAACTCTGTACTCCGCAAAGGGAGGAGTACAGAGGTATCTACTAGACCAATAAGGCAGTTTAATAATAATTATTATTATAAGTATGGTAATGAAATAAAAAAATATGTTTTTCGCAAATTTATTTATTTCTTAGACTAGGTATAACTTATATAAACGATTAACTTATAAGTACTTTGCACCCACATAATCAAATTACAAACTTTAAGGCAACTTAACGGATTCCCATTAAAACCTACTTAAAATACACTTTTAATCATTCACCTAATTATTTCTAGTTATTGAATTCATTTTGACAAATGCAATTGTTAATAACAACCAGATAGTTAATAAACTGTCTTTTGTTAAGAGATCAACATTTACCTTAACAAATTAGATTTATTTTTATGTGGAAATATGTATTTAAAAAAAGTAGATTGTTTCATGCGTCATTCGGAGGATCCTGATCCCGAAAGTAAAATAAGTAGTCTGGAGCGCACTCGCAACCGATGATCCAATCGCAAAAAAAAGAAACATGGACGAAGCACCATAAAGAAACTCCTATAAACTATTCGAGTTATTATTTATTATTAGCTATTTATTTTTATTTATTATATTCTTCAGCAATTTTTAATAGGTAGGTACTAAGGATAGTCAAAAAAATTGTCGAAAGAATTTTTAAAACGACACAATCGACGTATCCAGGCGGAAATTTTTGATTTCGTCATTCTTAAATCTTTCTTGAGATATCTTCAAAATTTTTATAATTTATGTCGATACTATTCATAAAACAAGTTTGGCTATACAGTCATGTCATTGCAAAAATACGCTACCTACGAGCTAGTTTCGATTTTGATTTGAACATTTTACAGGTTTGATATGGTAACAATAGGTAACTATACAATTATAATTGTAACTTCCTACAATATTTTGTGAATTTGATTGTAAATTCTGCATACCATCACGCCTGTATTCCCCGAAGGGTTAGGCAGAGGTGTACTTAATGTACACCCACAGTTCGCCAGTATGTTTAGGTCCCATGTAATAGGGGGCGAGCCTATTGCCATTCACCATGCGAGCCTATTGCTATTCATGAATTTCATAGGAAAACCCAAATAACACTGTGCTCGACCTGGGGATCGAACCCTAGACCTCTAGCGTAGCAGTCGCGATTGGGACCACTAGACTAACGAGGCAGTCGAATGTTAAATTCTACTTATTAATTTAACTGATTCCCGGGACAGATACCTAAATGGACTCATGAAATTGATTTTGATACATGCCTTTGAGTTTTATCGCATCAGTAATCACGCTCTTGATGCAAACAAGACAGAAGGGTTTAAGTTTAGACGAAATTTTAATGTTCCATTTTACTAAATACAACGAATCAATCAAGATTAGATCAACTCAGCATGGTTCGTAGAACTTATTCACGGACTCGACGTTCTTGGATGGTTCAATAACGCGTGTCATAGGAAAATTAAAAAATACCCATACATTCTCATTGATATGTCACTTTACAGTGGTATTTTAAAAGATACGTCGTTAGATCTCACACACACAATTTTTTTAAGCGTTGGTAAATATGAACTCATAAAAACCCTTCAAAACCTTTTTTGTGAGCAATGGGGTTAAACCCCATTCACACTGCTAAGCATACATCTTTCTCAATTCTTTCCTCAAGATCTTGCCAGATGTAGTTTTAGGAATGTCATCTACAAACATTACTTCTTCTATCTTCTTGTACACTGCCACTTTACTTGCGACAAAGTCTTGGAGCTCCTCTTCTGATATCTTCATACCATTCTTTCGAATAATGAAAGCTTTAGGTGCTTCGCCGTAGAATTCATGCGGCACTCCGATGACAGCAGCATCTTGCACCGCAGGGTGAGACCGCAAAATACTTTCTAGTTCAGCCGGTGCTACCTGCATGCCTTTTACCTGATGATTGGAAGAGAGAAACAAAGTAAGTTAACACTATGGTGTAAATCAAGAAGACATTTTTAAAGTGTTTATATAATACATTTTTCGTAGGGACTGGGACACGTATCGGGACACCTCTAACTGTACATATTAAGATGATATTAATCGTAAAAAAATTAAAATAGTTTATACCTAATTTGAAAAGTCAATAGTAAACATATAAAATTGTATATTGCAAAAATAAATAAGTAAATCTAACAGGGCAAATGTTGGGATAAGATAAGATTAAATTCAAAAAGAATATGATTACTACCTTTATAAGTTCCTTTATCCTATCAGTGATAAACAGGCCAACACCTGGCTGGAAGTGTCCCAAGTCTCCAGTCTTGAAGAAACCATCGCTAGTTATACTTTCCTCGGTTGCTTTAGGATTTTTGTGATAAGCTTTCGTAACTGTAGGTCCCCTCATGTACATTTCTCCAGACTAGAATTGAATCAATAACAAATCTTTATAAGTATAATTTAAGAAAAGGGTTTGTTTTTCGGTACTGCTACTACAAAACCTGAAACTGAATCAGCTGATGCAGAGAACAAATTCTGATGAACTGATTAATATAAGTAGAATCACAGTTTAACAGTAGTATGCCAATTTTATGTCCTTGCAGTTAATAAATTTAGAAAGGCAGATTTTCAAAAAACTAGGACAAGTAAAAAACGTGAAATAAAAGTCAGTTTGAGTGGATAAATTTCTATCAAAAGTATCATTCAAACTACTTACTTGGCCAATAGGCACCGCTTCGCCGGTGATTGGGTCTGCAAACTTCAGCTCTACGCTCGCCATTGGAACTCCACAGGCGTCGAAGTTGACATTCTTAGTACCCTTGAAAGTGGACGTTCCTAAAGACGTAGACTCCGTCATGCCGAAGCCTTGGTTGAATTCTATTGCTCGCTGAAAACAGAAAAAATAATTGACATAAGTTTATTAAAATATGAAATATTATTTAGGCTTTTATTAGCTTAAAATATTATTATAAACTTAGACTAAGTGAAATCATCAATTTATGAGAAATATTTCTGGCAATTAATTTGAGGACTCATAACTGTGGATAACAAGCTGGTAGCAAAGCCGTTCTCAAGTAATATAGAAATATTGATGTAGTTTCTAGCCAAACTAACTTTGCAGAAGGATATTTTCCAAAATAAAAAAGGATATTTTGTATTTGGGTACTCTTTAAAAGGACTAAGATCGCAACTCAGAAATTTTAATAAAAACTTTACCATTTCATATTCTCAGAGTTCATTCCTTAATAGCCAGTCAATCTGAAGTAGAAACGTCACTGTTTACACAACATGTTTTGTTCATCATAGAAGAATAATTATGACCCTAAGGACAAGGTCAAAACTATTGCCCTATCTCATTATAGCAACAGGCACGTCTCCATAGTTATGGTTGATGAATCGTGATTCAAATAAGTAGGACAACTGGTCATGGCTAATTTGGACAAAATAAAACGTTCAACAAGTATAAGTAACTACAATTGAATTTGAGGCTATGAAGCAGAAGAAAGAAGTAAAACTGAGTTTTAAAAGGTAGCTCAGATTTTATATTAGAACATTAATTGATATTTGTAATATAATAATAAAATTGTTGCTTCACATACAAAAAAGAACCAATTATAGGTATATATAAGTCGAGTATAGGTACCTACAGTTTTTACTAATTTTGTTTACTCTAATCGAATGCTCCTCAGATTAAAAGTAAAATTGATATCGTAAATAACTGAAAAGCTAAGATGAAAACCAAAAAATCTAATGTAAATGTAAATAAAAAGAAAAGTAAGGTGTTAAAACAGACAGATGAACAGCCCGAGGAGAAGGTTGAACAGAGAATAATTATGTGGATGAAGTACAAATTCTTAAGAAAACTCACTTTACTCTTCTGTAAAATTGATTCTACGTCAGAGGCAGCTAGCGGCGCGGCACCACAGACGATGTGTCTAACGTCACGATAATGTTCTTCATTTACATCTGGATGCTTGCCTAGGAGGATTGCTGAAATCACAAAAAAAAACTCAAAGTTACTGCATAAAGTACGTCGCCTTTTTAGAATTTATATATATTATACTCGGCTACGTATCAATTATAATTTATACAAATCCAGAATAAGACGATTTCGCATTGTATAAGTAAGATTGATATACCAGGAGAGGTCTGTTGTATCGTTTTGTGCTTGGGCTACACAAAACCAGCATAAACTAAACATCGGATTATACGGATTGATATAATTATTTTTAACTCTTGTCACTATAAAATAAACTCAACTTACCAACAGGTGGTACGATGTAAAGTAAAGTAGTTTTTTGATTCTTCAAGATATCTAAATACATATTAGCAGAAAACTTGGCCATTGTGACCAATTTGCAGCCTTTAGATAGATGCCCCATAAGACTGACAACAAGACCGTATACGTGGAAGAATGGCAGGAATGCTGGAACTATGTCTTGGAAATCACCTGGAAATATAAGATTACTATAATGCATAAAACAATGTATTTAAAAACTTTATAATGGACTTAAAGATATGGTCCTAAATCATTTGTATTTTGTAAGATACTAGCTGTTGCCTGCAGTAATGCTGAAGGACTTTTTGAGACAAACGATAGCACATATCTTTCTTCTGATGCAATCTATCGCCTTGCCAAATCTTTTCGAATTTTATTTGAAGTTTAAGAGAGAAAAGATAAAGACTGAGTTATTTTCGCATTCATAAAAATACTCACCATGAGTAAGGTATGGGAAACAGTTCTCCTTTTGATGCATCGTCTTCAATGCAGCCAAAAGATTGCTAAAAGTTAATTCTACCCCTTTAGGCAAACCAGTGGTTCCACTCGAAAATGGTATACATGCCAAATCATCTCCTTTCCTTTCTATTTTATCAAGTAGACTGTAATCAACTTCACCAGATTCTGCCACTTCAGAGTATCTGGTAACATCATTTGGAACTGGTTTGCTAGGCTGGTCTATTAGAATTATTTTAGCATTAATATTTGCTGCCTTCAAAGATTTTAAGACGGTGTCGTAACACTCAGGGATTGTTATGAAGACTTTGGGTTCCGTGATTGTGACTTGATGGGTGAGTTCCACTGTAAAAAAAAAAATCAACATCATCGTCACGACACAAAGATGGTAAGATGTAGTATGGATTATAACCATTAATGGTACTTCCTGCTTTATAGATTTTATTAAAGAGATGTAAGATTTAAGATCCTTATGAGAGTTCCACAAGATGTTAAAAAGCTGACCTATGTTTTCTTGGTTTCTGTCCACGCAATATACAAAAATACAATAGCGTGGGTCATTATGACCATTAATACATAGAGTATAATGCCTAGGACTTTGGAAATCAATACTCCATAGAAAAACTTAGTTGAATGGAATAAGTATCTCTAACAGAAGTGGCTGATGACTATAAGTCTGGTTTAGTGACAGAATAATAAGTTATTTTGCATAAATTAACATCTCAATGAACGATTTGCCGTAAACTTAAATTGTTGCTCAGCTTCTTTAGAAACGACCACCAGGTTAATTGTCTTTCAAAGGAGTTATTAGAACATTTTGCAATACCTACTCGTAATGTTGTATTGACATGACTATATTTGCAATGGAGACTACTTATTTAGATCTTATTTCAGCCCAACTATCGCCCTAACTATCTTAAGCCATTTTAAACCTCATTAGCTGGCTATCGTGTCTCAAATATACATTTTAATTTTATTGTTTTCCATTAAGAGTTGAGTGAGTTGCCTTGTAGGTCATAGTTATCATGCATAGTATTATTATCTGTTAATTAATGTACACTGTACCATACAAAATGTAAATGTGAGTACTCGTATAACATTTATTTATATTAAAGATTTCTGAAAGTTTTGAGTATTTTCCCATGACCTACGCAAATGTCTTGCTGGTATCGTTGTGCGTCGGGTCGTTGGGCTCCATATAAAATGGTTGAGCTACACAATGACTGATGTATGCGTGCCGTCAGTTAGGACAGGTCAACTCAAAGCTGGTATGGTTCTTACTTCAAAAGGTCTGTTCAGATTTTGCCCTACATTGAACTCGCATATAATAAAACTATTGTCCCATGATTCTCTGAGTTTGTTTCGACGTTTCTTCTCAGAGGTCGTCAGATAGGAAACGTCGGCGCCATCTAGTTAAAAAAAGTAAAAAAAAACGACTTGTAAAAGTGTCTTAAAAGATCTATTTACAGAAATAAATATCATTTCATTTCATTAAAAGGCCTGTAAACACATGAAAGATATTTTATCGCTATCCAGGTAGTTAATTATGTATCTATTTTAATATAAGTATATACATACATTACAACACCCTCAGTAATTGTTATCATTTATTAAATATAGTATTCGCCACTTAGTCATCTTAAATTGTCTTATGATTTGGTTTCAGATGAACTCCCGTCTGAACTCAGTTACTAAGAGATGATAATATTTAAATTCAGTTTGTTTACTTTGTACATCATACAAAATTAACTGTAAACATCGAAAACAAGGCGTTGCCTAGTGAATAATTTGTCTTATATATAACAAAGTTTTATCTTACCACCAGCTTATCTATGTATTTTAGTCATTTTGTTATAGCTGTAAAAAAATTTGCAGTACGTAACACGAGGCAACTAGAAATTATCGCGAAGAAGTCCAGTATTATTTTAACAGACATTGGAAAGAAAGTGCTGAGGGTGATACAAAGAACATCAATTCTTTCATCAATTCTTCTTTCTCAGTTTCGGTTTGAAGGAAATAGCTAGTGGGTATAATGGTATAAGGCTAAACAGCTGTGGTCTCATGATGACAACTCGGTACTGATATCACTAGAGTTCTATTATTATATCAGACGGTCCGTATGCTTGTTTTTAATTGTATTACAATAAAAAAAACGATATGCTAAACGAAGACACACTTAATGGATGAATGCACTTTTTTAGGGTTCCGTAGCCCAATGGCAAAAACGGAACCCTTATAGATTCGTCATGTCTGTCTGTCTGCCTGTCCGTCTGTCCGTCCGTATGTCACAGAATTTTTTCTCTGAAACTATAAGAGCTATGCTGTGGAAACTTGGTAAGTAGATGTATTCTGTGAACCGCATTAAGATTTTTACACAAAAATAGAAAAAAAAAACAAAAAAATTTGGGGGTTCCCCATACTTAGAACTGAAACTCAAATTTTTTTTTTATCAAACCCATACTTGTGAGGTATCTATGGATAGGTCTTGAAAAATGATATTGAGGTTTCTAATATCATTTTTTCTAAACTGAATAGTTTGCGCGAGGGACACTTCCAAAGTGGTAAAATGTGTGTCCCCCCCCCCTGTAACTTCTAAAATAACAGAATGATAAAACAAAAAAATATATATGATGTACATTACCATAAACCGGAAAGCTAGTTAGGTATACATATAAATTTTAACAACCGCATCAAAATCCGTTAAGTAGTTTTAAAGATCTAAGCATATTATTTACTTTGTTTTATACCATGTAGTGATAGTGATACTTAGTAGTGATAATTATGACAATTGGACTGCCAAGTCATAGGTCGTGAGGTAAAATCGAAGGCCCCTGTCTTTTCGTAGTTGTTTGCGTATTAATAATTAATTATCACTCGCTTAGCACGGTGAAGGAAAACAGGTATATAAAAATAATAACGATATTATCAGCACCACGATTGTTTTACAATGGGGCAATGACATGCTTAACCTTATCAATATCTGTTGTTAAACTAGTGGGTCTTATCAGTCCCCTGGTGTTATTCGTTTACAATTATCTATCTTAATGTGTCGGTAATAAACGGCTCTTGTGATAGTAAAAATATCTAATCTTGTACGGTAACGAACACGGAACAAGTTTTGAAAGAAAAATACCTAGGTTGTTATTCAGGCAGAAATCCGCATTTTCCTTGTAACAAATTATGACTTTTAATATATTAGATTGCATATATGATTCAATATTTTTTTTTACATTTTAGCATTAAACAATGCGAAATATTGCCTATAGGAGAACCTCGTCCTTTTTGAAGTCGGTTGAATATATGTATATATATATATAAATACTTAGGTATTATAGTTTCAATAACTAGCTCTCAACATGTTATCGGGAAACTTTAATAACGCAGCGGATAACAAAATGGTTATTTATAGTATTATATTACGCGAGTACATAGGTACCTACCTAATAATATGTAAACTTAGCCAATGCCGTTGGATGATGTCCTATTTACGCTAGTGGAAATTGGAAGTGGACAGGAATAATACAAAATCTAAATAACCTATTAAAGTTCTCCTCCAAAAAAATATATCAGTCATATTACTAACCTCGCGTTTCCACTGCCGACAAAACATGTTGCAAACATCTATCTAACTGTCAAAGAGTGAGTGGGGTAGGTAGCTGTTGGCAACATGTTTTGTCGCCAGTGAAAACGCGTGCTAAGATTATGACCATTAATGGTCATATTATATTACCCCGCTTCGACTAGTTTATGATATACAAGGATAGTATAGATATACTAGGTGGAAGGGACATCGACACACAACCGCTTATTGTGAATTCAGAACATGATTTATAGACTCCCTTGCGTTGACAAGTGGGTATTTTTCGTCGGATATTAAAAAAAACATTGACTGCCGCATTAGTTGATCGATTGATCTTTATTTATAAAGAGAAACGAGTTTTTTTTTTGCACAAAAAGGCTATATTACTATATTTTTATACCACCATATTTTTATTCTTGATCTAAGTAAAAATATAAATAACATCGTAAAAATGTTAAAAAATATAAATATTTCATCGTAAAAGTGGTATCGCAAAATGTTCAATCTAAAAACAAGGTCGACTATGTACTCTAGTACATAGCAACAACGATAATAGAATCGTAATATTCCTAATTCGGAATATCCTTCCGTATTAGGGATATTTTGACATAAATGTAATCATTTTATGTTTTACATAACATACTAACCTACGCCTGTGCTCCATTGCAAACCCAGATAATTTCAAGAAATAAAATAAGTTTTTTTATTTGTGACGTTCAGTAGAAGATTACTAACTTCGAATAATGAAGACAGTCTTATAGAGGGCGCCTCTATCGCATTTTATTACAGCCAGCCATCAAAAGATGTTATATAATATATTTAAAGGAATAAAGTTGTTCCGTACATAATACAAAGTATACACAAACATGTGATTTGAAAAACGTATCTATATAATTTTAATAAAATTATAAGAATAATAAAATCATGAAATCGAATTATTAAAATTTAAAATGAGATTTAAAAAAAAACAGGAAACAAGTTACGTTGAAAGGTCGAACCAACAAGAATTTGAGACGTTGTAAATAAAAAACCACGAAATCAAGAATTTAGACTTTTCCGTCAAAATAATAATAGTCTTTTTTTAGTGTCATGAGAAATAAACGTATATAACTGGTTTATCATCAATATAACGTTTAATTCAAAAGTGATGGGTGAGATAAAAAGTTAATTGTATGAACATAGCCACTTGATTTTGTTTTACTACTGCTTCGATAGATGGCGTTGGGATCGAGTTAGATCGCGCTATGGTTTCGTTACCTCGATTTAGTCACACCGGCTCTAGAATATATTCTATTTAACTTTGCGCAGAGGCAATATCGTAACCAATGAGGTTAATCCGAGGTGCGATTATTGCTAGTTGAAAACTTTACCAATACCCCGCCGTGTGGACGTGAAATACCGTCCGCGATGGCAATTTTTGAGCGGCTGTAAAAGGCCTAATAAATACTGAAATCCGACTCCTGAATACTCCTAATATCACTAGTTTCTCTTTCTACTTTCTGGAAGCTAACGAACCTAAGTGTTATCGACTTGGCGTAGTTACTGTCTTATTTGTCTCACCCGGTAATTATGACTGTAAGCACGAGTCTTTCTATATGCTACGCAGAAGTTCTGCATTCGATTCCCAAGTGAAGCAGTTATTGAATGTTTCTATAAAATTTTCTGAAGCTGTTGGCGTTTGTATTAGCGGTCCGTTAATAGCGTTTAGCGGGACCTAAACGTACTGCAAACTGTGGGTGTTTATTATGTACACTTCTGCCCAACCCTCCGGGAAATAAAGTCGTGATATATAGTATGTACACACATACTCTCGGATAGGGTAATGTGACGGTGAATCGAGCATTACCAAACAGTGGTCAATCGACGATAAATAAAACCGTGGCTATTTATACTTACCTACCAATAATTATATTCGTGTTTTAACGTGTGTGCTATAATTAAAGTTAAGGACTGTAAAAATTGCCCTCGATTATAATTGAAACAAAACAATGTTATTATGATCATGATACCATTACATATCTCGATTAGTTTATTTTTAATATAAAAACAAGCATCATTTATTGGAATCATTCACGTTACTTAATGTAAGCCCGAATCTGGAAGCAGCTGGGATAATGTAAGAATCTTCACAAAATCTCACCCCTCAACAAAAGCAAAAAATTAAATAAAAATGAACTTACTCTCTTTATAAATAGGGTTAACAGTTGTGAGCACACATCCTGCTTGAAAGCTGCCGAATGCGACAACAGGAAACTCGGGACAATTTGGCAGCATCACTGCCACGACATCTCCTGGCTTCAGCTTGAACTTCTTCACAAGTGACGTTGCAAAGGCTGAGGTATTTTTTTCCAGCTGCGCGTATGTATACGCCTTCTTGGTTTCCGCACTTTCCTGAAAATGTAAAGTAGAGGTGTTATGTTAGGGTGATATTTAGGTAATACTATTATTAAATATATTCAAGAGCTCATATTAGCATACCATAGCTATTACCGGGTAATAGTCCAATATTAGTCAGCCATTTTAAGATTCCGTATTCGTTACTCTAACATAATATTGATATCGTACCTAATATCTTTCCAAAATAATTAATGGTTCTGTAGAACGAAAAAGGTATCTATTATCATGATTGTCAAATAAAGTCTGATCTCACTTTGTTTCTAGATCATCCTCTGACCTTATAGTTAGCAACCTATTACGTAAAAAGATAAGCTGAATACATACATAGAATATTATCTTCAAGCTGGTTTAATCATATCATAATTATAGTTTAAGCCTACTGATATGGAGGTTTTCTGTTGAGTTTATGTATAGAATTTGAATAAATATGACATCCATTGTCTAACCGACAAGATGTACCTATTTAGGTTCACACACAAAATACCTACGCTATAGCCTACGAATAAATAATACTCAGGAAGCGTAACTCTGAACAAATTCCGCTCAAAAAGTGGACCTACTTCAAACCAAATGACGACGATTCAAAATTCGAATCACTTGCGATGTTTCAAATAGACATGCTTGGTAATTGGTTTAAATTCAGAGAGAAAACAGGGATTGGTTCGCGCGCGTGCTGTAATGTCTGTTATGACATCTGAGTCAAAATGGCGCGGATGATATTATGCAATAAGTAGACCGGACCAAGTCAATAATAAAACAATATTATAATTATATTAAATATTTTATACTATTGTGTTTTTTTTAAATTATACTATATTAATACAGGGTCGAAGGGACATCGACGCACAATCGCTTACCATGAATTCAGTACATGACTCTGGACCCCCCCCCCCGCGTAGATATTTTTCGTCGGTTACTAAAAAGGTTTAGATTGGGTACTTTTTCGTTTTGTTGTATGGTGCTTAAACGAACAAAGCCGATGGTTTGCCAACAAGAATTGCGACTTCATCTAATGTTGGAACGTTGAAATAGTGTTAGTGTATTCAATTGGGTCGTTTGTTTGCTCTGATCATAACCTTGGCAATAGGTCACCAGGTTCCTTTAAGGTTTCTGTTGACCTGGTACTTCAGTTGTATGTGGATATTTGTACAAACTGGTACTGCAGTTTTGTGTAACATGGTATATCCCTTTAATGATTTGTAAAAATATTTTTCATTAAAATGCATCGAGCATAGTCTGCTAGTTTTCACAGGCATCCAGTCATACTCTCGTCTTTCTAATTGACCTGCAGCTATCCACTTATTTTGCCGAATGGGATCGGCACGGAAACCAAAAAAAATACAAAATACATAAGTCTTATAAAAATATCTAAATTTTATCGATTTACTTTTCAATATTTCATCTAGAAAAAAATCTTTCTGAATTAGGTAAAAAATTGACTGACTTCATTTTGCATAATATTGACCATCTCGTTTTGATAACGTATTTGAACAACTTTGAATATAATTATAATTAAGCTACTACTTACAAGTGAAAAGTGATCTCTGGACATTTTAATCTTGTATGTCTCCTGCACCACATCACAACAAATGATGGCATGATGATTCACAATGATATTAAGCTAAAACGTTTGACATATGCTCACTTGCAAGGAAAATGTCCGACTGATGGCGCGCTGGACACAATTTTGAAGCCCCGCCTACTTGGACACAACTTTTGTTGGGTCATTTTCTTAGCGCAGTTACATTTCCTGAGTATTATTTATTCGTAGGCTATAGCTTAGGTATAATTCGTTAGATAACAATTTAAAAACCTTCAGAATCCATGGCCTAGATTACTAAGAAATCAATATTGTAAGTGACTGAGATAGTTTAAAGATCTCAGAGTTTTTCTCCTTGAAGGGGTCTAAAGATCGCTGGACCCCAGCCTGTCACTGTCGCGGCGAATGTCACTAGCCAATGGCCATGACTATAGAACAAGAGAAGGCATGTGCAATTTTTCGACAAGAGCGTGTGCAATTTTTCGACAAGAGCGTGTGCAATTTTTCGACAAGAGAAGGCATGAGCAATTTTTCGGCATACCCTGCCCCTTCTCCAGACGGCAGACAATCCATGACGATTTTCCTCATCACAAAAAAAAAGGATTTGGTGTTTGTTTCTACATCAACACTCTCATAAAATCTAAGCCACTACGGTAAAATATAGCTCGTAATAAATGTGTACAATCGATAAGAGAAAAATGGAAATGGAAAGTGTGTATCGAATATGCAACACGTTAAATAACAATTGAGTTCACCTGCACTGATTACATTACAATGAACCGGCAATCAGTGATTATCATAATTAATGTAAGGGTGTATGACACATTATTCTTTATTCGACATACAAAATACGCACCGCCTGTTCCTATTACGTCACCTCGGCATGTGGGGATATTTAATTTTAATGGACCCCCAGCCCCCTCCCTATAAGCGAGGGTATCTGTAACCTGATTCACGTAATTAAAACCGAAGCGATGTCGCAGCGACTTAATCGTAGAAACAGTCAAGCCAACGTTTTGAACGATTCTTGCCCAACGAACCTGTGTGAATACGGTTAGACGATTTTTCAATAGGAGGACTTCTAAATCGGTCCGATCGACGGATTCTTGACTAGGAAAACTTTTTCAACGATTAAGTCGCTGCGACATCGCTACGGTTTTATTATGTGAATTGGGCTATGGGCTTGTGCTGGAAAGTCTGTGTATGAAAGACACCGAACTGCCTACAACAATACAAATCTGATATCCAAATAAAGATTGAACCTTAACCCAAATTCAGATCTATATTTAATTTCTTTAGCTTAGAATTTTAAATACTTTACCAACATAATGAATGGAAGAAAATGACATGAATCACCGGCCCCAAATAATTAGGAACAAGGGTAGGAGAATGATGATGACACCGCATTGTATTAAAATAACATAACATAACATTACACCTGTATTCCCCGAATGGTTAAGCAGAGGTGTATGTCTAGCGTATCATCAGCTTAGGACCTCTTAAGGATTAATGAAACAGTTAATGATAATATAATATACATAATAATGGATTATTTATTATTGACTGCCTCAGCTCTAGTGCTCTACTGGTCCTCAGCAAGACTGCTACGCTAGAGGTCCCAGATTAGATCCCCAGGTCGGGCATTGTTTATGGGTTTTTCTATCAAAGTCTCAGTAGCAGCTCGGAGTCTGGATTCGTGCCCGGTTAATAGCAATAGGGTCGCCACCTATTACATGGGACCTTAACCCTAGATTACTACTCTACGTCGCAGAGGCGCCCGCGTTTTTGATATATTGCTCTTTCTTTTTATCCTTCGCGCTTACGGCATTCACGTTCAAGGACATCTCATTCATCGCCATTACGTGTCGCAGGACGGTGGTTGCGTTACAGTAAGTGTGCTAGTTTTTTTTTATATTACTACCCTTGGCGCTCCAAAGGCGTATGAGTAGCTTGTATGTAAGTTTTAAAATTCATATATATTTTCATCTAAAATATATTTTTTGTTACTTTGTTATTTTTTTTTAGTTAATTACTTCATAATTTACTATTTTTTAAAAGAAGTGTATAGTTTAAGTAGTTTTTTTTTTGTATTTTAATGAGAAGACTGTTTAATTGCCTTAGTTCCTAAAATTTGTTCCTAAGATTTATTTGATTAAAGATTTTATAATAAAAATATATAAATGTTAATTTAAAATTGTGTTTTTCTCTTTTTAGTAATATACACAATTATAGAAACAGTCAAAATATATCAACCATACTTATAGGTTTTGAATAAAACCATTAGTCAATATGATGCGCCTCGCGGGCGTATGAGTAGTTGCTTTGTACCTCGCAACATGAGTAGTAATGTAGGGTTAACATACCAGCGAAATGTGGGTGTACATTAGTAAACCTCTGCTTACCCTTCGGGGAATACAGGCGTGATGGTATGTATGTATTAATGGATTAAGATTATAATGAGACGAATTGCTACAGATATAATCTTTACAGACAGTTCAATGTTATCGGAAATGTGATAGTGAGTTAACTGCAATGAATATGTCTAGACCCACTTTTAACCTAGATAAACGGAACTCGTGATAATGGAAAATCTATTAATTAGCTTTTATAGATGATTCAGTCGGCAATGTCTGCTCACTTGATATTATTATATCATGCAAAGAGAGATAAATCTGATGTTATTATCAAGAACATTATTGAGATATCACATCTCAAGCCATTCCTTTTCTGTTAAATTGATCCAATACCATGAATTCAGTTCTTTCTTTCTTCGAATTTCTTCTTAGAATTTCTTGCTCCGCCGTGTGAAGATATTGTTCGTCGGTTATTTAAAAAAAGTCAGCTGTTCCATACATATTTTTCATTATTTTTTAGCATTAAATATTGCGAAATTTTCACAAAGAACTGAATTTTCTAATTAAAGAAAATTTCTAGTGAAAGAAAAATTCGATCTCAGGCAGGGTTTGAACCTGCGTCTCTCTGGTTAAGTACACAAGACGCTTTGCCAACTAAGCTACCGAGACCACTGCCTGTGATGTCGAATTTCTCTTCCACATTCTACGTCTTGAGGCGACGTCAGCATCATCTATTGGAGACATTACTATGTCTTTCAACCAACACGACTGCCTTTACAGATAGTTCAATGTCGAACGATGTTGCCTTACCGTATTATGCTTATTTTTCTTAATGAAAAATAAGCATAATACGGTTTACATTTTGACCGCGTAGGCACTTTTGTATGAGTAAGCAGTTTTTTTTAATAATCGAGAAAAATATTTACGCAAGGAGGTTCAGAATCATGTACTGAATCCATGGTAAGCGGTTGTGCGTCGATATCCCTTCCAACCTGTATAAGTATATAAAAAGATAAAATAAAATGTTGTATGATATTATCTTACTAAATATGTTCAGCATTAATGAATTGATTTGATTTGCTGTAGAAAATTATAAGATATATAACAACCATTTTCAGTGATTGATAACTTATCAAGATACAAGTTAAGATCACTTCAACCTGCAAGGATGCAATTAAATAGCATGTTTGTACACCGCAATTTAGACTCTGCCATTCAGACTCATGAAGTATAATAGCTTGCGATGAAGATGGTAAGTAATAATCTACAAACTTGCAGCTTACGGTGTATCAGGGTCCTTGCTTGAATGGTTTAAATCATATCTAACCAAACGTAATTTCTACGTCGTAGTGAATGGATTTAAATCTTCAGAACACAAAATAACCTCTGGCGCGCCTCAAGGTTCGCATTTAGCTCCGATATTATTTAACATATTCATTAACGACCTTCCCCAATGTGTCCGTTATTCAGAACCTTTTTTATATGCCGATGATTTGAAGATTGCACGAATGATTGAAACCCCAATAGACAATGAGCTTCTTCAGAACGACCTTAACAGAGTAATTGAATGGTGTGAAAATAACAGAATGCAACTAAATGCTAAAAAATGTTATCATGTTAAATTTACACGGAAAAGTAACTATATAAGTACGGAATACTCCATAAACCAAGTCAAAGTCCAAGAACTCGAAACTATCAAGGACCTAGGAGTATTTTTCGACAGAAAAGTCAGCTTTCTAGCTCACTTTGAATACATTATTAAAAAATCCTCTAAAATGCTAGGCTTCTTACTTCGTAATTCTAGAGGTTTTCGTAAAACCAGTACCAAAGTAATGTTATACAACAGTCTTGTGCGAAGTATACTAGAATATTGCGCCGTTGTATGGAGACCTCACTACGCCACTCACATGCTGCGGTTAGAACGAGTGCAGAAGCGTTTTGTGTGGCACCTAGCCTTTAGCGAAGGTAAATGTAAGCAGCTACCGTCTTACATAACCCGCCTTCATCATTTCAGAATGCACTCTTTATCTACCCGCAGAGATGTTATCGACGTCATATTTTTGTACAAAATAATAAGAAATCTAATTGATAGCTCTAAATTATTAAATCTTATTAGATTCCATGCTCCATCTAGATATCCGAGAAATATAATAACACCGTTATGCCCACCACTGCGAAGATCTGTACTTGGCACAAACTCACCTATACCTAGATTATGTAAACTTCTCAATAGCTGCAGTGATTTAGTAGATATACACCAGGATAGTATTAATAAAATTATTAAAGTAATTCTAAATAATCCACTCACAAAAAACTGAACCATCATAGTACCTAATTAGTAAGTTTCATTAATTTATTACAAAAATTTATTACAAAATTTAATTTAATTCAATTTAATCTAATTTATGTACATATTTTAATAATACATTTTATATTTAAATCGATTATCTTAAATGTATTTTTTTTTGTTAATTGAATCTATGAGTACCTTTTTATGTTAACATGTTTTTACAGAATTTTATGTTACATCTAACCTAATCTTAAGAACAAAACTAACCTAATTAATTGTTAAAATAATTAATTATTTTTTATATTAACCGTTTTCTGTGCTTGCGGTGTTAGCCTTTAAGTGATTGTTACACTCGCAAATGTATCTATCTGATAATCGCAATGAAATGTTTTGTGTAAACAATTGTTGGCTAACCTAAAAAAATAAATAAAATAAATAAAAAAAAAAAAAATAATAATAATAGTAATATCTCTTTGAAAACCTTTAAGAGTGCCTTGTTTTGTCCTGAAGGCTGAATTCCTAGTACGAGGTCAATCTATTGACCTTTGCTCAAGTAAAGTTAAAAGGACATAATATAAATTATCTAAATAAGGATACCTACTAATCAGTTTTCTCAATGTCACTTAATTGCCATTTTTAAAAGACAAAAACAACAATTGCGTCAGCGCAGCGAAAAGTTGTTTTTGCATTTTAAATTGCAATATTTTCATGGTTTTATGCGCAATTTGATTTTTGAGATTGATATTGTTTTGGATATATTTCCCGTGCTGGATTTGAATCTGCGACTGAGATGGACACGCGATTCAATATTTGGACAGTTCTATAACGCCTGATTTACCCGAAGGGTTAGCCAAAGCTGTACTATACTAATGTAGGAACGCACGGCTATACAAGCTATACAAGCTATACAAAACTAGTTTACGCTGGCCTCTTATTGTATGGGATATGGGAAGCCTATAAGATGCGAGATCAGCTGAGACTGGTTTTGTATAGGTATACCTGTATTCATTGAATGATAATTTTGTTCTTTTATTCTTGCTTGCCATTGGACCGACCAAACACAATCTATATTACCTCACCTTTACATCAGCGTCCATGAAAAATGCACTGTAATTTTCAACTTATAGACAGTAGCTATAATAAACGTATAAGAGATTGCTCATAGCTATTTCTGTTACCATACGCCTTGAAATATTATGTTGTTTTGCACCGCTTTCCGTTCAATGAACCAATTGTCCTAAATACACTTTCAATTAGATGATCAGCGGTAATGAAGACTGAAGTTCGTGATTTATAAAAGCATACATATACATTATCGGTCTGTTTCGTAGCAGCCCTGAATAGGGTAGAGGCTTCGCGCAACGTAGAAACAAATGTTACACCGTAGGAAGAAACATACCATCACGCCTGTATTCTCCGAAGGGTTAGGCAAACATGTACTTACTGTACATTTTCAAGTAAAATTCGGTTCCATGTAATATAGAGTAAGCCCATTGCCATTCATCGAGCACATATAATATACGAACTCCGATCTGCTACTGAGAATTTCATAGAAGGATAGTATCCGCTCCGTGCCCCATACAAAAACTTGTAGTTTGGGCCTATCTTGAAATTTAACCAATGAAAGTCTTTGAAATTTTGCAGTAACAACCTTATCATTAAAATACGTGTTCCTTGAACGTAAAACTTCATTTCAATATAAGGTTAACCTTTTGAACGCCAGAGTATAAACGTATCGCCGTACCCCTGACGCCACGCCACTTTTTCTGTCAAATGGCCCTCATAAATGAAAACACACTAAAGTAATGATTAAATTGTTTATTTCATAATATGGTGCGACGTATATTTTGTCATATATTTGTGACGTTGGCGTTCAGGGTAAGATTTCGTTTGTCACATATACAGCAGCTGTATTAGCGTATACAGCTTACACATTAGAGTAGCGTCAAATCAAATTTGTCAACCAAATAAGTTATTTGTATAAAACGAACTTTATGATACTGCGCTCTTTGCCAATTTAGTTCCAGATGGCATTAATTCGGGATAGGCGGCGCCATCTGTTTACTAAGTATGTGACATTAATAAACCATTAATTGTTTGCGCAAAGTGAGTCAAAATTATGAACCTGCAAGTTTCTTAAAGTCGTTAAAGGTCGCGAATCCCATAGCTGTAACTATAGGGCTAGGGAACGCAAGTGCGTGCGTGCGTGCGTTACGCAAGTGCCTGCCAAAGGTTTTAATCGGCGCGGGTCCAACATAGTGAGTGAGGGTATTCCGTACTTACTAACCGAAAAAAAAGAAGTAAGTTCCTTACAGTACTTATAGGTATTCATAATTTCGAACCACTTGACAATGACAACTATTAGACTTGGCCCATTAATACTCAATTCTTTTTAGTCGGCGCGAGTCAAACATACCCTGCTGTCCCGGGGCCAGGTGATCTGTGAGGGTATTCCGTGCAACCGAAATAACCGAAAAAAAAGAAGTAAGTTCCTTACTGAACTTGAATTCAGTTAAGTGTAGGTACCTAATCGTCAAAAAATACCTAATTACATAGACAATTAAGTAGGCAATTAAAAATATCGTGTATTTGTTGAAATGGCGGTTACGAAAAATCTATTCTTAAACGTACATACTACAAAAACTCACGCCTTTTTCCCATAGGGGTAGGCAGAAACATCTATCTATCGCTTCTATTGTTAAATTACTAGTAAAAATTTTTGGTTCGCACGGAAACGTGTTATATTTTTTTTTTTTTTATTATCAAGATTTTTTAGGCGTCAAATTTTAATCAAAATCTTTTAGAGTTAATGGAAGGTGGACCAAAAACCGGTTCGAAACTCACCCATTGCACTACCGACGTGAACCCACTCGTAATACAAGCATTTAGCTTAGTACGAGAGGTTAACAAGATTACTAGTAATGTGCGACCCACATTGCCAGTACCTAAGCTTTTTTTTTAAAAAAAAATCATCTCGTTTTAGTCAGTAAAAATCATGAAATTCATGAGAAATCCTACCTCATTCATGATTTGAAACAAATTGATGAATATACTTAGTATGTATTTACCTACAACAAAAGAGCGGCCTTGTTGGTCTAGTGGTCCCAATCGCGACTGCTAAGCTAGAGGTCTTGGATTCGATCCCCAGGTCGAGCAAAGTGTTATTGGGTATTTCTACGAAATACTCAGTGGCAGCTCAGAGTCTGAATGGCTATAGGCTAGCCCCCTATTACTCGTACATGGGACCTAAACATACCGGTGAACTGTGGGTATACATTAAGTACACTTCTGCCTAACCCTTTGGGAATACAGGCGTGATGGTTTGTTATGTATTTACAACAGTTCTAGGCTTCGTAATAACTACGATGATCGATCGCAAGATTAAGCATGAAAGTCACCGCGACCCTCATGCGGTACAAAGCAATTATTCTTTTATTGTCTGCTAATTTATCATTTTTAATGCTTATGTCTGAAAACGACCAGCGATCCACCTAATGTTGGCTGAAAGTTACCACCAAGGACACCTTCAATACAAAAGGAGTTGCGTTGCATAGCCTCAGGAGAGCCTATGGACTGCAGACTGTCAAAGCCGCAGGAACTGAGAGGAGAGAATCGGCCCTCACGCACAAATGTCGACACACAAATATGCTTTAAGACGGACTTCGACATAGAGTGGTCACTTGCTAGTCCGACAGTGCACGTTAGGATGCCCAGACATTGGCTAAAACACTGATAAGTATTCGGCCGCATCTGATTAAACCATGCAGGTGGACCTTATCATAGTTGCGACAAGGCTAGGATGTTTATTAGGCTACTTTGTTATTAATATTATTAGGTAGGGATTAAGTGTAAAGTTCTTCTTCTTCTTCGTGTCGAGGATACGATTTTTTATGTAAAGTACTCTTCGCCCAAAACTTAGCTACCTCTAAGGCATTGTCAGTGGCAGCGCAGAGGTCGTCGTGCAGGTTTAAGGACAACGAGGACAGGATAGGAGGTGAGCCTTAGTTTGCTACACCGCTCCACATCCACACCCTGTAGCTGTTCTGTCCAGATTTTCCCCCACTTTACAAAATTGGAGTTACAGTGTAAGGTTAGGTACTCATAAAAGTGCGAACACAACTCGTGTGACTACGACAGCGGAAAAACATAAAAATATTATTATATAAGCAGTTAATGACTTAGCGTTAACGATAGCCATGAAAGATAATATACTGAGATAGGTAAATAGAATAAACATTCCAACACATAGTCATAACACATAACAAGGCGTAAGTATATAATCTAGGAGCCAATAACGAATACTGAAATCAATCGTTGAACTTCAAAAATCCAGCTGTCAAAGATAGTAAGTACCTAGTATTTAATTTGGTTTTTGATAATACAATAGGTTAAACATATACGAGTATATATATATATTTATGCGATAACTCGTCAAATGAGCAAACGAGCCACCTGATGGTAAGTAAGTAATCAGTCATCGCCGTGGACATCTGCAATACCAAAGGAGTTGCAATGCGTTGCCGAGCCAAGGAAAAGGGAGGGGAAGGAGAGAAGGAAGGGGGCTTAGGGAGGAATTGGGCCTCCAGCGCTCCACACTCATCGTACGTAACGCAACAGTATGCATACTGCTACTTGACGTCGATATTCTGTGGGAGGGTCGTACTTCCCCGGTCGTGCCGACACATTCATGCTGGCATGTAGATATGCCAGCGAGACACTACTACTATTAAAAGAGACACGAGCATAAATAGGGACGCACGGCTTCACATCAAGCTTAAACAATTATAGGCTGGCCTTGAATTGTATCATCATCATCATCATCAACCCATTACATTGTCCCACTGCTGGGCACGGGTCTCCTCTCAGTATGAGGCTATAAGTCCGCCACGCTAGCCTACTGCGGGTTGGCAGACTTCACATAACGTCAAGAAAATCTCTCAGGCATGCAGGTTTCCTCACGATGTTTTCCTTCACCGTTTAAGCGCATGATAATTAATTATCAATACCCACATGACTTCGAAAAGTCAGAGGTGCGTGCCTTGGATTCGAACTCGAGACCTTTGACTTGGCGGTCCAATGATCATATCACTAGGCTATCACTGCTGCTTGAATTGTATGGCAAACCTTAACCTTAATGGCTTAATAGCTTGATGTGTACTCTGTGTGTACACATTCAGTAAAATTCGACAACAGTTTTCTATAAAATTGTTTGTTCCGGATCTGAGTGTCGGTCTGTCAAGATTTGTTTTTGTAACTTTGATGCACGTTAGAAAATCATGTTCCTAATACCTTATATATTAAATCTACTAAAAATTTAGAAAAAGTGTGAGGCGTTCTAAGCCTGCGTTTTCACTGACGACAACACAGTCATGTTGTAAACAACTCCCGCTCATTCTTTGAGAGTTAAATGTCATGTTTCCAACATGTTTTACCGTGAAACTGCAGATAGATTCATGTGTAGCCGTGTGTACATGAGTAGTACACCTGCCTAACTATTCGGGGAAACCAATAATAAAGCTATCACGCGTAACGTAACCAGTTTAAATTCCGTAGCGGATCCGGAGCAAATTGTTTAACCCAATTGGCAAGTAATTGATGACTAAGATGTTTTGCTCCTCTTGTTTTATAGTTAAAATGTTTGAATTTGACTCTAAGTAGTTTTAGAAGTATTGTATTATTTGAGATGGCTCAAATTCGACAGTATCGTATCATCAAATGTTATTTATCTACATTGTCCTGCTGCTGGGCACGGGTCTCCTCTCAGAACGGGAAGGGTTAGGCTATAGTCCACCACGGTAGCCTACTGCGGGTTGGCAGACTTCACAGGCCATCAAGAAAATTTATCAGGCATGCAGGTTTCCTCACGCTGTTTTCCAGATTATTAATGTGCATATTAAGTCACAGGTGAGTGCCTTGGAATGGAACTCGGGACCTATGACTAGGCAGTCTAATGGTCATATCATTAGGCTATCACTCTACTCAATAAATGATAAAGCATTTTTTTTTATAAACTTCTTTCTCCATTATCAGCCGATGTTGATAAAAAATATGGTAAACTTGGAGAACCGTTTAGTAAATAAATACTGTTTGCGGTCCTAAAATATTATTTGATTTTCCTAGTTCATGACTTTAGTTTTCTTTTCCTCATTTGATTGATAAATGAGGATAATAAAATTCGCAAAAAAGTATTTGTAAGTTCAAAGTCTAATATTTGCAGAAATCTGTGTGGCTACAGAAAAACTGTTCAAAAAAAAAAAAACAATAACATTTGGCCCTATTTCCTTTCAGATTTGTTCGCATTTGAAGTTATATTTTTAGTTTAGAATAATACCTACCATTTTTTAACGTTTTACGAAAATGAGACTAGACCGAAATTATATCTTTGAACACTTTTTAGTTTCCAGTACCGGTTCCAGTATCTATAATTATGAAACATAAATAAAATTAAATATTATTAAAAAATATTCTAGACGTTTATGTTCTTTAAAAACCTGTATCCTAACCTATATATATCGGATAATATACGTAATGGGTACAAAGTACTTACAAGAGCAACATGATTTTTATATCCAGCTGATTCTGCCCACATGCAGTCAATAAACCTCATTTGCGGCACAACAATGTCAGGAAGAGTCGATTTTATTATAAAATCATCTTTCCTAAACACAACACTAGTAGACAGTTTCCTTTGCCATTTTAAGTTTTTAATTTCGCGTAACAGAAGTTTTCGCGCCATATTCTGCATGATCGCGCGTGAATTTGCTGGCGGTGGCTCAGCGACTGATTGTAGAGCGCGGATAAAATGTTGTTTGTGAGCACATAACGAATAGCTAAGTACTTTGAACTTGATAATTTCGCTAATACGATTGTCAATGTTGGGGGCATACAACAATGTCTGATTGGTACCGAATAATTATTTGGCTATATTCACGAATTGTTATCTCTCAAATAACTTATCGAGTTCTTAGGCCACTTATAATTGTATTTTTGTTATTAAAGGCTTTTTTCTTTAAATAATTACCTAAACACAGTACACAAATGACACATAAACAATTTTATTAAGTAAATAGAACAGAACTTATTATATTTTTAATGTTTTTTTATTAATAAAAATATAACATAACATACCATCACGCCTGTATTCCCCGAAGGGTTAGGCAGAGGTGTACTTATGTAAATACACCCACATTTCGCCGGTATGTTTAGGTCCCATGTAATAGGGGGCGAGCCTATTGCCATTAACCGGGCACAAATCCAGACTCCGAGCTGCTACTGGGAATTTTATAGAAAAACCCAATAACACTTTGCTCGACCTGGGGATCGAACCCAGGACCTCTAGCGTAGCAGTCGCGATTGGGACCACTAGAACAACGAGGCAGTGAAAATAAATAATAAAAATATATAAATTATGTAATTAGAGAACCAAAAAATGTGTGACAGCAAAAGTAAAAAAGTTGTCAATTTATTCTCTCATGGAGAAATATGTACCTAAGTTATAAGTAAGTAAAAGAAATTACCTTAGTGTCGATTGGGTAGAAGGCAAATTCGATAAATACGATTATGCGATAAATTTTATAGTGTCTATAAGAAGTCTATAATATCGACAAAATAGGTATAGTTAAAAGGGCAAATTCAATAAAAAGTATTATGTGACAAATATTCTAGAGTCAAAATTTTTTTAGTGACGTCTTCAATGTAATCGGAATCAAATTAGTATCAACCGACTATTAACTTCCCTTAAATCCACCAAATTTATAAATAAAAATATCATAAAGGACCTATTCGATCAAACAATTAAATTGAAGGTACCTGATTGAATTAAATGTCTAGACTTATTAATATGGATTACGATATTTGTGTGCTAAACATAATACCTAGCTATCAGTAGGTAGTACATAATTAAAACTGCAATAGAATTGAATGTATTGATAATAAGGAAATGAGCATTTAATTAACGTTTGCGCTATTGCGCACTTATGTACTTATGTAGGTGTACTTATTAGTACACCTACATAAGTACATTCACGAACACAAATGTGTACCTACCTACTAACTTACAAAGTTTTAATATCGGATTAACATCTTTTCTTCTTCTTCTACGGGTGCCTCTCAATTACTGGAGGTTGGCAGACAGTTCAGCAAATCTCCCCAATCTTATGCCAAGCGAAACTGATTTTTGACGCGGATGTTTCGTTACCAAGACTTCTTTCTCCGTCCGGTATATCATTGGGCTTCCATTTTGCCCATCATAATTAATATCTAGTACCGAATATAAGTAAATTAAGGACTGCCTCATTAGTCTAAAACTGGTCTCAAGCTCGACTGCTACGCTAGAGGTCCTGGGTTCGATTCCCAGGTCGAGCTAAATGTTATTGAGTATTTCTATGAAATTCTTAGTAGCAGCTTGGAGTCTGGATTTGTGCCCGGTTAATGGCAATAGGCTCACATGGGACCTAAACATACCGGCGAAGTGTGGGTGTACGTTGGTATACCTCTGCCTAACCCTTGAGGGAATACAGGCGTGATGGTATGTTATGTTTATAATTAAATTAAAAATTTGCTTAGTTATTGAGTTCGTCTTGACTGGATAAATAACTCCTCGCATAGAGTGTAATATGAAGCTCGGGATAAGTTATAACTGTGCTGATTAAGAGATCTGCTACGTCTGGAACGGTTAGTCTGTGGATGGGTGTCCGTTCTTAACAAATCGAGACCCTTCTGTGCCTCAGAGAGCACCTAAAGCCAACGGTCCCGTCTTGCTGACGAACAGTTTTGAAAATTGTTAGTGGTAGGTACTCAGAAGCCAAAAAAGCCTGACAAATAGTCTATCCATTGAATATCGGTGTTGCCGAGAAATTGGGTTTGCGGAGGTATATTGGCAATCGCTTTGTGTAAAATAGGTACCTACGCATGCATAATTGGGAAAACGCTAGAAGGATGATGTAGAAGTTTAATGTCTTTTGGGTAATTGGAATTAAGAAAGCATTGGTACGCACGGCTACACATCAAGCTTATTGTATGGGAAGCCTATAAAATGCGATCAGCTTAACCTTTTGAACGCCAGAGTATAAACGTATCGCCGTACCCCTGACGCCAGGCCACTTTTTCTGTCAAATTACACAAGGCAGTGAAAACACACTAAAGTAATGATTAAATTGTTTATTTCATAATATGGTGCGACGTATATTTTGTCATATATTTGTGACGTTGGCGTTCAGGGTAAGATTTCGTTTGTCACATATATGTGACAATGGCGTTCAAAAGGTTAAATTGGATTTGTATAGGTTGACCTGTAGCCGTGTGTACCTACCTGTTGTGTTAATTTTCTGCGATATAATTACCAAGGTAGGTACCTACAGTCGCCAGCAGGTCAAGGTATACAAAACTGTCAAATTTCTCCAAATGATTTTAAACCTTAATTTGTTGAAGATAAAGTTCAAAATCAACTGAGAAAATTGGACATTTTGTGGTAACTTGATGTGCTGGCCACCGTACTTTATATTCGTAAACTAATTATCAGCAATTTCCATATTCCAATATAACCTTTATTTTTAAACGGAACACGTTTTTAGATAAAGACTTAGAACTTTGTACCTACTTAATACTAAATTTTATTAATGCAAGACAATAATTTAAATCGCAAAGATTTGTTCCAGACATGTTCCAAAACTTGACATTCACTTTTCATAGTAGGCCCTCAACATGGAAGGTAATATAGCTTATCAAATTATATGGTGTACAAAAGTAAATCGAATGCTAAAATTGCATAAACATTAACAACTTACTTAATTTTCTAACAACAATACATTTATAAATAGTAATAGCGTAGTAATATGCCCATTGGACTGCCGAGTCGTAGGTCGTATCTAATCCAAGCCACGCTCCTCTGACTTTTTGTAATAATGTGCTTTTTAATAATAAATTGTCACTCGCAAGGAAAGCAGATTCCCACAGAATATCGACATCAAGTAGCAGTATCCATACTGTTGCGCTTCGTATGGCGAGTGTGGAGCGCCGGAGGCCCAATTTCTCCCTTAGCCCCTTCCTTCTCCTTGTCTCGTTCCCCGAGTTGCAGATGCGTTGGTGAGTCAAGGAAAACCTTGACTCACCAACGCATCTGCAACTCCTTTGGTTTTGCCTTTTAGCCTTAAATGACCACCATAGAATATGAAGTAGTGTATCGACCTATCCGCAAAAGCAGGATTCAAGTAATAATGTAAACCGTTTATAATCATAAAAACAATCGCATATATATCTATGACACACTCACTACTCCGAATGTATTAGAGTCGATCCGTTACTAAAACAAGAACATTTCAAAATAGTTCCCGAAAGCTCAAAGTTCAACGTACGACGATATGGAATGTCTACAAGGCCGTCGCTTGTCATGTAGTATGTAGTACGGTTCCTAGGCCGAATATATACAATGTAGTATTGGTAGCAAGGTAGGTAGGAAAATTGCGTTATGGACTAGTTCAAGTAAATTACTTTTTAGTGAACGGTGAATGGACTAAAGCTTCAATCACGGACGCCTGGATTAATATCGCAAAGAGAAGGTAACGTGTCGGTAAAATAATTATTTAATGTCATATTTTAAAGCTCATAAAGTTTCATTTTGTATTGGTAATTGAGCTAAAACTCCAGTGGGTAGGAACTACACAAGTAGTTCATAAACAAACTAGGCTTTATGCTACTCATGAATTCATCAAGAAACGCCACTAAATCTAGTTCTAAGACTTTCTCAGAAGAAGCTATTCAATGTTAAAAATCTACTGTTCCTGTATTAGTATTCAATGTCCCAGGTCAGAGTATATTTTTAAACGGCTGTTGCGAACTAGAAATAGATACTTATCAACTGTTCGAAGTATAAAATCGTTCTGATGGCAATAAATACTAGTTTTTTTTAATGATTTATGGGGCAAGCAGACGGATCGCCTGATGGTAAGCGATTACTGCCGCCCATGGACACCCACAACACCAGAGAAGTCACAAGTGCGTTGCCAGCCTTTTAAAGGTTTGGGCCTCTTGTATCCTCACTCACTCGGCGAAACACAACGTACCTAAGCATTGAGGCCGTGGTATCACTCGGGTCGAGCCGGCCCATTTGTGCCGAAGAATGGTTTCCCACGGTAAAATTTATATAAAAAGATTTATAGTATTTCGTTTTTTTTTACTTTTTACATTAAAACACGCAGTAGATGTTCAGAAACAAATATTTTAGGAATCTGTTCGGATCGACTATAAGGCAATGGAAGACAAACGCGGTTTTTAGTTGGTACGAGTCCGACATAATAAATGTAAGTATATCCTGTTGACTCTCAAGGTGGTAAGACGATCCATGAGAATTTTCGGCACAAAAAAGATACCTAGGTATTAAAACATTCGAACGTCATGGCAATTTTTTTTTATAACAATACTATTTTTATTGGTTAATTAGGACAAACTTATTAAAAACTCAGCATAATATATGCATAGCAGCATTCGCTATGTACCTGCGTAACATACCTACCTACTAGATTCAAATAACTAAACGCGAATATAAGTCAAAGTTTATCAAACATACATGTAGATGTAGACTCAAAGATGACGATGATGAGAGCACGAAGGTCGAGCCCGGTTGACTATTTGGTGGGTGTGTTGACACTGGCCGTGCATTCTTTATTTAGATACAAGGTTTTATTTTGGGAGAAAAACTGTAAACAATTTTGTCAACGGTCGAAATTGCAACACTGAAGTCGCAGTGTTCAAACAAGGTTGTGTACTCGTGTTTTATAGTAGGCACCGACGTTAAATAATACACCAGTTTATTAAATACGTGTTATTGTCAAAAAGAAACAAAATAAATTAGTATTTTTTCTTACCCTCGGGGTAGCAAGTTCGCGATCACGTTCAGTGTTATAGGGGTCACCATGTATCCAATAAATCAATAAGATCTGTATAGGTAAATTAATTATTACAAAAGCTCTGAAGTCAATGCCTTCATACGAAACTTCCTCTTATTAAGCTTAAAAGAAAATGCATAAATCATGGATATATTTGTGGCGCCGCACCAAGTCCTAAGTATTAGGCACCTCTTAAAATAAAATCGTGCGCAGATCAGAAATTTCCCAATAACAGTCACAGACTCACACGGCCAACTCAATAAGTCTGACCGATTTGGAAATTGACCATCAACACTATTCTCTCAGATAGAAACTTTAACCATACGAAATAGTGACGAGTATGTACCTGAGGTAGAATCCTAAAAGGTCAAGGTCAATATTATAACACAGTTGCCTTATTTATGTTGGCATAAATGGTAAATCCTGTGTGAGGAAGGCTTGAGTTAATATTTATAAATATAAAAGTTTGTGTTTGTTACTTAATTGCTCAGTAACGGCTGATCGGATTGGGATGAAGTTTGGAACACGGGTGGTTTATAATAATCTGGACTAACATATAGAATTCTTATCCTGGTCGCACTCAGATCTGAAGTCCCCTCTGGCGAAGTAGCAGACAAAAGCTAGCATTTAAAATAGATCCGGTTTTAATTTGATAAAGCGGAGGAGATTTTTTTTTATCAATGTAGGTCGCACATTACTAGCATTCTTGTTAACCCCTCGTACTAAGTTAAATGCTTGTATTACGAGTTAGTTCACGTCGGTAGTGCAACGGGTGGGTTTCGAACCGACAACCACATCGCAAGTCCGATGCCCTAGCCATTAGGCAACCGCCGCTTCATAACATAAACATTCAGTTTTTTTTAAATGGTGATTAGAGAAGCTGGTATAATACTACTATCATATTAGGGAAATAACTTTTGTGACGCAGTAAAAATAAAATTTCAGAAAACATTAGGTAAATAAGTTTAATATAATTGGAATTTAATAACAATAATAATTATGTATACCTACTTAACGTTTGTCTGTATATTTGTAAATAATTAAGTATGTAAATGGTAGGTAGGTATTTTTCTAATACACACCTTATTACTTTGACCTTTAAGGCACTTATTGACCATTAAATATAGTCATACAACCATTATCACAATTAATTTAATTCATCTCAATAAGTAATAAATTTAGTAAAATCATAAAACTGATTTATTATCGTCATTCGTCCATAATAGCTAAATTGCAATATTAATGTAGTTAATGTATCGTATATAGTACATACCAAATTAATTTTAGCAATGTTGAGACAAGTCCGTCTGGCTTGTGCGCAATTTTTTTATTTATCTATTGTAAATTATACATCTTTTAGACATTCTAGGGTCATGGCAGATATAACAGATAAATTGAGGATTATTAAAATCGAGGATTCTGACAAAATTTACAATTTCCACTACTATTTGATATAAGAACAATTCCTAAACAAGTTTTAGTACATAGTTGTGAATAGCAGTCAGCAATGAAAGTTGCTGAACACGATGAAATCTTCAAAACGCTTAACCTTTTGAACGCCATTGTCACATATATGTGACAAACGAAATCTTACCCTGAACGCCAACGTCACAAATATATGACAAAATATACGTCGCCCATTTTATGAAATAAACAATTTAATCATTACTTTAGTGTGTTTTCATCACTACCTTGTGTAATTTGACAGAAAAAGTGGCCTGGCGTCAGGGGTACGGCGATACGTTTATACTCTGGCGTGCATAAGGTTAAACATATTAGTATCCAAAACTTACTGACCCGAGATGTGGTAAGTAGTACGTGTTTCTACATACTGGACCATCATTTTTTTCCTAAGTGAATCTATTGAAAAGTATTGGTGCTGTGTTGTTTTCAAAACTTGGCGGTGTTCAGCAACTTTCGTTACTGACCGTACCTAGTTGATGTAGCAATGCTTATAAGTTATATTCCAGAATGTATTATCTATAGACGTACAATTTGCGGAAAACAGAAAAACAATTGAATTTCGCAACATAGCCCAGACGATCTTAAAGTTGATCGTCTAGCCTACGACACCAAAAGCGAGATACCTACCTTAGAAATACGTAGGTATAGAGCCCAGAAAACATCTTGAGCAAAGATGGAAAGAGATGGCTAGCACAAAGAAGTGTGACAGTTCATATTACGGAACATTTGGCATCCCTTTCATTTATTTATTACGATAATTTCCAGTCACTTCAAAACACAATATTAGTTGTGCTAGAAACATTAATAAACTTCTTATATGTATTGTTTGGATAAAAAAAATTGGTGAATAAATATAGGAAACATAACATATTATTTACAATAATTTTAAGGAGTTTAAGTAGTGCTACTTAAAATTGTATTTACGTAACAATGAGCTATGCACGGACTAGTTGATTTATTGCAAGAAGTGACTTCTGGTACTTATACAATAATATAAAAAAATATAAGTAAAAAGTTCAATAAAATTTGTATAATAATTACAAAATATCACCAATAATTATCGCCTTCAGCTTTGTATTAACTCAAAAATAGTATTCCACACACCCTTACTCGATTAATATTCAACTATAAAAAATACTCTTATTTATTTGTTCGTTTCGTTCTTTTAAACAAAACGCAATAAGATCTTTGTGGTAGGTATTCTACAAAAAGATTAGAATATATTATACTTAATAGAACCGCTAGAAAACAGTATTTCCCATTTGATATTTCATAAATATATTTCTTTCTACTTTTCTATAATTCGGTTTTCTCTTAAAACTTATTGTAAATAGTTTTATTTAACTGCACTGTTACAAAAGCATTGCTTCTTAACCTTTATTCTTTATCCTAACCTAATATCCATTGATTTATGGAAATAAATATGTATATAAAAACATGAGTGCCATTGTAGATTAAATGGATAATTATGGATCTTGAAATGTACTTGATTATGAAATGATTTACCATTATTGCATGTAAAATCGAAGTTTGATTTAAAGAATTATGTGGGCCGATCCCGGCGGCACTGCAATGCCGGGCCGACCCGTGACGGGAGTGGAGCGAGCCCCGAACATCCCGTCAGTTTACAAAAATCAGTTTAATATACTGGTCCCTCAGTGAGGGAACTTTCAGATATTAAGCTGAAAAGAACAGATACTACACTTTGATCTTAGCCAAAAGGCCGAGAAGCGATACTGTATAACATTACGGGCGGAGGGTCGTTAAGTCGCGGAGAATCTTAACACCGCGATTCAGAATATGACGTCAAATGCGCAGCGCCATCTCTTAACGCGGATCGAAACTAAAGTGAATTGTGTCAAGCGAAATGAGCACACGTTTTTAGCTCCATTCTAATTATTATACTGTAGTGACTAAACCCGTTCCAATAACTGAAACTAGTTGTAAAATACTGACTTTATGTAGGTTATTCATCATTCGCTGCCTAATTGTGAAATGTTATTCTACAGTACGTTATAACTACTTAACCTACTACTAACCAGTTATAAAATTATAATAAAATATTGTACGAAGTCTAAATGCAATATTTCAGTATACATGATTGCATCTCGTCTATAAAGCTAATCATCAAATATTGAGTTCTTAAATGCTAACAGTATTTTTCTTTCAATTCCTTTCTTAAAATCTTACCGGCCGGATTTTTAGGGATCTCGCCAACGAACTGTATTTCTTTTATCCTCTTAAAAGTGGTCACTTTTTCATTGACGTATTCTAATATTTCTTCTTCTTTGACCGTCTGGCCGGGTTGGGCTACTATGAATGCTTTGGGAACCTCGCCTGAGATTGGATCGGGGATACCTAAAACTGCGCAGTCTAGGATCTTCGGATGTGTCCGTAATACCATTTCTAGTTCTGCTGGAGGCACTTGAAAACCTTTGACCTGTAAATGAAATAAACATTTTATTTATTTATCAACTAGCTTCCCGCCCACGGCTTCGCCCGCGTAGTTTCTCGGCTTTTCTATACTAAAATATGTATGTATTATACATATAAACCTTCCTCTTGAATCACTCTATCTATTAAAAAAAACCGCATCAAAATCCGTTGCGTAGTTTCAAAGATTTAAGCATACAAAGGGACATAGGGACACAGAAAGCGACTTTGTTTTATACTATGTAGTGATAGTGATGATCAACACAGATTAATTTACAAATTTTTTTGCATACCCACGACAAAGCGCGTATTTGGGTGCAGGTAGGAAAGACGCTGGTTCATTCGAAGCACCCCAACTGCTCGAGAAAGGCCGTCAATGTTGCTGACAATATCTCAGAGAGCACTCGGGTTACACTATGTTGCGACCCCAGAAAAGTGTAACAGCTCGAAAGATTAGAGTTATGTGCCTTATCAATATTTTTTTCGTCTTGTTCAGCCAATATTCATAAGATTTGAGAAAAATTTATAGATTAGTATTATGACTGAAACGTAAGAGTTTGTGTCGATTTGATTTAATTCCCTACAACATCGTTCAGTCAAACAATGCTGACCATATATTGGGACTGGTCAGTTCCTACGATAAATGGCAATCTGGATTCTGATATGTTATACTTTTCGAAAGCAATCACTGCATAAATCTCACATTGATAGCACATTATTGTAAACAGAAGCGAACATTGTCAATATTTATTTTAAAGGAAAAAGCAGTTCAATTTTTGCCGGCTCTTTTTGACATTTCAAAAGAACCTATAAAGATGATAGAACTCCCTTGCTGTAGTCCATTGTCAAATATTCTGAAGCAATAATCCAATAATGTGCTCATATTGCGTTCCAGTGTTCCTGAGTTCACTTTTAAAAGCACCTAATGGTGTAATTGCAATAAAACTTTTGACTTGGTAGGAGATCTTAAGTAAACTAAATAGAATTGTTTACCTTGATTAATTCCTTGAGCCTATCAGTGACGTACAAATACTTGTTTTCGTCGTATCGTCCGATGTCCCCAGTCTTGTACCAGCCGTCTTCAGTCAACACCTCCTTCGTCGCCTCCTCATTTTCATAGTAGCTAGACATTAGGTTCAGACCGCGGTACCAGATCTCGCCTTCCTGAAAAAAAATGTTGAGTTAAGAACTATTTTCTACTACCAACTCCCTTGTGGGATTCCGCTGTATATTGTGGCTGTGGTTTACATTGGATTTGTAGAAACTAAATCATTTTTTTTATCAGGATCAGCGAGTTCCCCATGTAGACAGCTACCTTGCACAAATTTAAATATCTTGAGGTACGTCATCACCATCATCATCATTTCAGCAAATGAGGTCCACTGCTTAACGAAGGCCATAGTTTTCCACCATTGGTACATGGTATCGTATCTAGACGATCAATGATCATCTCCCAAAGACCTCCGACGACTCCCACCTATCCTACCATATCCTTGAGGTACACGGCCATTGATTATACAGCTAAGCTAGCTAGCTATAAGGATTTACCCGTCCAGCTTTATTATTAAAGCAATTAAACGGTAATATTAGAGTAATACTTTTTACGCATTTTATAAATGGTATTTAATCCAGAACAAAATGAATCTGCTTACAGTCGTTAGTTTTGACTCGCAAGTTCGCAACCTGTATTTCTTATTGATTCCCCTTACCCTGGCACCAATAATTCTATGATCTAATAATTCTATAATGCCGTAGAATTATTGCCATATTACTCACCCGTCCTTTTTTATAGAACGGAAACTGACTCGTATCGACTAAAACCGCACTTACCTTCCCTTGCCCTATATTGGAACTAATATATAATATAATAATATATATATATATATATATATAATAAAATTAAATAATATATATTGGCCATCGGCTTTTTTTTATAACTCGGCAAACGAGCAGGGGAGCTACCTAATGGTAAGTAGTCATCGCCGCCCATAGACATCTGCAAAACCAATGGAGTTCCAGATGCGTTGCCGAGCCTATTTAAGAAAACGGGAGGGGAAGAAGGTAGACTGAGGGAGAAATTGGGCCTCTGGTGCCCCACACTCACCGTACGGAACGCAACAGTATCCATACTGGTACTTGACGTCGATATTCTGTGGGAGAGTAGTACTTCCCCGGTCGTGCGGCCCATTTATGCAGGCACTACTACTACTAGAGTAGACATTCCTGACATTCGCCACGACCATTACAGATATAACTCACCTGTCCTGGCCCCAAAGCCTCTTGTGAGTTCAGGTCGGCAATCTTGACCTCGCCGCTAGGAAACACGTGGCCCACGGACGCATGGTTTGTGTCGTCATTCCTACCCACAGAAATACCACCATTGGTCTCCGTCAACCCGTAGCCTTGGCGGAATAGTATGTTTTTCTGCAAAGATGAAAATTAATATTGTTATTATATAATTTTTCTTTAACTTGAACATGTTTTTATTAACATGTTCAAGTTAAAGTAAAATAAGGCTTAAACCTTATTTATCTCTTCTGTGTTCAAGAGCATAATTTTTAGCCTACCTTCAAAATCTATATTTTATCCTATTATATCGTTCGTTATATCTCATCACCATAGATTTGCCCGCGACTTTGGCCACATAGGATCCCCGTTATCCGGGATTATAATTAGCTTATGTTACTCCACAACAATGTAGCATTCCAACAGACATAGAATTTTTGAAATCGATCCGATCCGATCGAACACATACAAATCTTTCCTCTTTATAATATTATAGTCTCAGAACAAATAAAAAGTTAGGATGGAACTTTGCGAACAAAGAAGTGACGCCGGCTAAAACTACGCCTTGCTGTGTACTACACATACAACACAACACGCACACATGTATTAGTTAACTACGCCTTATCTTGTCAGTCGAGCTGCTGTGTTCGTAAAGTTCCATCTTAACTTTTTATTTGATCCGAGATTATAGTGTACATTTATAATAACTTATTATTTCCCCACTCTCATATAATATTTACCTTTTTGGTCCGTTCAAATCTTTCTATTGGACCCTACGGTTGACTGGTAAAGAATGTTATATGGCATTGATAAATGATATTTCTTTCTGTAAATAGATCTTTTAAAGACACTTATACAAGTTGAAATTCAAGTTGTAATTCCTATAATTCTGTGTCAAAATAATTGCTCAATGGAGACTTTTTATAAATGTTATAGTCTCTTGCAATTTTCTATTGGACTGTTTATAATAAAATTCGAATATGTTTAGTCATAAGAGGGTACTCTAGTGAGCCTTTCTCCATACAAACACATTCTGCTGTTTTCTCCGTAGATAATGACTCTAGAGCAATGATATTTTTCTAAAAAATCTAGATCTAATTCATACAGGCCCCTATTATTTCATTTTTTCCAAAAAATAATTTCACAAGAAAATATGACAATTCAATAACTCGAAAAAAAGCCCGTTTTTACCGTTATGTTCAGGCGACTATCAGAAAAATTTGAAAAGTTTTTAACAAAAAATAAAATAATAGAAGCATAGACATGCTTTTCCTCTAAATTTTGATATATAAATTGTTTAGATCAATCCACTCTTGAAGAAGAAAACAGCAGAATACGAAACGTCTTTTGGCCAAGGTTTTTGTAGGTAAAATCGTCCTAAGCTGCAGTTGTCCTTTTCGCACTGTACATGAAGAGAATGGAGGTGCAGCGTGACGGCAATAGTTTCTTCAAATACCTATTTTTCAAATTCCTCAGGACTAGAGTCCCCTCTTAACTACCTAAACGCATTGTTTATTTTACCGGGCGTGGGGTCACAAACAGAACCGATAAAGATAGCGTTTATTGTGGCACGCGATACACCTAGCTACTCATGTTGGTATCAAACACCGATAAACTATCTCAATAACAATATTTTAATGTTCCGTTATCAGCTCTTATCAGACCCAAGTAATTGTTGTACTGTGCCAAAGGTATATTATCACAATCATGAAGACTTGATATGGGGCAAAACTCATCTGTACCTAGGTACAATTGGAAAAAAAGAATTATTAATTAATTTCATGACCTAAGTTTTTGCTATTTGCGTCAAAACACAGATGTCATCAACTGCTTGCATACCTACCTAATTCTTTCGCCAACCGTACACACGGCTACAGATCAACCTATACAAAAACCAGTTTAAGCAGTTCTCGCATTACTTCCTATAATATGGCTTCCTATAATATAAAAGACCAGCGTAAACTGGTTTTGTATAGCTGGATGTGTAGCCGTGTGTACAGTTGGAAAAAAAGAATTATTAATTAATTTCATTATCTAACTTTTTGTTATTTGCGTCAAACCACAGATGTCATCAATTGCTTGCATACCTAATTCTTTCGCCATACGTACCTTCACAGCAACAAAATTATTTTTCAAACTTCCACATAGAAATAACTAAAATATCATTCCATTACATGTGTCCATTGGAATATAAGCGGGCCTCGCATTGTGCGGAAAAGGTAGGGTCAAGTGGGGGACAGTGTAACAAGGGGCACAGTATAACATCAAGGTTAGCTCTGTCTTGTTCTTATTTGTCATGGCAACTCTTTCCGTGTTTTAACAACCTCATGTGCCGCCATCTTAATCAAGTGTCATCGGACTTCGAATTGCCGAGTTATCGGAATAGTCATAGAATTTATGTTTTGTGGAAAAAAAATGTGAAAAATTTAACTACTGAAGTTTTGTTCTTGTTGGAAAACTAATAATATCTGGTAAGTAAATATATGTGTGGCATCCCTTACCACTATAATTCCCTTTCCAACTAATACCTAAATACCTATTCCCTAAATTAACACGAATGTCCACTAACAACACTATACATACATAAATATATACACTTACATTTATATTTACACAATCATATACTACAAGTAAATATCACTAACACAAAATATTTATTAACTATCCTATCTATTTACATAATCTTATCTCCACAAGCATTCTATCATAATATATTTAATATTCATCATTTCACTAAATAATAATTCGCACGAATGTGATCTCAATAATTACGGTGTATTGGAACCGCACAGCTGATTTGTATAGATGTGACGTCATGTGACGTATCATCGTTGCAATAAGTGGGAGCCCGACCGCGCGCGGCATCGTTAACCTTGCAGCGACCTCAGTCCAGATCATGCAACCGCGGCGCGAAGCTTATGCAGCTCTGTTCGATATTTTGTATGCGAATGTACCCGCTAGCTTTCTTGTTAATTATTTAAATTCTAAGTTGTGCGCCTAGAACTATTAGTTCATCACTACTATACTATTGACTGTCTTCTCTGTGTTATTTCCTACTTAAGTGCTTGTGACTTACTGTGCCTTTCTTCCTTCTGTGATTATTATATTTCTGTGTTTGTGGACTGCATTACAACCGTGAGTTACTTAAAAGACTATTTTATTCCTCTCTCGACACACTCCTAACCACAACACAATTAGTGATACCACCTCACTAAACTGGTGACCCTGCCTAAGAAAACGCCAGAAAGGCCCAACAATCCAGTCTCCAGTATCCTGACAAATAAAAAAAAAGGACCTATCAAGAGCACCGAGACAAATAATAGCACTATGAGTAGTGAGTCTGAGCATACCGCTTCGTCACATCCGGGCACGGAACACGATGCACATAAAACGCGTCGAGCGAAGCGCGTTTCCATTGACACAGCGCATGAAATTTTTCGTGTCTCATTAAAGTTGCCACCGTTTTGGCCGGAAGAGCCGGATATCTGGTTTGCTCAAATAGAGGCCCAATTCGCGAATGCTGGTGTAACCAATGACGTCACGAAATTTAATTATGTGGTCGCACACCTTGACCCTCAATTTTCAAAGGAGGTCAAAGACGTCATTATGTCACCCCCAAGCACCAACCGCTATGATAAGCTGAAAAGGGAGTTGATTAAACGCCTCTCGGCTTCTAGAGAAAAAAAAGTGAAGCAGCTGCTAATGCACGAGGAGCTCGGAGATCGAAAACCATCGCAGTTTCTCCGCCACCTGCAAGGACTAGCTGGCCCAAACGTGCCGGAGGATTTTATACGCACCATCTGGAGCAGTCGAATTCCCAGCAATATCCAGCCCCTCTTAGCTTCGCAGCCACAGAGCACCTTGGAGGCATTAGCTGATTTAGCTGACCGCGTGCAGGACATCGCATCACCGTCCAACTACGTCGCTGCAACTTCCACACCAGGGCCCTCCATCAGTGAGATGGCGGCCGAAATTACGGAGCTAAAACGCGCGATGAAGGACCTCACCACACAGTTGCGTGACAGCCGATCGCGAAATCGCTCTAGGAGCAGAGATCAAGGACGCAACTCACGCAACCGATCATCATCCCGCTCACATTCCAGTTACCAGAGACATCCACAGTGCTGGTACCACTCCAAGTTCGGTGATAGGGCCAGCCGTTGTGTGAAGCCCTGCGACTTCAAGGCGGGAAACCCCTCGGGCGATCGTTAATGGCGACTGATGATTGCCCCACTACTTCTGGTCGCCTGTTCGTGACGGACCGCAAGACCAGAACTCAGTTTCTTGTGGACACGGGTAGTGACTTATGTGTTTTTCCACGGTATGTGCTTCGTGAACAGCGCGCCAAGTCAAACTATCAGTTATCGGCCGCTAATGGGACTATAATCGACACCTATGGGTATCTACAATTGAATTTAGACCTTGGTTTGCGCCGTAACTTTCCGTGGAGGTTTATAGTTGCAGATGTCACAAAACCTATAATAGGCGTAGATTTTTTAAGCTTTTATAACCTGCTTGTCGACATCCGCAACCAAAGATTAGTAGATAAGACTACCTCGCTATCTGTAGTAGCTTCCATAGCAAAAGTTTTTTCTACTTGTTCGGTCAAGGTCTCGACTGGGGATTCTAAATACCATTTATTATTAGATAAATTCCCTGAGATCACACGACCTGCTGGTACACCACACAAACCTACACACCACACAGTCCACCACATCCGCACTACTCCCGGCCCCCCTATTTCTTGTTCCCCCCGCAGGCTAGCCCCCGATAAACTCCAGATTGCTAAACAAGAGTTTGACATCATGCTTAGCAACGGGACAGCCCGCCCATCTGATAGCCCTTGGTCTTCACCTCTCCATTTAGCGCCGAAGAAGGATAATACGTGGCGTCCCTGCGGCGATTATAGGCTACTTAATTCAAGGACCATCCCTGACAGGTATCCAATCAAACACGTGCACGACCTTACTCATACCATAGCTGGTTGCAAGATCTTTTCAACCATAGATTTAGTTAAGGCGTACAATCAGATACCTGTCAGTGAAGACGATATTCAGAAGACCGCAATAACGACACCTTTCGGCCTGTACGAATTCCCGTACATGACCTTCGGTCTTAGGAATGCTGGTCAAACCTTTCAGAGGTTCGTCGACGAAATGACGCGTGGGTTGGACTTCTGTTACTGCTACCTCGATGACTTTTTGGTATTTTCGCGAGACCAGGAGCAGCACGAGTCTCATCTACACGAGCTATTCTCCAGGATGCAGAAATACGGCATCGTCATCAACACTTCTAAGTGTGTATTTGGCGCTGATGAAGTCACTTTTTTAGGTTATCGCATTTCAGCAGCCGGAACCAAGCCTCTGGAATCCAAGGTAGAAGCCATCAAGGATTTTCCAACACCTAAAACGGTTAGGGAACTAAGGCGTTTCTTAGGGATGTTGAATTTTTACAGACGGTTTATCCCACAAGCCGCAAAATTTCAAGGTCCCCTTAATGCCCTGCTAACTGGCTCAGTCAAAGGTTCACATCCCGTGGAAATGTCAGGTGAGGCACTCACCGCCTTTAATCAGTGCAAAAACAGCCTCTGCAATGCCGTATTGCTTGCACATCCTGACTATCAAGCCAAACTGGCCCTAATTACAGACGCTTCCGATCTGGCAATGGGCGCAGTGTTGCAACAGTTCAAGGATGGGATGTGGCAGCCACTTGCCTTCTTCTCTCGCAAGTTGAGCCCCACTCAGCAGAAGTATTCGCCATATGATCGTGAGCTCCTCGCGATTTACGAAGGCATAAAATACTTCCGCCACATGCTCGAGGCCAGACACTTTATTGTCTATACGGACCATAAGCCGTTGGTATACGCATTCCATGAGAGAAAGAACAACTGCTCTCCACGGCAATATAGACATCTCGACTTTATCTCGCAGTTCACCACAGACATACAACACATTTCTGGTAAGGACAATATCGTCGCTGATACCCTGTCCCGTGTCAGTGAACTGCAAACCACAGTCGACTTCCAGGCCCTCGCCAATTCTCAAGCCTCAGACCCTGAACTGCTGCAACTTCTTAAGTCAAAATCGTCTCTCAGACTAAAGAGGCTTAAAATCGACGGCAGCCCCGATGAATTACTCTGCGATGTGAGTACATCAACTCCCAGACCTTTCGTGACCTCACCATTCCGCAGGCTAATCTTCGACAGCCTTCACAACCTCAGCCATCCAGGGGTTAGCACATCCGCAAAATTAGTTGCTCAGCGGTATGTTTGGCCTGGTATTCGGAAGGATTGCCGCGAATGGGCACGAACATGTCTGGATTGCCAACGCGCAAAGGTAAATCGCCATGTGTCATCACCATTGGGCACCTTCGACTTACCCCGCGCTCGATTTGCTTTTGTGCACATCGACCTTATAGGTCCTCTCCCTCCATCGCAGGGATATCGGTACTGCTTGACGGCTGTGGATCGTTTCACTAGGTGGCCTGAAGTGGTGCCGATTGCAGACATCACCGCTGAAACGGTAGGAAAGGCATTATTGACAAGCTGGATTTCCCGCTTTGGCTGCCCTACAGATATTGTTACAGACCGCGGACGACAGTTTGAGTCCGCACTGTTTCAATATCTCGGCAAAATAATCGGATTTAAACACCGAAAAACAACTGCCTACCACCCAGCTTGCAATGGCCTGGTGGAACGATTCCACCGACAACTCAAAACAGCGATAATGTGCCACGCAGACAAAAACTGGACGGAATCCCTGCCCTTGGTTTTACTGGGCGTCCGGAGCGCTATTAAAGAGGATCTCCAAACTTCTTCTGCGGAACTTTTATATGGTGAGCCATTACGGCTCCCCGGGGAATTTTTTAGTCCCGTCGCGAAAGGCTCCACGGATATCGCGGAATTCACCACTCGCATTCGCTCGTTCGCTGCAAAATTGAAACCCACCCCAGCTGCACGTCACGCCAAGGACAAAATATTTGTCCATAAAGACCTTGCAACCTCCAGTCATATCTTTCTTCGAGATGACGCCCTGCGAGGTTCGCTACAACCAGCATACACCGGTCCCTACGAAGTTGTCGAAAAGGGCGATAAGACCTTTAACATTTTAGTGAAGGGTAAAGCGGTCACAGTCTCCGTAGACCGGCTTAAACCGGCCTACACAATGGTTGACACCCCTGAACCCAACCAAGTTGTCCAAGAGGAGAAGTCACAACCCACGGATACCCCTGAACCTAACCAAGTTGTCCAAGAGGAGGAGTCGCAACCTACGGATACCACAGTAAAAACGACCAGGTCTGGCCGAAAGGTTCGATTTCCCGACTATTATCGCCCGTAGGACGGTCTCTGGAGGGGAGTGATGTGGCATCCCTTACCACTATAATTCCCTTTCCAACTAATACCTAAATACCTATTCCCTAAATTAACACGAATGTCCACTAACAACACTATACATACATAAATATATACACTTACATTTATATTTACACAATCATATACTACAAGTAAATATCACTAACACAAAATATTTATTAACTATCCTATCTATTTACATAATCTTATCTCCACAAGCATTCTATCATAATATATTTAATATTCATCATTTCACTAAATAATAATTCGCACGAATGTGATCTCAATAATTACGGTGTATTGGAACCGCACAGCTGATTTGTATAGATGTGACGTCATGTGACGTATCATCGTTGCAATAAGTGGGAGCCCGACCGCGCGCGGCATCGTTAACCTTGCAGCGACCTCAGTCCAGATCATGCAACCGCGGCGCGAAGCTTATGCAGCTCTGTTCGATATTTTGTATGCGAATGTACCCGCTAGCTTTCTTGTTAATTATTTAAATTCTAAGTTGTGCGCCTAGAACTATTAGTTCATCACTACTATACTATTGACTGTCTTCTCTGTGTTATTTCCTACGTAAGTGCTTGTGACTTACTGTGCCTTTCTTCCTTCTGTGATTATTATATTTCTGTGTTTGTGGACTGCATTACAACCGTGAGTTACTTAAAAGACTATTTTATTCCTCTCTCGACACACTCCTAACCACAACACAATTAGTGATACCACCTCACTAAATATGTTTCATTTAATCTTTAATTACTTGGTGTTTAAGAGGATAGTATCCGCTTCGCGCCCCATACAAACGCAGTTTGGCCCTTGCTTGAATTTTAAACAATGAAAGTCATTGAAATTTTGCAGTAACAATCTTATCATTAATATACGTGTTCCTGTAATATAAAATTTCATTTCAATATACGGTTAATAAGTTACACGAGCTCAAAGATTGGCAATTTTCGTTGAAAAACGGCCCAACTTTATGCTAGTATTTCTCGACAATGTATCAATACAGAAAAGTTCTGATTCGAAGGAAACCCAGATAATATAGTGAATATTTTTTTACAAGATTTTTTTTTTACATATTAGCAAATTATAGGAGTAATCTCCAAAATTCGGAACATACGAAATACGCGTGAAAATGTTGTTGTTTCTCCTCTCGGGCACGCGTTCGCATCGCGAGGGATAGAGACAGCGACAACTGTGCAACATTGTTGCGTTCGCGAGGGACACTCCTCTTAAATAAAAAACAAAGTGAATTGCAATTTCTAACCGATAAATTTTTATTCATTTTTACTTTTAAACAATGTAACATGTTATAGTGTGCCCCTTTTAACATCTTTTTTTTTTCGAGGTGTGCTCGGAGTAATAAGATGGTTCGGAATCGGAAATGGAAGACGGAAATTGGTCTACACGATGCTAATGATATGAAAGAAGCAATAGAGTTGGTTGAAAATGGAATACCCTTGAGAAAAGCAGCCGAAAGAAAGAACGTAAATTATGGCACTTTATATCGTTATGTTAAAAAAAAAACTGCCTCATTAGTCTAGTGGTCCTAAGCGCGACTGCTACGCTTGAGGTCCTGGGTTCGATCCCCAGGTCGAGCAGTGTTATTGGGGTTTTCTATGAAATTCCCAGTAGCAGCTCGGAGTCTGGATTTGTGCCCGGTTAATGGCAATAGGCTCGCCCCCTATTACATGGGACCTAAACATACCGGCGAAATGTGGGTGTACATTAGTACACCTCTGCCTAACCCTTCGGGGAATACAGGCGTGATGGTATGTTATGTATGTTAAAAAAAAGGCCTGTTCAGCCGAGGAAACTGAAAATCTGCGGTTGACTCCTAATTACGCGGTTAATAAAATTTTCAAATGATAATCTATGTTAAGAAAAGATTTTTCATAATATTATATTTTTTTATGTTTGTTTTTGATTGCCAAAAATATGTTTAGATCATAATTGAAGTTAAAGGATGTTATATTTTTGATGCTTTTGTTATTTGTATGTTTATTGATGTTGTTTAGTTCACTGTTATAGTGTACCCTATCTTGTTATACTGTACCCCTATAGCTGTTAGACTGTACCCCACCCCTGGGGCACACTATAACAAAATTGTGATCTCAGAAAACTAAAAAAAAAATTGTTTCTATGTATAATTTTGATATTATTTCAAACCTAATATGGAGGTAAAGACTGTTGATTTTAAGGTAAAAAATAAAGAGTCATTACAATAAACGGTTTTATTTCTAAAAAGAAAAATAACTTTTTTGTTACACTGTCCCCCACTTGACCCTATACAATGCGAGGTCAGCCGATACTGGATTTGTATAGCTTGATGTGGAGCCGTGCGTACGTAAATCCAGTTTACGCAGTGGCGGATTAACCATACAGCGGGAGTAGCAAATGCTACGGACAATGCCCCGCGTGAAAGGGGGCCCCGGCAACCTCCGCCTGAGCTTAATTTTTGAATAAAACCTATTGAAACACTAAAAAGTCGTCAAAGTAGATTATTCCATACATTTAAATGTATTGAGTATTTTTTTAATTACTTTATACTTGAGAATCTACAGTAGATCAAGGGCCCCTCAATATAATATGCTACGGGCCCCGCACTTGCTTAATCCGCCACTGAGTTTACTAGAGCATGCTAGATCAGCTTGAACTAGAATTGTATAGGTTGACCTGTAGCCGTGTGGACCTACTTACATTGTTAAAGTAAAACTATAATAGGTTTCTTATCTACAATGAATTATGTAGAAACGTTGGACCTTAATACGACTATCTTTGTATTTTAGAACAAAGTACAAAAGGTTGATCACTTGTCAGATTGACAAACCACTTACAAAGGGTCATAACTATTAAGTACTGTATCCTGATTTCATTGTTACTTAGTTCGTATCAATTACACAAAACACACTTTCATTGTTATATTTATTCTTATGTGCCCCAAAATAAGGTGTAAATTGCTTTGGCTCGAAGATATAAATTTTAAACAACAAGAACACAAAATTATCAGTGATACGAGGTTTTCCTTTAACGTTTAAGCTAGTGAGAATTAATTATTAACTAGATATTACTTCAAAAAGTCAGAGCTGTGTGCCTTGGATTCGAACTTTGACTACAGCAGTCCAATGGTCCACCACTGCACCGCGATCAATGGCCCAACATTAAGAAATCGTATATGTTATTTAACACAATACTTAATACTCACATTTTTAGCTATGACAGCCTCAGCGTCTTGTTTTGAGATGGGGGCGGCGCCGCTCACAATTCCGTATATCGTCTCCAAGTGCTTGGGAGTCACTGCTGGATGCTTGCCGAGGAACACAACTGAAATACACAGACATGTACCTATAATCGTCAAAATTGGACAATGATCATCATCATCCACCATCATTCACAGACTGACCGCTGCTAATCTTGCATCACGATTAATCATTTTATTTTTTGATTGATCTGTGTTGTTACTTAGCCGGGAGCTTCTCAAGTGATAGATATTATTAAATATCCATAACATACAAGTAGATTTAAGAATTTTACGTTTGCCGAGTCAACTAGTATTACCTAGTATAGAAAACATTACGTTTTGTAGATACAATAATGTTATCAAACATTTAGTAGTCAAGTTTCAACTCATAGAATTAATTATTTCCTTGCTGAGTTTTTTTATGATCGTTATGTTACTGTCGATAAGAAGCAACGTGGTAATTCGCATATTAATTATTTAAAGGACCGTATGTAACGCGTGATAAAGTCATGTACTGCCTAATATTATTTTTTTATGCAAGCCACCTTATGGTAAGTAGTTATATGGTTATCTGCAATACCAAATGAGTTGCAGATGCGTTGCCGAACTTATATAAGGAAAAGGGAGGGAAAGGAGAAAAGGAGTAGGAAGAGGATTGAGGGAGCTCCGGCGCTCCACGCACACAGTACGAAACGCAACAGTATAGATACTGCTACTTGACGTCGTTATTCCGTGAAAGGGTTCCATTCATGCTGGCATGTAGATATGCCAGCGGGTCACTAATACTACAAAATTATATTGCTTAAAAGACCTTTGACACATTTAGTCTGCAAATACATATTTGAATTTGACAGTCTTATTAGTCTAGTGGTCCTAAGCGCGACTGCTACGCTAGAGGTCCTGGGTTCGATCCCCAGGTCGAGCAAAGTGTTATTGGGTTGTTCTATGAAATTCCCAGTAGCAGCTCGGAGTCTGGATTTGTGCCCGGTTAATGGCAATAGGCTCGCCCCCTATTAGATTGGATCTAAAACATACCAGCGAAATGTGGGTGTACATTAGTACACCTCTGCCTAACCCTTTGGGGAATACAGGCGTGATGGTATTTGTATGTGAATTTGATAGTACCCTACGCCCATTTCAAAGATGATATCTGTATGGGATTATTTGAAAGGTACGACTTTCTTGGGTGGTTAAAGAAGAATTGCGATGCAATTGCGAATCCCAGGGCAAGGTTTTAGAATAGCGAAACATGGTTTTTAGTCACTGCGCGTCAAACATACTCCTCACACTTATAGATAGTCAAATTTGTCGCTGTTCCGAACTTGTAAAAAGACTTACTTAAAGTATTTTTTGCTGTGGCGAATCGTGTTCAGCAGTGCAATAAATGTAAATATAATTAGCGGTGTCATGTATACCTAACAATCGAATAGACTATAGACTCTTGAGATTAGAGTGGTGACCTTTACAATAAATTGCAATACGACTAAAATTTGAATATTTTCGTGTGTCGTTTACGTTTTAAGATATAAATTTTAGCTACCAAAGACTGCCTCATTAGTCTAATGGTCCTAAGCGCGACTGCTACTGCTACGACAGTGTTATTGGGTTTTTTTATGAAATTCCCAGTAGCAGCTCGGAGTCTGGATTTGTGCCCGGTTAATGGCAATAGGCTCGCCCCATATTACATGGAACCTAAACATACCGGCGAAATGTGGGTGTACATTGGTACACTTCTGCCTTACCCTTCGGGGAATACAGGCGTGATGGTATGTACGTTACTTTAGCTACCATTAGTAGCTAAAACTTCCGATATACTTGCCGGAGGGACGCAGGTGCGAACCCTGCTTGAGGCCGATTTTTTATTATTTTCTAAAATATATACTTATCCTTTTTAGAGTTCCGTAGCCAAATGGTAAAAAAAACGGAACCCTTATAGATTCGTCATGTCTGTCTGTCTGTCCGTCCGGGTGTCACAGCCACTTTTTTCCGAAACTATAAAAACTATGCTGTTGAAACTTGGTTAAGTTTTTCACACATAGGCGGCGACGACTACTTACCATCAAGTAGCTCGACTGCTCCTTTGCCGAGTTACTCATAAAAAAAATCATTTCAGCGGTATGCATAAAATAAGACATATAATTTTAATGACCATTCGTTAATTCCCAATTTATTAAAAAATAACCAGTTATATTTTCTTACCCATAGGTGGTACCAGGAACAGAACCTCAGCCTTATGTTGAACGAGAGTCTGCAGAAAGAGTTCGGGTTTGAAGTATGGCAACGTGACCAGCTTGCAGCCCTGAGTCATCTGGTTCATCATGAGAGCGTTGAACCCGAATATGTGGAAGAAAGGCAGTATTGCTGGCAACACCGCCTGGTTTGTTGCTAGGAGAAAAAAAAAGGATTATCAAAGCAGATAGGGTTGCCGTCCGTCCGGGTTTCCCCGGATTTGTCCTAGTTTGGAGGGCGTCCGGGGAGCGTCCGGGTGGGGTTTCATTTGTGGTCCGGGTTTAAAAGCTGTCAAGACATCGGTCGCTACCGGGCGATATAACTATGAAAAATATTTTATTGAATAAATTTAAGAAAACACTGTCGACATGTCCGGGTTCTAAACTCCAAAATCCGGGGTTTTCGTGCTTCTTGTCCTGGTTACCTGCTTTTAGAGATGGCAACCCTAAAAGCAGATTTAATTATCATTATGTCATTGTGCTCTTATAATTCCTGCAACTGTGGCAAAAACAATACAATAGAATACATATAAGGTGTTTTAGTATATGCGAAACATGAAACATGTGTCTAGTATTTTTATATAAAGAATCTATGTACAAACATTTTAAACTGTATCTTAAAATATTTCAAAGTTATAAGCTTGATATGTAATCTGGTTGTCTGTCGCATCAATCTGTGGCATCGACTTCGGGCGACTGAAGAGATTGTTTTACCTCCCTCCCTGCTGTGCGCCCGCGCCTAGTGCCGCTATGACCGGCAGTGACCTGAATTGTTCGCGTATGATTGCGGATAGGTACTTAGTATAGGCACTTAAAACTTTGGGACAAAATATGACATGCTGTAAAAGTTATTAGAATCGATTCAGTTACTTATTCTGAACAAACTATATTCTGGATTCGCATATACTAAAAATGAGGTTGCATACAGCCTTAGAGGATGAGTTCTAAGAAAATCTTAGAAGTCAGTACTGGAACCACCTACGTCGTTACAGCAAGTAGAATTATCGTGATTGTCAGTCAATAACGCGATAAAACGACTCACGCGCAGGTTTTATTTTATGAATTAGAGAGACTATTTCTCGTTAAAGAACATGGAACACGAACATGGATGACTGCCTCATTAATCTTGTAGTCGTAAGCACGCTACGCTAGAGGTCCAGGGGTCGATTTCCTGGTCAAGCAGTGAGCTTTGAAATTCTCAGAAGAAGCTCGGAGCTAGGATTTGTGCCCGGTTAATGGCATTAGGCTCGCTCCCTATAACATGGGACCTAAATATACCAGCGAAGTGCTGCTGCCTAACTCTTAGGAATACAGGCGTGTCATGGTATTTATTAAGATAAGCTTACCTGTGGTTTCTTTAATAACAACGATTTCAGGATCAATGATTTGCTGGTTCATTGCAACAACGCTTTCATGTGTTAAAACCACTGCCTTCGGGAATCCTGTCGTACCACTGGAAAAAGGCAATATAGCCACGTCTTTTGGGCTCCTGTGTACCGACTTTAAACAACTAGTATCTATACTAAAATCTTCAGCTAACTCTGCGAATTTAATGGTACCTTCAGGTAAACCATCATTGTCTACTAAAATAATCGGTATATCTAGATTAAGTTCTGATAAAGCCTTTTTGATATTCGCGTACGATATTTTCGATGTAACAAGCGCTTTGCATCTAATCAGTTGCATTTGGCGTTTAAGTTCGTCTGAAAGAAATAATATTTATTTATTTACTAAAGGATTAACATTCTGTTCAATAGATGTTGCTGACGTCACCTGAAGAAGTAAAATGTGGAAGAGAAATTCGACATCAATGGCAGTGGTTTCGGTAGCTTAGTTGGTAAAGAGTCTGGTGTACTTAACCAGTGGGACACAGATTCAAACCGTGCCCACGGACAATTTTTTTTCACTATGAAGTTTTCTTTCACTAGAAAATTCATATCTTTGTGATTACGACTTAAAATGAAATTGATACAGAAATATGAGTGCCAAATATTTTACACCGATTGGGATTTTTAACACAAAATCGATTACTGCGCAGCTAGTCCCCAGTCTTTTCTTAACAACTTTCGATATTTTTGCGCAACAAAACTTTTCTATGCGACTGTATCTGCGCGGCCGCAGCAACTTCAGTCTGAAGTTCTTCACTGTGAAGTTGCTGCATAAACATAAAACATATAGTTTGTTACGATAGTAGGTAAGTACTACATAAAAGCTTTAGATGGTAATGTATTCTTATGTTTCATCCTAGTAGATCCTTTAGATTACAGTCGCCAGTACATCAAGTTATACAAATCTGTCAAATTTCTCCAAATGATTTCAAACCTTAAACTGTTGTTAATTAAGTTCAAAATCAACTGAGAAAATTTGATATTTCGTGGTAACTTTTTTTTTATCACTGATGGGCTTACGCTTGACCACAACTTGCCTGATGTTAAGCATCGAAGTGGTCTACGATGGAGCGCGCTTGCCTAGAAGGTACCTATTCACTCTCGTCTTGAAGACACCCAAATTGTAGGTCTCAGGGAACAAAGATTCCGGGAACGAGTTCCACAATAGAGCAGTACGCCCTTGATGTGCTGGCGACCTTAGCGAATTTCATGACTACCGAAAGAGATAAACGTATTAAACTTACCCGCAGTATAGACAGGGTTCATCATACTAGCTATGCAGCCAGCCTGTAGGACGCCCAAAATAGTACAAGGATATTCTGGGATATTTGGCAAAATAATAGCAACTTTATCGTCGTTTTGCAATTTTAGTTTTGTCCGCAACGCAGCCGCGAATGTTATGGACATCCTGTGCGTTTGCGCATACGTGTAGCCGCGACCTGTTACTGCACATACCTGAAAGAGAATAATCAGAGTTTTCCTTAAAAAGCGATTAAATAAAAGGTATTCTAATTAAACAAAACTAGGAATAAAAATATGAATTTTCTAATAAAGGATACCTATAAAATTTTGATTTGTGCCCTGTTCATGACAAATACGTAGCAATAGGCTCGCCCCCTATGGGACTTAAAAACAGAACAAAAATGTCTTATCTGGTGAACTGTTTGTACTTAAGTATAGAGTTATTTTAGTGAAGGAAAAATTCGACTGCGGGCAGGATTCAAACCTGCGTCTTCTTGTTAGGTACACCAGACGCCTTAGGTAGACCACTGAGCCACCGCGAGTCTCACCAACAAGTTCGAGATACGCCGTCGCATTTTGAATTTATGTACCTACCTCAAACAGGTGACATCTATTGTTATAGAACTGAAAATTATTTCAGTATCATGCAACAGTGGAAATATACCTCTATCGTTTTAGTTAAGTTAAATAAAAGTCTAATATCACTTAATTAACTACTTAATCCTTTATGAATATAAAGTTTAGTTAATGCTAAGTAAGTGTACCTAGTGATAGCCTAGTGATATGACCATTGGACTGCCAAGTCAAAGGTCTCGAGTTCGAATCCAAGGCACGCACCTCTGACTTTTCGAAGTCATGTGCGTATTAATAATTAATCATCACGCGCTTAAACGGTGAAGGAAAACATCGTGAGGAAACCTGCATGCCTGAGAGATTTTCAGGACGGCGTGTGAAGTCTGCCAACCCGCAGTAGGCTAGCGTGGCAGACTATAGCCTAATCCCTCTCGTACTGAGAGGAGATCCGTGCCCAGTAGTGGGACAATGTAATGGGTTGATGATGATGATGAATGCTAAGTAACTGTTAACCTCAATGCAATCGCTCAAAACATACAGAATTTCCGAAGGCTATGTGAGTGGAAAGTAAATATTTATCTAGTATGTATGTTATAATTAAGTATATTGTGTAATGTCTTAAGGTTGAGGCAAATGAAAAATGTAATAATATAGCTTCATGGCAATAATCATACGAATAGTGACACTAACCATCCTGATCCCAGACTTTCTGAGGGCAGTCAGATTCAAGTAAGTAAATATATCTGGACGTTATAAGTTTTCGAAATTATTTAAACTAAGCAAATTAATCTATATAACTCAATGACACTAAAGATGTTTTACATACCGTACACGGCAGCTGTCATTATGACATAAGTATGTATTTTATCCCAATAGGATAAGAGTTTCATTTCTTTAGCTAAAGATCTACGAATTTTTATCTGACAGATAAAATTATGTATAGCTTTCTTTCTAGAGCTTCCATGGAAACAAGTTTCTACTTTAATATACATAGTTTCTATTTCGACATTTTTCACTGCAAACGTCATTCCAAAACCAGCTCTTATGATTATTATTCATTAGTATTTATAAAACTATTTAAGTCCCGATAATAATTAACTTTTAACCACGACCTAACTAGCTCAGTTGTCTACTCCGCTCTCGTTAATACCTACTTATAGGTAGATTTTCAAATTTATGCTAAAAGAACTAGCATATAGCCGTCTTCAGGGTCCCATCTATCTCTATACCAAAATGAATAAAAAACGATGTATTATTTAGGCGTGAAAACGTAACAAACAAACACATTTTGCATTTATAATATGAATAATATACCTACGTACCTACGTTATGATGAACAAGAAAAGAAAGTAAAAAATCGGAAACATAGAAATCATTATAGTGGTACCTAGCAAGATATCTATGCAAATTATTCAAATTGTAGGCACGTGTTAAACTTTAGCTGTGTCCCTATCAACTCAGGACCTTACCAAGTCCGACCTATGTAGGAGGTAAGTACTTAGGTACCTACCAACACAGGTAGGACTTAGGTTAGGTACCTATACCGGGTCTGCGGAGGAATGTCACAGCGCTCCCGTATTCCCGGCACTAAAGTCTTCAGAGCGGAGTCCGACACACCCCATCGCTCCCCCGGGGCGGTGGGTAGTGCATAAAGCAGTTCCAACGCCAAAAAAAAGGTACCTACGAGTATACCTACCTTGGACATGCGCCTGGCACGCCTGTGCATGAACTGGTAATTTTATAAATTTTTGACATTAGAGCAATGTCATCGTGTTTGTTAACCATTCCTCTTAATTAGAATTATTCAAATCACTTTTGAACTAATATAATGAATAATTTAAAATGTGCTTATCTCATTAATTGTATGTAATTAAGTACCTAGCATACTTACCTAACATGAAATAACATGAAATACCTGCCTAATAGGTACCGAAGCACATATCATTAACCAACATACAAACGCGTATAGCATTATCAACCGACTTCAAAAAAGAGGAGGTTCTCAATTCGTCTGTTTTTTTTTTTTTTTTTTGTATGTTTGTTACGCGATATCTTCGCCAATTGTAGACCGATTTGAATGATTGTTTTTTTGTTTGGTAGGTCATACTTCAGAGGTGGTCCCGTTTAAATTTTATCGAAATCGGTTAAGCAGTTTTGAAAATATCAACAATAATCTAAAAATTGTTTACATCGATGATATTATCTTTTACTCCGAAACATCGCTGTCTTATTGGAGCAGTGCGTTTAGTTGGTTAACAAATACTTCTAAACAAAACTTTCCACTAAAAATTACCAAATAAAATTACTTTTAACAAAAAAGTTAAACCGCCTTCAAAAATAATAAAATAATTTTGTCTAAAACAGTTTGGGAAGTCGGTAGCGAAAACAAAAGACCCACTCAAATAGAAGTCACCGACTTCCCAAACTGTTTTAGACAAAATTATTTTATTATTTTTTTTCATTGTACTTAATGCTCCCGGTCCCGCTCCACTTATGTCTGAAACATTACCTATGGACCAGTGGCGGATAATCCATATAGCTAGAGTAGCATACATATAGCAAGATTAGCATACCTATAGCAAGACTAGCGTACCTATAGCAAGAGTAGCATACCTATAGCAAGACTAGCATACCTATAGCAAGACTAGCATACCTATAGCAAGAGTACCTAATTGTAGGATAATATCCTACAGGACCCGCGCAAAAGGGGCCCCCATACTACCCCATATATCAAAATCCGGCAACCTCCACCTCAGCTTAATTTTTTTTATGAAGTTATTATGACACTAAAAGATTATGTGGTTTAGTCCATGTCAAATAAGTCTCAATACTTTATTGGCAACCGTACCTATTCATCTTGTAAGTAGCCCCTCGGTGGGTGGGCACTTAAGAAGTGCTAGACATCACACAGTACAGGCAGCCATTTGACTATGTACAGTGCATTTGACAGTGAAAATGTCAAATTATCTCAGTTGATTTTGAACTTAATTACCAACACATTAAGGTTTAAAATCATTTGGTGAAATTTGACAGTTTTGGTTAACCTGATGTGCTGGCAACTGTACAGTTTATCTATGCTATCTATTTTTTTAATAGCTAAGTACTAAAGTATGTTTGTTTTATTGTTTGAACAAAGTAATCTGTGAAAGTACTGGTCAATTTTTTTTTATGGAGGTTACAGGCTATTAATCATCATAATACAACCTTTAGAAGGAAACAGCTAGATCTAACATAAGTGCCTTCTGTCAGTTCTGTCCATGTATATAGGTACCCCGTCATAAAATTTAAAAATAGAACTCACCGTAGCAGTCTTGTCAGGCCACCTGTCCAAATTCTGCCAAACAAAGTCATTCACAGTGTAATTTGTGGCTGGAAGATCTTTAAATACTGAAGTTAAAATATTTTTTTCTGCAATGGAACTCCTTTGTCGGACTACAGTAGACAAAATTCCATTCTGCTGCTTATTCAAAACTTTTATCACTTTACTTCTTACAGCACTGGCCATTATAATTACTGTGTACCTAAAATTAAAAAAGATTAGGCAATAGTATTATTGTAAAACAAAATGTACATAAAGGAAAACAAAATGTAGTTTCCTGCCTTACTAGGTAAGTATGGACATAATGTACATACATTATGTCCCTATTTTTATTTAAATTAATTATGGTCAGAGAGTAGCCTTATGGGCAATAATTAACTTTTCGGTCAGAGAGTAGCCATAAGGGCAGACATTCTATAAATTTAAGATAAACAGTCGAATTATGTAGCGCCAAAAGAAGGCAAAAGAAGTATGTAGTCGATTAAATAGGTAATTTAAAAGGTTTCTGGGTTTGAAGTAAATAAGTAGGTAAGTGTTGGTCAGAGAGTAGTGTTGAAAGGGTTTTAGTTCATAAACAACAATACTTACCTACCTAAGTATTTTTGGAGCAGTTTGAAAATCTGACATATAACTCTAAACTCAACTTGTTGATTGTCCCGCTTGGATTCGCTACGCTACTCGCAACTGAAGACGAAATTCACTTTACACTGATATCTAGGTATGTTCGAACTATTCACAGAATGCTCGTCCGTCCTTTTACTGTCTATTTGTCTAACTCGATAATTGCGAAGCGAACGGAGTTTACTAAATAAGACTGCACGCCCTTGGACTTTGAAACAACAACTAACTCACTAACTCAAAGAGCATAATAATATTGGAATAACTAATAACTACAGAGTGAGTGAGACAAACACTGATGATTGAATGGAAGCGAGCGGAGCGTCAACGGCAACCGTGCTTTCACTGTTTTCTTGTTGTATAAAGTCATAAACCGATTAAATTCAAAGATTGTAAACATTTAAAAATTGGTGCGCTAGGTGTTTATACAAAACATACGAGTGGGAAAGAGAGATAAGATTAGTTCTTACTCTTGTCGAGCTGCCATTCGATATCAAAGGAATGCCATAAACAGCTGGCCGCACCGTTTCGTTTCACGTTTAATCTAAATCTTTTTTCCGTGTTGCTCGAAGATCGTTGTTGATTTGTTGGAACTGATCTGATAATAATATGCGGTAGGTAAGTATTTTATCGCGGAAATATTTTGCTTGACATTATCACACAAATTTGTTTGAGGCACAGAATACAACTATTATTGTAGGTAAAAAAATACTATCACGCACGGCGCGGCGGCACTGTACACAATAAGTGCAGTCGTGCAGTGTACCTATTGGTTATAAATTTACTATAGTAGGAAGATTTAGCCTCAATTTGAGCTAGGTTATATGACTTCTTCTACCTAGTTTAGCGAAGTTATTTGTAAAACCCACGAGTAAAAATGGCTAGGGCGTCGGACTTGCGATCATGTGGTTGCCGGTTCGAAACCTAACCATTACACTACCGACGTGAACCCATTCGATAAACAAGCATTTAGCTAGTACGAGGGGTCAACAAGAATACTAGTAATGTGACTCACATTGCTCGTAAGCTTTTTTTTAAAAAAAGAAACGAAGTGTTCTCGTTCATGAAAAATAAAAATCATGGCCTTCCGTAACAATTATACATAAACATAACATACCATCACGCCTGTATTCCCCGAAGGGTTAGACAGAGGTGTACTAATGTTACCGAAGACTAATGTACACCCACATTTCGCCGGTATGATAATGTCCTATGTAATAGGGGGCGAGCCTATTATCCAAGCCATTTAACGGGCACACGTGCCGGGCACGGGTAAATATGGAGAATTTTATAGAATAACTCAACACTGCTCGACCTGGGGATCGAACCCAGGACAATTATACGAGAACTGAAAAAGATACCCGTTTTCGGTGATGGTAACAGAGGTGATAAATATGATAGAAAATAAATAATGAGTAAACGAAATAATAGATAATATATAAATTCTAGATTATTTAATATCGGAAAATTGCAATGATACAAACTTAATTCAGACCTTACTTTAGACGGCTAAGGATTATCAGCAGTCAAGGTATAAAGGACGCATAAAATAAAATTATGATTACAAAATAAAAATATATATCTACAAGAAAAGTATACATTACAATCAATGAATATTTTTGCTTCTTAAAACTTATACGGCGAAAAAAGTATTACTAAAGCAGCTTATTTTTCAAAATAATAGACTAATTTAGTTAATTATTAGGAAAATTTGTTGAGCAGTAGTCATAAATTTGATTACTGTCACAAAGAAATTAACCGGGCAATTCTGCGAACACAATCCAAACCAAAACCTTCTTTTTTCAGGGCATACAAGTAATAAATGCTATATTAAAATCTAATGTTCAATCTTGCTTCATTTTGAACATATTCGGCATACCTTAGCCCCGTAAACAACAAAACGATCTCAAAAACTATTGTAAAACATATCTAAAGTGACGAAATTGTATCCGCAAATGGCCCTAAATCCATCTGTACAAAAGAAAAAACTGCAGCAACTATATGCAGGAATAATAAGAATTATCGAGGCCAAAGAATTGAATTATTTATCTACAAGGGGTTTTTAGTAAATTGAACACAATTTGTACAAATATCGGACTAGTCACTAACTTAATTTTTGGCAATTAAGGATAAATCTAATAAAGGTAAGTAGTATGTAAGGCATGTTGTAGATTCCTAATAAATTAAACAATGAAAAGATGGTAGCTTCGTTCGAGCAAAATTCAAAGTAAATCGAGACATTGAAAACCTCCATCATGATGACCAAATCACAATGGTCCGAGGATATTTTTTATATAATAAAAAAAGGTTTTATTCTGACAAAACAAGAGTTACTTGGAGTTGGATAATCTGATTATTCCAAGTTATCAAGCTTCAATCATACAATAGTTTAGAACAAACAAGTCTTATTCTGACAAAACAAGAGTTACTTGGAGTTGGATAATCTGATTATTCCAAGTTATCAAGCTTCAATTATACAATAGTTTAGAACAAACAAGTCTTATTCTGACAAAACAAGAGTTACAAGTGGAATCACGAATATAATCTGATTATTCCAAGTTATCAAGCTTCAATTATACAATAGTTTAGAACAAACAAGTCACGTGAAAATTTCCATTATATATCATCATCATCATCATCATATCCACCCTATTACCGTCCACTGCTGAACCCCCAAAGAGCGCCAACCATCCCGGTCTTGGGCAGCTCGCATCCATCCATCGCTCTATTGTGTATACTGATATACCAAAACCATTTCAATAGAATCTTTACGAAGATACGCGGAATTTGATTGATGCTAGTTACGGAACTGCGAGGTACAGTCGACAGCACATCAGGTTACATATAAAGCTGTGAAATTCCTCCACATGATTTTAAACCTTAAAATATTGATATTTAATTTCAAAATCGACTGAGAAATTTTGTCATTTTATGGTAACCTGATGTGCTGGCGATCATACAATGCGAGGGTAGCGTATACTGGATTTGTTTAGCTTAATGTGTAGCCGTGTGTACATCTACAGTTATTAGTATGAAGACGACAATCATACACTTACCCAGTCTTTACGTCATACATAAATATATTCTAAACATTTCTAACCAAATTACTTAACATTCAACTGATTTCAGACTATTGTATAAGTTCAAAGAAACAAATGATAGTTAATATTAAAAAAAAGTTGAGGGGGCTATTGCGATCGCTGCTAGAAGGGTTAATTTCAACGATAAATTATGAGGCTCCATATCTGCATACTTGCTTTTAAATCATTTATTCTATAATTTCCTAGAAGATCACTGGGCTAGTGTGCACATAACAGTAGAAGTTCAGATACCCCTGAACTCTTGAGATACTCATAAACGAATATTAATATGTATATCTATAAAAGCTAAGGTTTTCTTTTTTCTTGTAATTACATCTCACCATTTTAAAAGCTTATATTACTGTTACTTTTTTTACTAATAGAGATGTAGTGAACCCTTGACCAAATCCAAAGTATACGGATTCTATAGAAATAGGCGTAATGCCAAGTATGTCACATGTCAAATCAACTGGGCCAAAATATTTGAGCCATCAGTCGTACATTGCTCTATTTTAAGTTCATTACCTTTTTGTGTTTCAAACTCAACTGTTCCGTATACGACCTAATTATGCTAAATCCCTTTTATAAAGATGGTTAAAACGACGCCTAAGTTGATCCCAGATTTAAAATATATCCACAGCTTTCAAATGTTACATCCAATGTCTTTTTAAACTACTTAATGTCATTTCTCGGATAACAAAAATTTTTGCAGACATATTTAGAATCTGTTTTTTCCTAATATCTTTTATTAAAGAGGGACGAAGTCTTAAGTCTTAAAATAGAGCTAGCGTGGATACGATGTCGCTACATAAGTAAAAACATTTAAAAACTCTGTTGAACTGTTGTCCTTATTGTCTCTCTCCCCCTTCTCATGAACTATCAGCAGTAAAAGTATTTAACAAGTATATTTGCTGTTAATTTAGGTTTGATTAAATATGCAATTAAAAATCCATTAGGACCTCAATGATGACTTGCAATTGCGATAAATTTTAATCTAATATTCGTGCAACTGAGCGATACAATAACTATCTCTACTCGCTCGATCGATATTCAATGCAACAAATCAGATTATGTATAATGCGATAATTTAATACTGGTTCAAGCAGTGGCGATGCAAATTAATTTAAGAAGCCCTATCCATTTTCTTCATAGATATTTTTTCCGCAACTATATTTTGAATTTCGATTCGTGGATCGTTAATATGAAATGAAATATGATTGGTTGTCTATCGTGTGAGTACTCTATATCAAGAGTCTGAAATCAGTCTTATACACAAAAAAAATCCATTCCGAATACTTTTAATTCAACATTCAGAATTTTTACAATGTATAGTATAATTTTTCACAATATGACATTGTAATAAGTTTGCAAAGATGGCAAGCCACGTGCGCTCAGATAAACGTTTCTTATTATAATTGTGTTATAATTAGTATGTGTTTCAAGTTTCAGCATAACATGACTTAAATAAGGCAAGCTTTATAATAATGACTAAAACTTGACTCTTTAAGGTAGATAATATCCTTGTTGTGTCCAGTTCAGTTTCTCTGCCCATCTCCACTGAAAATATAAAATAGTCAATTTTAAGAAATCTTTACTATCTAGAATGCGAATATCTGGAAAAATATTGAAATAATTATGCTGATAGCCTAAAAATACTTTTTATTTTTTAAAGAAGCAACGAAGTTGGCTGCTATAGACAAATTAGGAATAGGAATTAGGTAGTGAGGAACAGCTGACTTAAAAATATAGTATAATTTAGGTTAAACTGACATCAAATTATTACGTAGTAGAAAAGAAAACACATTTCGCTTAGCACGACACTAGTAGTAAGAGTGACGTAAGCCTAGCACATAAGTACATAATCGCATAATCACATCGTACCTACCGTTAATTACTGGAGATTGCCAATATCTTCTTCAAATAACCTTTTCCCTCCTTTCAATAACTTTTCATTGTCATTTCCAAACTTTTTCATGTATTGCTCGAGTCTTATCAGCCATTGGGCCCAATGTTCCCTTAGTTTATCAGGCGACAGGTGGAATACGTCAGCTTTGGATCCATCCGTGTATGCTATGACTAGTAATGCGTCCTTAACATTTAAATGCTTGTAGTTGAGGTCGTGGCAAATGGCGCCGAAGTACGCGGCGAGTTGGACAGGGTTATCGTAAGTATTCGCTATAGATTTACGCGGCTTGTCGGATTTCTTCCATTCGATTAGCGTTGGTTTATCTCTGGAAAAGTTAAAAAAAGAATGGGGTTGAAAAGTGTTGGAAATACATAATAAGAAACTATTTTATATGTGCTAACATTTTTGTGTTCCGGTTTGAAAGGCATTGTAGCCCATTGGCTACAATGCCTTTCAAACCGGAACACAAAAATGTAAATTTCATTAAATTACTGGGCATAATGCGAGGAGATTAATTTAACAACTGAGTCCTTAAGATGACATTGCGCTGGCGATACTATTTGTTTGCTAGCGTATACAGGCTGCAGTTTCCGCTTACCATTCGGCAGCCCGCACATATACTAATGAATAAAAAAACAAATAAAAAGTGTATCCAAGGGGTTTGCATGTCAGACGTTTATGAATAAATAAGTATTAAGTAGGTAGTGGCCATTCGTACTGCCATTTCATTTCACCAGTCACTATTAATGTCCACTATTTTGCCAAGTAGTCAGTCCATATAAACATTAAGGTTCGAGCTTCTCTCTTACCAAAAATTGCCCCTTCGCAAGAATTCGCATAATCGCAAAGCCATTACCGAGATAAACGTTCAAAAACAAAAGAAACAAACAAATTACGTCTAACATCGTTTTCTAACGTCACACAATCAGTAAACATTTTAAATTAAGAATATTACGTTTCCTACAGCAAACGTTCGACGTGACGTGTACAAAACTGATTGAACTTTTATCAGCCTTTGATAAGAGATTCGCCCAAAGAAATCTAATAGCTGCCTACGTCTAATAAATGAATTGTGATTTTCTGTCCGCATAACATCCGGAGATTTTGGCACGAATATGTCTGAAAGATTATGTAAATCTAAATGACCTTGGATTTTCCCTTGACATTAGCGATCTGTTATTCTAATCGGGTATGTCAGTGACTCCTTTATCGCTCAGGAATTTCGTGGGCGATAATAGTAAAGTGCGATAATAAATGACACTTTCGTGATTTCTACTCACGATCAAATTTTACTGTTCAGTTTATTATTTGTCATAATTTTCTCGAAATAAAATAACGAGATGCAGCCCAGTAGGTATCTATCAATATTTAAATTATATAATACGTGATTAGCGCTTTGGATTTGTGTCGATATTGCATTGGATTAAAGCGGCTTAATGTTTGCCTCCATGCTGGCTGAGTTAAAAAGAGGGGGAACGGTAGATGTTGAAGCATGAAGATGTTACAACTAACGGTCAAAAGGAGTTTGCGAGATAAAACGCTGTATAAAGCTTAAAAAAGCGGTAAAATTGCTGGTATCGTGAGTGCTTTAGACTTTATTGGTATTTACTTTCACTAAAAACAGTTGACTGACGGTGCACGTCATTCGACCTTGAGTACGGCCTAGCCCGAGGCTTTGCAAACTCGATTGGTTCCGCTTACTTGCGTTAGTTGCGTCGTGAAATGACCGCCTACATGGCTTTAAGCAATGTGTCTGGGTTCGAGATTAATGTATAGTATGTATGTAAATGAACTGCAGCTCTGTTGCGTGTGTTCAATATTTAAACTTGAACGAGCCCGTCTTGCTTGTACTTATAAGGGTTCCGTATCTTCATATACAAAGGATTTCTTCATTGCACATCTGCCTGTTTTTCACTGTACACGATTCTATACTGTGTCCCTGATCATGTTATCAAGTCAATGTAAAGTAAACTTGCTAGAAAAAGTGTACAAATTCATGTACCTCTCCTCTTACACCTTTGCCAATAGTTAAATATACACATTCGCATCACACACAATGAATAATGTTTATGAAATATTTTTTCCTTATTAAGGACCAAAACTTATAACCTTTTACTATGCAGCAAATGGTGTAGGCCAACTAGTAAAACTTCATATATTAAGAGACTTATGACAACAGACCTAATCAATAAAGTCTCAAATGGTTTGTGAGTTAATGATCATCATCATCATCATCAACCCATTACATTGTCCCACTGCTGGGCACGGGTCTCCTCTCAATGCGAGAGGGATTAGGCTATAGTCCGCCACGCTAGCCTACTGCGGGTTGGCAGACTTCACATGCCGTCAAGAAAATCTCTCAGGCATGCAGGTTTCCTCACGATGTTTTCCTTCACCGTTTAAGCGCGTGATAATTAATTATTAATACGCACATAACTTCGAAAAGTTAGAGGTGCGTGCCTTGGATTCGAACTCGAGACCTTTGACTTGGCAGTCCAATGGTCATATCACTAGGCTATCACTGCTACTAAACATAATAAACAACATGTGTAAAGTTCAGTACTCACTCATAATCAGCAATAGCATCAAATATACCCCTGTATTTCAACACAGGATGTATGACATTAGATTCTATGGCTTTCGGCGCTGATATGCTCTTCAAGACATCTGCGACAGACACCCATACGCCTTCAACATCTTTCTCAATGCGAAGCTGAGTCTGTGGCTGCGTGAAGTAATTCTTCAAGGTGCTGTGGAATTTCGTGCCAACTGCCATTTGGGCTGTGGATTATTCGAAGAAACATGGGTTATTTAAATTGTTTATATTTACCTTAACCCCTGAAAACGCATATCTTTGACTGCATTCAATAGTGGCCCCAATTCAAAATATGGTGAACCAGTAAGTTGATTCTTTAAAGCAATAAAATTAAGTATTTATATAGTTAAAAAAAGTGAATCCCATGATGCCAATGTTTTGACTTGTGCCAGTATTGAATTGATTCAAAGTCTGTCTTGATTTTGCTTTGTCTTCGACTCGTACGTCTTGTTCATGCACATTATCTATTGTTTTATTACTGTTTATTATTGTTGGTCTCAATTTAATTTACAATCTGTCCCTCCCATGACATGATTTATGCCGATTCGATTATTGTATATAATAAAGCCTTTACTATTGCCTGTTTTTTTGCTGTTTTACTAGTATTCAGTTCAATATATGTTATTTTTCAGAAAAAAACTTAGGTATCAATGTTGTCCATCACACTAGCCAACCTGCAGCAGGTTAGCTTGGTGGATTAATCTAATCCCTATAATTCTGAGAGAAGACTTGTACCCAGCAGTGGGACAATATATGGGTCGATGAAGATGATCAATGTTTGCACAGTCTCCCAATCGTGATTATGTCCTTGAAAGTGCAGGTATAAAACCAAATACCATATAAGAAATAACTCTTACACACAATTCCTAGTTCCCTACATCGATTTTGATGATAAATATATCCTCTTATAAATAACTGAGCGCCGTCATTAAGAGGGACCTGCCAAGATATGTGATGCACAAAGTAAGTTAGTAGTACCTAATTGAAATTGTACGAATACACATGTTTGGCTGGCGCCATAAGTACGCATCACATGATTTATCTAATTAAAGTAATAGGAAATTACCTATTAACATTTATTTTTGCAGTTACATAATGCAATACGCCTTTGTATTCTTAATCGATTTTAACTAGATTTTGCCTACGGCTTCGCATACATGGAAATCCATTATGACAAGGACAATTGTATGTCAATTTAATAAAGTAATCATGCAGTTTGTATGCAATGTAAGAAATCAAAATCACTTATATTAAAAAAGAAATTATCATAAATGGGATTTCAGTTGCTCATGTGGGATAATCAATATATACATTTCTAATTCGTATCGTAAACTAGTTTCTAGGAGACATTGATATCACATTTTTTTTATAATAAGTATTTATTAGTATAGAAAAAAATATAGAAGCAACTCCAGGAGCAACAATATTCTCATTTTGTATGGCTTGGCTCTTGGATAGCAATTTTTTTTATGCTATTAATCTGTTGTTTTCAATTCAATTGAGTATAATGCACATAAGATTGCAGGGGTGGTTAAGAGATGCATGAGAAAAAGATTCAGCTTCAATTATCATTCAGTTGCGTTTTGAATAGACCATAGATAGATTGTGGGCTTATATAGTATTATTAGCATTGGATACAAATTTACACTGTAAAATTAAACCATAACTAAAAGCTAACTTTAAAGATGAATGCAAAGTCTAGAATAATGCTTTGATAACCCGGAAGTATTTTTGCCCATGACTTCAATCTGTGAACTTTAGATTTGAGTCCTGGATAAAAAGTATCATGTGTTTAATTTAGGTCTGCCTCTTTAGTCTAGTGGTCCTAAGCACGGCTGCTACGCTAGAGGTCCTGGGTTCGATCCCCAGGTCGAGCAAAGTGTTATTGGGTTTTTTCTATGATATTCCCAGTAGCAGCTCGGAGTCTGGATTTGTGCCCGGTTATTGGCAATAGGCTCGCCCGCATGGGACCTAAACATACTGGCGAAATGTGGGTGTACATTGGTACACCTCTGCCTAACCCTACAGGGAATACAGGCGTGATGATATGTTAACTATCTGTGTGCCAAATATCATCTAATATTCAACCTTTTGTATTGAGTACCAAACATACAAACTTTCACATTATATTAATATGATTCGTAAAAAATAACAATAATATCTGCTTATGGAATGGCAATAGGCTTGCTCCCTATAATATTGGACTTAAACAAACAGACAAACTGTGGGTGTAGATTAAGTACACCTCTGCCTTAGCCCTTTGTGGAATACAGGCATGATGGTATATAAAAAAAACATATAGTTTAGTATTAGCACATAGGTAAGTAAAAACACATAGAATACATGCATACACTCAACATGAATATATAAAATGTTGATGCAGAATGTACAAAAACATGCTATTGAATATGATGTATTGTGCCAAAGACAACAACTGTGAAGTTTATATTTATAAAACTATGTTGTTGTCATGAGATATCATTGAACTTGTTTTTATGTTACTCTACAAGCTAAAGATATTTCAAGATGCTTTTATTATTACTGAAAGTATTTTTTTTTTTAATTCTTATTTTTTATCAGTAATGATAATATTATATAAATACACCACCAGTTTAGTAGTACCTACTTCGTAAAATGTTGTGTAATTTTTAACTATTTGGTTAAAAATTACACTGATTATAAATATTTGTTTTTTATAATGAATGTAGATGAAGCGAAAGTAGTGTGCCAGGATCGTAGCAAGTCGAAATCTATAGTCTCTGCCTACCCCCATGGGAGACAGGCGTGACAATATGTATGTATGTTTTTCATAAAGTAAATTGCAGTTCAGATTCAGAGATTAAAGTTAATCTATACAGCTAAAATATACAAGAAAATGTTTAATTCAGCAACACCTGTAGCAGTCCCCAGGGCCATAAACACAACACAAAACTCTTGAATGAGTAGATTAAGAGAATTAGATTAGGAGACAGAGACATGCTCGGTCAGTATTGAAAACATAATAAGTTTTCCTTTTTAAACACAGATTCCACATACCTTCATAAAATTTATTGAACTCTTCTACTCCCAGTTCAGCAATCCTTTCTTGTTTCCATTTTTCTAAGGCAGATTTAGATTCTTCAGTCATAGTTTTGTTCAAGATCAGGGTAACTGATGGATACTGCTGGGCAAAGTCATTTTTATGTTGTTTTATCTGGAGGATCTTGTCTTCACTTGCATACCCAGGCTGAGCCGGTGAGCTGCGGGCTGCATTACTTGATGCAGATGTAGCTATACTCCTCACAACAGTATTATTTAAGACAACTCCTACAAAATTCACACACTGCCTCGTATTCTGCCACATTTTGTTCTTTAACACATTCACAGCAAGCGCAGGATTATACTGGGAGTATCCAATCAATGTCTCAATCTGTCTTTGACCATTTCTCTTGGTACTTTCTAAGAATTTCAATGTATTTTCGTGCGAAGCGGTCGCACCGTTGTTTTGATGTGACGCACTATTTTTAGCTGGAACACACAGATAAAAGCGGCGTTAAGCGTGCGCGTGTGTATTTCGCGGCGCCAAAACTGAAATGTCATATGATGTTGGCAAGATGCTCTATGCGGACGCAATTATTATACGTAGTACAACATGTAGATACGCACAAATTGAGATGGAAGTCAAGTCAATACGAGTGTAAACACTGTTTAAATTTAACACAAAATATCAAATTGCATGACGATCAGTCTGGCGCCAGGCGGCGTGTACCTTGTATCTTGGATAACCCTGCTCTTTAAAAGAAAGTTGTTATTACTTGCAAGGTTAAAAAAAACATAAAATCACTACTCACCCGCCTTTTGCAGTCGCTGTTTCTTTTGTTTATTGGTCTCTAATAGTGGCCCAAACAGATCTTTATTTTCTTTGTTATACAATTTCAACTTTTCAGCTGGTTTCAAGATAGAAGCGGGTCTAACCACTTTATTCCTGATTAATTCTTTAGATTTTCTCTCGAATGAGATCCTTTGGCCGATTGTGCACACGGGTCGGAACATCATCAAATTGTAAAAATGTTCTACTATTAGTTTTTTAAAATAGTGTTTTCTTCTCAAGAAATAACAGTATTTCGTCAGAATTTTTTAAATTGACGAAATTCCACCCTCACAATTCTCTCACTCACAAAAAAGCAATTTGTCAAAATTGTCAAACTCATTCTGAAAACGTAATGCCAGTCGACCAATGATAAGTTTCCATTGAAAATTGGAATCATTATCTATTGTTGCCGTTATAAAAGTGAAGTCGACATAACATTATTTATTATTTTACATAAATATTTTCATTTATCGAGTTGGATTGCTTGTTATAATTTTTACTGGATAATATTGTCAATATAATTACATATTATCGTCAGTGCAAATTATTTTATTTCTTTTGTTCAATAAATGATTCAAAGATGTCGCTTGTACACCCGTTTAAAGCATAGACGATATACAGATATTGTGTGATCACATCGTTAGATGTCGCTGTAAGCATCATATTATACGGCAAAATTTAAAATTATAACATCGGTAAAACATTGCTTTACAATAACTTCCTTTTTAATTCGATCGTATTGTATCAAAGCTTGAATGAAATTGTTATAATACGGTTATATTAAAATGCAAGCTTGTAGATTAAAGATACCCAACCAAATACGCTTTAGATTTTGGTAGTATTGTAACCATAAATTTGGCGGTAAAATGAATATCGCGGGATTGTTTGTACGTATAGACCTAGAGACTAGCGGCATTTGAAAAACGCCGGCTGGACGCTGCTAGTGTGTAGCAGGATCTTCTTTTGCAAGATCGAAAGTAAAATTTCTAAACAGGTGGTCGCAATAATTGGGTGTATGGGAATATAGTGTTTTTAGTTTATTTTTGAATAATGACTTTATAAGACTTCTGCAAATGTGGTATTAATGTAAGAACTTAAAAGAAGTGCAAACAACCCGAAGGGATTTTCATCAATATTGTAAGTATTTTCTATATTTTATTAAAGATTCCTGGACACACTCAACTTTTTTTAATAAATGTTTTTATTATCAAATATAAATTATGGCACCTATTTTCCTAAGCGGTACTTAACTTACTTATTATGATTTTTACCCAATCTACATTTCACGAATTTCATGGGTTCTGCAATTTAGCGCAGATTTTCAAACACCATGATTTAACGCATTGTAACACAGAAGTTTAGTAATTATTTTTGATTATTTACTAAAAACATAATAATTAATTTGGATGGTCCATACCTAACACATATTTTTATTTAACAAACGCATCAACAACAACGAATGTTAGTATCTAATATAATTAATAAATTTTTCGGTTCAATTATTACAACTTACGTTAATTGTAAAAGAGTCCTGAGAAAATCCTAGGCAGGTATCCAGGTGGCATCCTATATTTGCTAGCTCCTTGCCAATGAGAAAAATAAAACAAAAGTCTTTCTTACGATCATTTCTGTCTATGATAAAAACGGATTGTTTCAAACCTTAGAGGTTTTAGAGGAGATCTACTCGGAGTCTCATCATGATACTGGCTGGCGGATGCCATGAATCCCATGGGCGTAACTATAAGGTTAAGGTACCAACCAACATACGCAGAGGTGTACTTATGTAAACCTACAATTTACGGTATGCTTGGCTCTCACGTAATAGGTGCGAACCTGTTGCCATTAACCGGGCATAAGCTCAAACTGCGAGCTATTACTGAGAGTATCACAGAAAAACCCAACAACTCTGCTCGACCCGGGAATGGAATCCAGGAATTTTAGGAACATGACAATATAAAATACAGTTGAGTCTATACCTAGATAAGTATATCTAGATAGAAATATATCATCTTTGATAGTTTATGTGGGTACATTAGTATACCTCTGCATAACCCTTCGGGGAATACACGAGTTTATAAATTCGTGGTTTAAAAAAATATTTTCGTAGGGTTCCTTCCTATGTAGACCAGTGCCGATAATTTTTGAAACCGAAAAAGCCCATTGCAAAAGGAAGAGAAAATAAAGGCAAAATAAATTACTGGCGATCTGAGTTCGGGAAGTGGGAGGGAATCCCCCCCGGTTTATGGTAAAAACGGTTTATCTCGATTTCCGGCAAAACTATGTCCTATAAAAATGTTTCTTAAGGGCTTATGAAAAACATTGTGTAAGTAAACGTCTATGCGTACTTGACATCAATAAAACAGTACCTGCCTAATACGAATAAATAGTAGCCTGCCTACCAAATTTTTCACACCTCTAATTTTTACACCAATAGTGTCCTAATAAACACGAGTTGTCGTAATCATTGGTAAGACATAGTGTAAACAGAAACACTTACATAGAAATAAGGAGGCTTTATCTAAAAATAGTGGTACCTATCCATGTATATCTTTGGTCTTGCAATGTTATAACATTTTTTTGTTTTGTACTATGTAAGCTATACATAAGTATATATTATTATTCCCTCTTAACCAATATAAGAATGTTTATTCAATAAAGAGTTAGTTGTCATCCAGCAGTCAGAGCTTTTCATTGATATCTCAGCTTCCATCCTTACAGTTTCTTTCTTTGATTTCAAACTTATTTTCTGGGGGCTAAAACCCATATTCGGCAACTCCATTTGAATAAATAACCCATAGAAGCTCGTTAGCAATTTTATGTGAAATCGGCGTTTTAGCCTAGTTAATAAGTATCGTAATATATAAGTAAGAGCCGTGCCCGTCTTACAAAAACTTGGTTGATAAATAAGTCAATTAGGTACCTAACTAAGTTGATAATAACAGTCTGGCAGTATAAGTATGATATTAGACAGTAACGGAAAAGTAACCCTTCAATTTGAGAAATTCCTGATCGCATTCCCAACACAATACCTGGTGATATTCTCCACTGAATAACATATACTGAATACCTCCAGATTTGAGTAAAAACTGTTTTCTAATAATGTAGAATTATAGACTGTCATTGTCTGATATAAATCTTATTTCCATCAATAAAAACTTACTCCTATACCACTATCTATTTGACCTTTGTCTCATTGTTATAGGCAGTTTTTTTGTAATGACTGAGTTGAGTGTGTGATGATTTGTGATCTTTCAAATGGGTACCACCTATGTAAAAGTAGACAGCTCATTCATTTAAAACTAATTTAAAGAAGGTGGCAAACCTGAACTGCAAAAATGGCGATAAGGTGGTGAAAGAAATTAATTTAAAAATGGAACCATTCAGTGCAACGAGGGAACAGAATTTTAATTAAAAAATGTCCGCCTATGCGAAGGAGGATTTATTTTAACCATTTTTCTTGCCATACTTAATCTAATTTCAACTTAAAATTATTTATCATAGTTATGGATTCTGGCATAGAGAAGTTAGCCCTGATAAAGACAGTTTGTTGTTATTGACACTGATTTGTTGACGAAATGAATAGACAAATATCCATGATTTTTCTGACATGCCCTTTGTCCTATTGTTTTATATTTTTGGATTATAGAAAATGGATAACAATAGCAACAGAATATATACAATGCGATCACCTATAGAATCCTCTTGATAGAATCGCGAACTGAAAAATCTTAAGTTACCTAGAGTTCGTCCGGATAACTGTGCGCGTCTGCCGATCCCCACTGCAGGTAAAGTTTTTATAATTAAGTATATAAATATCGAAATACTAGTTAGAAAAATAATCATGAATGTGTATGACATAATTTATGACCCTAATTGTCTTTATACCTTTTAAATTGCCCACTGGAAAATTATTTGCGGACAATATCATTTTATTATATTAATCACGTTTGTACAAATTTATACCTATTTAATTTATTATTTTTATTAGACTTATAGTTTTAAAGTATTTTATTTACTAAAACGCGGGCCTTTGTTGTTTAATATAATCATTAAATATATTTAATATCGGGCGTGGCACACTGTTTCGAACGAACTGCATAGATCTATTATGCGGCAATATTAGGTACACTATTGAGTAATAAAACTGAGCCTCATAAAATCCACGGACGTAAAACTATCAGCTTCGTTGATACAGCAAAGTGCAAGCTATCTTTTCAACCGACTTCAAAAAGGAGGAGGTTCTCAATTCGTCTGTATGTTTTTTATCTCCGCCAATTGTGGACCGATTTTAATGATTTTTTGTTTGGTAGATCATACTTTAGAGGTAGTCCCGTTTAAATTTTATCGAAATCGGTTGAGCAGTTTTGAAAATATAAACAATAATCAAAAAATTGTTTACATCGATGATATTATCTTTTACTCCGAAACATCGGTGTCTTATTAGAGCAGTGCGTTTAGTTGGCTAACAAGTACTTCTAAACAAAACTTTCCACTAAAAATTACGGGAATTCGGTGGCGAAAACAAAAGACCCACTCAAATAGAAGTCACCGACTTCCCAAACTGTTTTAGACAAAATTATTTTATTATTTTTTGAAGGCGGTTTAACTTTTTTGTTAAAAGTAATTCAAAGGTCATGTCTGTGCGGTATTTGTACCTCATGTACCTACCGGAATATTGGAAATGGACCGTGGATAGTTATCGGTACGTGAATTCGCATGCTAATAGGTATGCTATCGATGGAATTAGAAATCACATTACGTTTATGCTACTGCATTCTGGAGAATCTGGAATAGATTTCGGAATTTTACTCTCAGGCGGAGTTCCAACAGAAACATCCGCTTTGGCCGTTTAGTTGAATCTGTAATTATGAACATTTGGAAAGGTTATCTTTTTTAAAACTATAAAGAACATGGTATGATGATGTATGATATCAACATCATCATCATTATCCATCAACCCATTACGTTGTTCCACTGCTGGGCACCGGTCTCTTCTTAGAACGAAAATGATTAGGCAATTATCCATCACGCTAGGTTACAGCGGGTTTGCAGACGCCATCATGAAAATCTTTCAGTCATGCAGGTTTTCTTTCACCGTTTAAACGCGTGCTAAATTAATTTATGAATAGGTACGCTCATGACTTCGAAAATTCAGCCTTGGATTCGAAGTCGAGACCTTTGACGTGGCAGCCCAATGGTCATATACTTATATCAAATATTATAGGAAAAGCCACAATATTACATTATGATAATGACAATGGATAAATGAACAATGTAGACACAATTTTAAAATTTCACTTTTACTAAAGTATAGATATTATCATTATGTACTGTATGTATCTTTTTACGCTGTTAAATATCAACCAGTGTTAATTGCCATCATTATTAAACATCATATTAAGTATAGTTTCCTAAACATCGCTGTAATATATTGCAAAATCATATGACAGCTCCGATACATAAATCTAACAAATGAAATTCTCTTCTAGAATGAATTAATTGGGAAAGTTATTTCGCAAATGGGCTCCATCCATATGCTCATTTCGTTTAATGGATTGAAAGATGAAATAACCGAAATAAGTTTATCGCCTGCTTTTCAACATGAATGGCCAGTTGTCAGGCAAGGAAGTAATTAGGTTAAGCCCTCACTGTCTTTCTTCATAGCCACTGATAGACAAATAATGATCTCAAACAGCTGTCTATTCTATTTGCAACTGAATCTTTGTTATTAGCTAGAAGCCTAATTACTTCCTTAACGTTTCTGTTGATAATAACATTGTTTATCTAAGATAATAAAAAAATAAGTTCAAGGAAAATTGTCTACGGATAACCGTTTGTTAGAAATTTTGCGAAATTACAATATTTTTTTCCTTATATAAAGCTACCTAGCTTAAGGTTGCATGGTCGAAAATCAGTACTTACTTACCTTTTTACTTATGAATAGGAAAGTTTTAGTTCATTACTGCAAAAAAACTGAAGGAACGATATGATCCTACCCTTTATTGGATTATTGACCGGAATATAATGTTGTTAGTACCGAGTCAGACGCCCATGTTAATATTGTTATCATTGTCTTTTAGGAACATGATCGACATATTTAGCTAATAGTGCTAGTGTTCCTGTATGTTCGCCTCAAGTCATTTCTGTATATATTTACCGTCACCTTTAGACAATCGAACTGTTAACGCAGTGTTGAATTTATTATATCATAACTTCGGAGTTTTATGCAAGGTCATTAGTAAACACAGACCGTCATGAACACTTGTACCTACAGTGCATAAATATGCACGTTTTATAAACAGGTAATTGTAATAATGACAGTTGTAAATTATGAGAAGTACATACTGTAATCGATATAGCATAAATTTCACTTATTATTTTCACATTTTCAACACGAGTAAGGACGATACTAGGCTAGCCTCGTATTCCTCAAAAGTTAAGGCAAAGGTTTACTCTCGATTCTGTACCCTCTCAGCTCACTCTAATTGCCTCGTTGGTCTATTGGTCGTAAGCACGGCTGCTGAGTGGTTGATTTCATGAGACCAAATTTGCCATTAACTGTCTAGAAACCAAACAAAAACAATGTAGGTATTTATACTTAACAGTATTTAAATTTTCCTAGTACTAAAAAACACTATACGCCAATCACTGTCTGAATTATCTGAATAACGTCAGAAGTGAAGATGTCGCTAATACTACAGCTACGGCTAGAGAAACACAGAGTAGTTTAACTTTTCAAGTTAGATTAGATAGGTCAACATGTTATGCGGTGAAGTGTGCGCGGCATCTACGCCAAATAACTCTGGGACATAGTTTCATACTTGTGACAATTATTTTAAACAAACCGACGCAGTAAGTCATTTGTCTATGTTGAGAGCATAGTGGAGTTGTCGACTTTTGAAAATTGTTTAACCTAATTCAACAGAAAATTTGAGAAATAGATGAACAATATCATAAGAGTGGGGATCTTATTGTTTAGCGTTCATCATATGTTTTGAAAAAACCTTTAGATGAAGAAGCGCTTTTATACATCATCAATGTAAACGTCTCTCTAGCACGTAATATTTTAGTACCATTTGCTGTTACTGAAAACGAAGCTACGTGTAGGTTATACACAACATAAGAAGTTTAAGAGAGACCACTGCATCAATTCTAGAAAGCTCTCGAGCTCAAAGAAGTTTGTAAGAATAAAGGCAGTCGCAACGCAACTGCAGAGGAGATTATTATATAACATGTCAGAAACATTCACGGCTTTGCCTTATCGAGTCTGTTGAGTATTTTGCTCATATGTGAATCCTTTTTGCAACACATGCAGGTTTTGTGCTCCACATTACCTTTACCTATTTAATTCTGACTTACTTGTGAAACCAATTCATCAGAGATGCAAACATAATTATTTTGGTGCAAACACGGTAATAGCTTTAAATTAAATACAGTTTTCAATAATCAACAGTAAAAACTTTCGAGATGGCACGTGTCCATAACATAATACTATTATTTATTTCGATACTTACCTAAACTGAGTAAGACTCAGTTGTCGAAAATAATATTATCCTATACCAAATATTTTTCGCTGTTATTCTAAGCTATTTGGGTTACCTACCTATAGATGTTTGCATGTGTTGGTTTAAATAAACTTTTTTGTATGTTTGTTTCCTTAGGGCATTATTTAAAAACGTTTGTTTAACTGATATTATGTAATTCGTCTTTGACGTTTTAATAAAATTTTAGTACTTACAAATGTCAAAACTCATTTTAATTGTCTCACGGCTAATGAGCATTTCTGAAACTTTTTCTTTGTCGATTTATGTTTGATGATTAATTCTTGCAACTGTATCATTAATTTTACTGTGTAGGTACCTGTTTGTAGTAATAGTGTATACTTGAACTACTTATGTGTCGAATAGGTTGTATCCCACGCGGCACTCCGCAGCTCCGCCCAGCAGACAGTTCAAGTGTTTCAAGTGATTGTTCGGGTACCTTACATACAATCCATTTAATGAACTGTTTCTACGTTGTGTGTTAAAATGTTTGAATAGATTATTAACAAAGTTTACACTTTGATATGTATTACTTTACAATCCAATTTTGGGAAAACTCTGGTAAGACTGTATAAAAAATTAAATCGAAGTTTTTTTTTAAGATAACAATTCATTACTGCCTGTATTCCCCGAAAGATTAGGCAGAGGTATACTAATGTACAGCCACGCTACGCCAGTATGTCCCATATTAGGTATAGGGGGCGAGCCTATTGCCATTAACCGGAAACAATTCCAAACTCCGAGACAGATAATTTAATAGTAAATCTCCATATCATTTTGGGAATCGAACCCAGGACCTCTAGCGTAGCAGTCGCGCTTGGGACCACTAGACTAACGACGCAGTCGCAGTTTATTATTAATGATCTCTGTTTCATTTATGAAGTCTATTTAAAAAGCTCTATCATCTGTTCTGTTATAATAGGTATCTACGGGAAAAACGAAGGCTTAAATTCATCGTGCATTGACCAAAAATGCAGCTCTAGGAATATACCCGAACACAGTGAAATAAGAATAAGTAGTAAATTCTTATTCTAAACTGAAAGTTTTCACGAGTAAAGCTGTCTGTAAGAGCGAGCGGTTTAAATTAAATGACATCGGCGAAATTTTCTACAAACTTTAATTTCCGTCGTGTGTCTTTGTGTTACAAAGTTTTGTTTTCTAGTTGAATGGTATATTTACTTAGTTAGGTTCCTACATCGAAACGAACGAAACAATGTTTATTTCCGAAACTAAGTTATTACAAAGTTTATTACTAAGATAATAATATGTCAACGACTTCGCAAGTGTAAACAAGTTACTTATTAGCATGCATTTCAAGTGAGGTACCTATTTCAGAGACAAAGGTGGATAACCAGTTCAAAAATAAAACAATTGCAATTTACCCTATAAAAAAAAAGTATTTAAACTATTTCTGCAAACATTAACGATAAAACATACACCTTTTTTATATGAAAAGCAAAGCTTAATACTAAAGCACTTCTACACACAAAGAGATTCGTTTTGTTACAAAAGTGGAACTTACGATAAATGTACCTGTAAGGTTATCTGCAAACCGTAACCATTTTATTACCTTAATTATTTTGTTTAAAATACCGCTTGCTGAATTCCGGAATATCGGCAGCTCATAAATTTGCTCCGAAAAGGAATTGTGCAAACTAGGACTATCTATCTTTTTAATTGTGCCGAGTTTGGGCATAGACGGATGACACGCTAAAGGGTTTATACTATAAAGACAGAGTCTACGGCTCTCAGTAGGTAATTTATTGTTTCTTAAATACTTAACTAAATAAATACTTACCATCCAGATTGAGAATTACTTTTAAGTCACATTATATAGGTACACATTCGCTGAAAAACATTTTTAACTCATGCTAAACGGCAGGCATGAGAAACACAATATTTATATGCAAGAATATGAAAATACATCTAGGATGCTGCAAACATATTATCCTAACTTGCTTCATGTCAGCGATATTTCTCGGATATAAATCAAGCATTTTGTCTGAAGGTAGGGCTTCATTCAATTTGGTCCATCTGGTATAGAGTTATCGACAGGCGTTGCAGTTATATGCATAATTTAACCTGCAACCACATAGACTGACCTACATGCATCGCCCCAGTTTGTCTTACAACTCCGACCCTTCCTTTCGTCAGTATACACTGAAAATATACTGAAAGTAAACGCTTGAGTAAATACAGGAAGTGCTTTCACACAGCGGCGTTCAAGAATATTTTAAATGAAAGACTTATACAGAAACATTTTTTTCGCACTTGTTTGCATTTCAAAGAACATAAACCGGTTAAATAAAGAAGTTACTTAGTGAAATTGTTAGCTTGGGTCGTTATCTGTCGAGTTCATTTCAAACAATGTAAGTATATAATTGATTCAACTATAGGGAGTAAAATCACTATGAGAAATTGGAGTTGAATTTTTGTTTAAAAAAAAAATCACACGATGTGCCATCGATCAAATATCCGGGGTAAAATGAACTCGGTATCTGTACCTGTAGTACCCTGAGTAAAATCTTCGTATTTTACATTTCTTAGGAATTTATAAATCAAATCAAATCAAATCAAATAATGTGTCTTTCTATTGGTAAAAGAATTTTCAAAATCGGTTCGGTAGATCCAGAGATTACCCCCTACAACCTCGCAAACTCGCAATCTTTACCTCTTTATACATACATACATACATATTGTCACGCCTGTCTTCCATGAGGGTAGGCAGAGACTATAGATTTCCATTTGCTACGATCCTGGCACACTACTTTCGCTTCATCTACATTCATTAATCTCTTCATGCATGACCGTCGGTTTAGGGTGCTCGGAACCTGGCCTTTTTTAAGAACATCCGCAATTTGGTTGCGGTACGTTCGCCGAGGTCTTCCCCTTTCAACTCGTCCATCCATACTCACCATATATACTTGTTTCGTCAATCTCCGTAAGTAATCAGTATCAATAAATAAAAATAAAATATTCGTTGTAATACCGAGAACAGTAAACAATTATACTATTTGTTTATTGTTGCCGGTATTACACGAATAGTATACAGAAATACTATAGTTTTGCACAATGTAGGTGACTAATGTATTCTGCTAAAGTTTCTAATAAGTCATCTTTATACAGTAACTTATTGTACTTAGATTCTGGGTATTAGTAACATGATGCAATCCACCCTCATTTAAGCGAGCTTCGAATTCCTTATCATCAATGTAACTAAGCTGGACGTCGCGTGCTCTAGTAAATCAGACTCAATCTCTTCCTGAGCGTGTTGCTGATTAAAACAATTGAATAACTTTATTTTGATTCTGTTTTAATCGACATGCACATCTTTGGTACTTGTTTAGATTTCCTAGGTATTCTCGAATAATGTTTTATCATCATCTACATGAATCCCGTGGAAATTGCATCAAAAGCATGCTTAACCGGCTGTTTTGTATCAGTAGCATATCAGGTTTTAGGTAAATTCTCCGTCATGCCATCTCTTTCAACTGTGTTATATTTCAATACACCAGAATAATTTAATCTATTTGGCAAAGTCAAAAATCATTTTTAGTCAAGTTAGACTGCTCGGCAGTACTTATTGAACGTCATTTTTACATTATAGACCCCCCAAAACGCCCGTCCTTTACAGCCTCCTACTATTTTAGCTAGGAAGAAGAAGCAAGAAGAAGTGATTGTGAAATCTACCGAACTATTGTGGTAGGGCCACGCTGTTCGTAGCATGAATGGGCCGGCTTGACCGGGGACAAGACCGACGTCTAAGTAGTAGCGTTTCGCTAGTGCGCTTCGGAGCTTACCGCTTACCGAAGCGAGAGGTCCAGAGGCCCAATTCCTCCATTAATCCCCTTCCTTCTCCTTTTCTCCTTCCCCTCTCTTTCCCTAAATAGGCTCGGCAACGCATCTGCAACACCTTTTGGTTTTGCACATGTCCATGGGCGGCGATGACTACCTACTTACAATCAGGTAGCTCGCCTGCTCGTTTACCGAGTTATCTCATAAAATAAAAGAACTGATTTTCAATATATACTGCGTCGCTATTATCAACTCACTGTATCGCTTAGTTATTGTGTGTGCATAGAGAAAAAATAACAACTCATGATAACGCACTCATAAAACGATAATGCTTTTTACAGTTACCCCAACAAAGGTTCTTTTGTATTCTGATAACGAAATCAAGTTCTGGCAACTGACAGATAAAATGAATTACTAATTGGTACGTAGAATTCTGTTCCGATCGTGGAAGAATAATGCTGTGGGCTGCTCTTAAATAATCATATGTTTTATGTAAGAAACATGTTGGTATAAATTATTATATTGATATGAGGATACGTATTAATTTTCTTTTTTTACCGCATGTATTAAATTTGATTTTACAAAACTTAATCCATTTAATTGTGTGTGTTGGCAAAAGTAAGTTTTTAAGATGCTTTGTAAAGGCTATTTTGGGGATCTAGAGACTCGTCTAGAGTGTAGGAAATCATCTTTGTGTTTTCGGGGGACAATTCTTTTATTTTGGTATGTCTCTATTTCTGGCTTTCTAGTATATATATGCGAAGTTTTATCAATTCAATAATTTAGGTATGAAGGAGAAGCATGAGACTCAAACGTACAGTAACATACTCGATTTGTAAATTTTTGTTTGGAAAAAAAACGTAACTGGGGCAAAACACGAAGCTGATTCTCCTCCCCATGGATACCTTTTTGGGTAAGATAAAATATTATGACACGACGAACTATTATCCTGCACAATAAAAAACTAACATAAACAAAATCCGTTCAAAAAAGACAATAGCATGCGCTTTAATATTTTAGTAATATTAAACACAGAACGCACTGTGCTCCACACTGCACCTTATTGTAAACAAAATCCCCATAACGTAAATAAATACTAACGCAATGGTTAGACAACACGTGAAAACGGTATAACGGTTAACTATCAGTTAATAAATATCCGTAACGTGCAGTTACCAAGAATCTGTGAACATAATCTGGTTAAAATTAAACATTACGCAACGTGGAAGCACAAGTGCGAGAACTTACAAAGCTGTTGTTTGCAACGTTGTCTGAAGTGAATAGAGTAGGTACCTACTGAAAAAACTGTGGGTTCCCCAAATAAAACATAAAAATATATATTTATTTATCAAATTTGAAAGGTACATGTTATAAACTTATGTTCTAATACAGTGTCCCACAAAACTGTATAAACAGTTTGACTGTGGGATCAATATGTCCGGTTACTTACAGAAGGCTTGGCAGCTGATATACTCACATGAGCTAATTAAGTAATTCTTACGGACGTGAATATTTATGTTATATAGATAGGTAAAAATACATAGCTTTGTTTTTTGTCTGTAAAAGTCCTAGTTGAACTACGCTATTTAATTTCCAGATCACAGCTTAAGCTTAACATTGTGTCAGCTTTATATTTTTCCAACACTTTATTACACTTATGCATATTGTCTAGAATAATAATAGTAGCTCTTTGTATTGTTACTCTTAAAATAGGTACTTTTAATGTAGCCGGCCATATGGTGAGTTTTCCATTAAACAAACAAAAAGGTAGTAGGGACCACCTAGGACTATGTAACTCATTAACACAATTATCACTAAATCATCACACTATTACTACTACTGAATGACTAAATAATGACGCTAAGTAAAGGTAATTACGGGAGCAGAGAAAAAATGTAGAGTTAAAAAAGAAAGGGAGCAGGTCAAGCAGTAACATGGGTCAACGATGCTTGAATTGTAACTCGTTGAGTACCACTAATTGTAACTGAAGCAAAAATCTGCCTCCTGAAGACCTTAGCTGAAGTAATTTTCGCGGTTTAACAAAAGCATGAAATGGTTTGATGCTTGTAGTTGAAGCTAATTTAAGAATAGAAGTCCTCGAGCCAAATATGTTGGCTGAATAAGAAAATTACATAAAATTATGGGATTCTTCGTTACTTTTAAAATTTCGTATATACCTCTAATAGGCAAAGAGATTATTTATATAATTGAAACTATTTTGGAGACAGTACCTAGTCTAAGTATTATCACTGTATCTGTAATTATAATAATAATTATTCCGCACAATAATTAGCATAATTGATTTGTAAATCAATTATCAAATTCATAATAAGTAATTATGTTTATCTTCAAAGTCACAGTCAAATAAATTAATTCAATTAGACCATTATTATAAAGTACTTTTGTTCGTTTTTCAACTTAAATAAAAATCAGCCCTGATTTACCAAATGAAAGAAGCTCTTCAGCCAGCCATGAAAAAACAGCTACTTCATTAATAGTAAAATTAATTCATAGTAATTAACTTTTGATCATAATGCTCAAACAATACTGGGGCACGCCAAATTAATTACCCCGCCGACGCTGAAGCTGAAAGTACAAAATAAAGCAACGAGTTAAAAAACTGCCGAAAAATCGACCGTCCAGCACCATGTTTGGTGCAAAGAATTGCGAAAATTATAAAACTTTTGTTTATAGTTTTTTGTGATCTTTATAAAAATACCGGTAGTAAGGTCATTTTACTATAAGTTTTTTTTGCTCATTTAGAAAATACTTAAAAGAACTTGATGAAGGTTGTTCGCAAATTGCTTTCATAAAAAAAAAACAGTAGTCTAGATAGTTAAATTGTCCTAGCTTGGCTTGGCTTGGAAAATGATAATGATGATACCGCGCTTACGAACTGTAGCGGGGCGTGCGTGCTGTGATATAATTTTGTCGTCGTTTATCTCGGCTTCAGCCATAGTTTCAAACCGAGATAAGCGACGATAAATTATTATGCGGACACCATGTTAGACTCCGGTAGTCCAATTATCTTTGAAATATCTATTAACTACTTACATTTAATTTTATTATTTACATCAACGACCACTTCTCAGCAAAGCGCCTTAATAAAACTTCATAACAGTTTTCTTTTACGCTTTCCAATACGGTTGCCGCGAAATCTGTCAACTTGTACCAATCTAGGAAACTTCTCTTTACGACCTCCATCCCGGTGACCTGTTTTACTAAACACCCATAAAGCCCTGCAGGGTATACTGGCCTGGATTACGTCATTGTCGTTTTACGACTGTTTTGTGTGAGTTATACGTGTTGGGCTTTTTTGACCACTTTGCGGACATAATCACACACAGGATTTACTTCGAAATCTGTCGTAAAATTGACGTCTGGCCCATCAAACTATAAACTAAAGAGATACTCTGCTGTGATCATTAAGTTCCTATTTTTAATCTTGATGATTTTCTGAGTGTACGGTCTATTCATAGCTGGATACATACGTAGACATTTTAAACTATTACTTACAATTAATTTGACGTGGAATTATTATTTTTATTGAAGATATTTTGAGATAAGTTTTACTAAGTAAGCTTAAGAACGGCTTACCTATTAAGCTTGCATCACAAAGTGTCTCGGGTAGTCAGCGCTTCTGGAAACGTTCGCCAAAATTTTGGGACATAAAAGTGAGAATATTTTGAGGTAACATAACCAACCTAATTTTGCGAGACTTCATGCGCACAAGTAATTTTACTTGCTTGAGCCATCTTGCCTTTTATCTTACACGCACACTGAAATAACTTATTTGCGCAAAAGAAATAGCGCCTCTATATTAGGTTCTGCTTTAGACGAAGCAGCGAATTCTGTCATTCAAACCCATTTCATGGTTTTCATATTACTCGTTTGAGCTTTGCTCGACGTTACCCTATTTCGTTAGCAACCATTTAACAGTGTCACAGATAAATTTTCATCAACGTCATCTGTTCATTAATTTTTAGTAAGTATATGATTATATGAGAAACATTGAACAAAGTCGTTGTTTTTTATATTTCATTAGATTCCGTAGGTGTTTTATGTTGAAGACGTAAAAAATATTTTTGCACATAAAATTATAATGAACGGAAGAGACGATACTAAATGGCAGAATACATTTTTTTTTGTTGTAGGTGTTAGCGCTGCAAGCGAATACTTCAACGTAAGTTAAACGGAGCGACACAAACTTATGACTTCTATAAGTGATATATATTTTTAAATGAGCGCTACATCACTATTTCAACATTTATGGCTCCACATGACTGACTTGTCGTCGAAGGTCGAAATGTGGGTTGCTTATTGTTAAGTTTAACCTCCTTATATATTATGTATCTAAGCTTTGCAAACTTATGAGATACTTGAAGAGACCTGACTATGATGAAATAAAAATAAATATAAAAAATAAATAACTTTATTCTTATTTTTTTGAAGATTACCTACTAGCAGTCTTGGTCTCACATTACTAGAATTATTGTTAACCTCTCGTGCTAAGCTAAATGCTTCTGTTACGAGTGGGTTCACGTCAGTAGTGCAATGGGTGGGTTTCAAACCAATTACCACGTGATCTCAAGTCCAACGCCGCTTGCGGTTCTAGTAAAAATTCTGATCCCATTCCTATGTCCATTTAGACTACAAAAAACAAAGATTTTAACGACAATAGTTACTTAAACAGGAACATAAACAAAACTGAACGACAATCTGTTAAAATTTATACAAGCATTGCGTCACACTGCCTTAGAAGTCTATCGTCTGTCGTTGCAACAATTAACAAATCATGGAAAGACTTGTGGATCATTTGTTGAGGTCAATAGTCAGCGTGGGAATGAAGGCTGTTAGCAAATAACTCCTAATAAATACTCGCTAAAAGGGTTATGCCTGTTTACATTTGGGTATCATAAGAATAGATTGATTAATGTTCAGGTGGGCCGATGAAAAATGGTTCCCAGATAAAATGGTCTTGTAAGGCAGTGGTGAAGTAAAGGTCTATATAATATGGTAATGAATTATGGCAACACGAGTTAAACGAAAAAAGCTCTTAATTCATTTTTTATTGGAGATTCTTGAAGGTTTTTTTATTAGTAAACGGTACTGTTAACTCAATCGTTTGAATAAAATCAACTCTATTCTTTTCCATTTCATTATGCGGATATCAAACCAGGTTAATGAAATCTAGGTACATTAATGTTGAGAAAACAGGAAACCGACATCAAGGTAGGCGTTAGCAGCAATCAGAATGTATCGCACAAAGAAACCGTATTACTTCAAAGATATTTTCGCCTAGAAACAAAATAGGTGCCAATCGGCTAATGCTACTTTTGAACAACCTAAAAACTACACACTCAAAAAACGAGAAACGGTTCTCTTTAGCCCTTTTTCACTGTCTTACACATATCTATTGTAACAAAACCACTAAGTACACGGACTGCCTACATTCGCCTAATTAACACAATCAGCTTCAGAGACCATTTGCGACAGACAAAGTCTTCACCGAAGTCCCTTCGACCCTGTACCGAACAAATGTGTTTAATAGGTCCGTGACACTATTACTAATGCGCTAAACAATTGTTTATACTAGTTTTATTAATGCTTGAATTAAAGGCTATATCTATTATGATTCACGTAGGCGATTAACATTCTCCTTGGAATATAAACGGGAAGGCAATTTAAGGTCGCTATAATACATTATTCGAATGCATGTCAAACTTTTGAATTGACAAATTTACTTCGAAGTGGGAAGATGTCCCCTGAACCCTTTTGAGGTAAAGGTGTTTTACCTTTAATTATCGTGAAGATTAGTCTTAAAGAGTTTAGTATCGTTAGTATATTGTAAAGTGCCATGAAAGGGTTAAACGTCAACAGACACTCATCAACAGATACAGAGTGTATCGACCTTTTCAACTGTGACAGTAGGTAAATTCGACAATTGATAATTCTAGTTTTAAACAAAATCCAAAAGTGGTCTACCGTCAATATCTTTCACCGCTATTAACACAGACAACGCTAAAATTCTACGTTCAAAATTCCTTGGAAACTTAAGGTGCCAAGTCTGCCAATTCGAGTCGAAATGTGCAAAGGAGAAATACTGTAATAAAACTGAAACAGAACTCTTGTTTGGCGTTAGTTAATTATAATTACAGTCTGTACAAGAAAACTTGCTTACTAGTTGCTGAAGCTGTTGAAGTATCTTCTAGAATAATAACGAGCCCGTGACAGAGTAATTTGATACTGCACGCTAGAATCTAATTACATCTAATGGACAGGCAGCATTATTGTAACAATGCGTGAAAATAATACCTACCCATGTTATTCCTAATATTACGTACCTGGATTTGATTCAATATTCTGAAGAAAAAATATTTATTTTAAAATATTTTTTATTGTGTTATTTGAAATTGCTTTATTTTATTTTTCTTAAAGAAATCTTGCAATATGAGTATATTTACTAAGTAGTAAGAAGTGATTTGTTTAAGTTTAAATATACTACTCCAAATAAAAACTGTTTGTTTTTAAAGTTATTAAACGAAAATACAATGTTAGTAACTATAAATGTAGCAGTATATATAGCTAAGGCAATATCGCTCGCTTTTATTAATTTTAAGACGGTCGATTTGTACAGAAAAAATAATATACAGTGTCCATAAAAAGATCTCAGTGTTATGAGGACTGATGGTAAAAATTAATTTGATTTGTCAGATGGCGATTAAAATTAATGAACAGCAGTGCACTCCATCCGGGCATTCTTAATCAAGCAGCTACTATAGCTATTATGCAAATACATTCTCCCAATTTAATCCTAATGAAAACGCTTTGTGATATCAATTTGGACAATTAAACGTCTGTTCGGTGTAACACTATTTAACTAAAAGGGTCGGCGGACGAAATCTCCCAGTTCAAAGGGTATCATGATTTGAGAGTACACATGGCACGTGATTCCCATAGTCCAAAATTCGGTGAGATGTTCTGGTTCAATAAACTTAGCGTTGATGGAAATCATATCACTTAAAAAGAGTGTATGTACTACCAATATGTCATTCAAATGTATTTGTTATTCATCTCCCTCGCATTTTTCCTATGTCGGGGTCGGGATCCAGTCTAAACAGATCTTTCATCATCATCATCAACCCATTAAATTGTCCCACTGCTGGGCACGGGTCTCCTCCCAGTACGACAGGGATTAGGCTATAGTCCGTCACGCTAGCCTACTGTGGGTTGGCAGACTTCACACGCCGTCAAGAAAATCTCTCGGGCATGCAGGTTTCCTCACGATGTTTTCTTGCACCGTTTAAGCGCGTGATAATTAATTGTTAATAGGCACATGACTTCGAAAAGTTTTCTTCGAAAAGAAAGGAGCGCCGAGCGCGGACCATATTATGTCACGAGAGGTGCGTGCTTTGGATTCGAACTCGAGACCTTTGACTTGGCAGTCCAATGGTCATATCACTGCACTCTCACATCTTTATATTGTATTCTTTATTATGTTTCATGCAGAACTTGCAGAAGTAAAAATGTCGATAAGTATGTATTTTAGAAGCCAGCAAAGATGTTATAAAATATTAATATCTTGTTACGCCCTCTAGACGTCACTTACTTCTATGTACGTAAAATATCTTCCTAGTCATAAAATGTAAATTCAGTGCGTTAAACAAGGCTTACTTCGCCCAGCGTGATAATTAGGGTGCGCTTAATAAAAAAGTATATAACAAAAGGCGATAATTAGGTACATGCTGATTACGGTCCCCCTTTCCCATGGCTTACCATAGGAAGGGGGGGACCGTGATCAGTAGTCCGATTCATGTAATTAAAGCCGTAGCGATGTCGCAGCGACTTAATCGTTGAAACAATTTTCCAGTGTTATGTGAATACTGTGAAGCCAATGTTTTGGGACGATTCTCGCCCAACGAACATGTGTCAATACAGTTCAACGATTTTTCAATAGGATAACTTTTAAATTGGTCCGTTCGACGGATGTGAATAGGAAAACTGTTTCAACGATTAAGTCACTGTGACATCGCTTCGATTTTAATTACGTGAATCGGGCAACGGCATTGACCATAAAGTAATGAATAATTAACATAATTTCATCAAAGTCGACATATCATGCTTAATATGTCAAGTAATCATAATTAGTCCCACAAATCAAACATTCAACTCAAATATTATACTTACTATAATTATAACAATGTAAACTATGTTACCTACTACATAACGCTTTAACACAAATGATAGGATATGATAACTAATTTAATGCTTACATAAAACGTTCACACGCGTCTCGCTACTTGCACAGATGATGTAGAAGTACCATTACTTATTTAGAACTTGCAAATAAATACGTAGAAGTGATAGACTAATGATATAACAATGACTGCCAAGTCGTAGGTCTTAAGTTCAAATCTTGGAATATGTGGGTACACTCGTTAGTAGTCAAGGAAAAAACATTGTCAGGAAACCTGCATGAGTGATGTTCTTGGTGGCGTGTGAAGTCAGGTATTTAGTCTTTTCGCAGCGCGACATGTTCGAACCACGCTGTAAATTACCCGAAAGCAGTCTTTTTAAAGGGTCCTTTCTTATCGCGGTCCAAATCGTGAAGTCAACCAACCCACAGTGGCTAGCGTGGTGGACTATTTTCTTATTCATCTCACTCTGAGCGGTGGCCGCCCACACTCAGCAGTAAATAGGTTCATTGATGGTATAAAAAGGAGTTGCGCTGTCAGTAGTCCTTTATATTAAGCCCAAGTGGAGCATACGACGATGAGGATGCAGAGGCATTTTTTTTTGTAATTATCTAATTGTTAGAACAGTAAAGACTCACCTATATGCATTGAATAGGTGGATAGGCTAAACCTTCTCAACGTGATCTTTTCAATGCTCTCTGTAAACGACAATTTATATTTTGTTGACACAGTAATAACATTATTATTAGATACCGAGGGTGATATAAACGCGGTGGTGGTTGTGTGTTATTTTATATACATTTCTGTATCTCTTGTTAAATAAATCTATTTATAATGTAAGACGCATGACTAATTGTTTGCAAGTGTTTGAAATCTGTGGCTATGCACAGTACCACACTAAGATGCATTGTGATAATGGTATGTTATTAGCAAGTTTACTTTTACTGTTGCCACCTCTATTTCTTAGTAATTATCTTGGTATTGGCCAACAATTTAGAACGAACAAATAAATTAAATTCTAGATGTAGATACCCGTTAGATTATTGACATAAATATACAAAACAAGGTTTACATTGAGTAAGTTTTTCTTTCTTTTATATACTTAAAATTATGGCTATGTTTTATCCTAATATACCTACTTATATGTGAAAAGAGATGGCTTATTTTTATATCAATTCCTTTGAGGAAAGGGTCGTTTTTTTTTAAAGCTTGCTTTAGCAATGTTGGTCGCACATTACTAGTATTCTTGTTAACCTCTCATGTTAAACCAAATGCTTGTATTACGAGTGGGTTCACGTCGGTAGTGCAATGGGTGAGTTTCGAACCGGCAACCACGTGATCGCAAGTCGGCGGATGATGATATAATAATGGTAATATAATTCGTCCTGGTGTTAATAGCTTTCTACTGTTAATACGTGATGGAAGAGCTCCTTTTGTAGTTTTTAAGACTTTATACATTAAGCCTAAGATGAAAAACTTAGTTTTGAAACTGCTTAATGAATACGTGACATTGGAGCACTATCCAGAATTATTATTGTAGTGTCACGACTTATAATAAGAAGAATATGAAAATTACGCTCGTATAAACTTTTTATTTTTCTTGTCTAATAAAAATACCGCACTGAAATAGGCCAACTGAAGCCCGTATCTAGCCAGTATTCATTGATATTTCTGTTTCCTTAGAGTACAAATAAGCAATTTATTGTTAACAAAGACATACAGCACTTTTGTTATTGTGTCTCACACTAAATCAGCACCCTATATCTATTGACCTTCGCGACTCCCAAAACTGTGGCGTGGGAACATAATCAATGTTTGTTATGTATTGCTTTAGTGTTTTGTTACTGAAACATGAAAAGGTACTCGTATTTGCTGCAGAATATGTTGATCAAAATAAAGAAAAACATCCTATAACTGTTTTGGTGGAGCAGAATGATTGAATTCTTGTGGCTGAATGTCACTTTACGAAAGAGAAAGCAGTTTAAAACCTGCAAGTAAAACATCTATCCATCAGAATGTCCGGTAAACTGATTGTTTCGTGTTTGTTTAATTTACACAAATCGTTTTAGGGTTGGTTCGGTTAGAGGGCTTTTACGGTTCGAATGCCGTTATAAGGCCCGAGGGAGCCGCAAAAGATCGGTCGTATAATATGTTCCTAAGTTTGGGAACCTCTGAGTGTTATTTGGAAAGCGAGTTAAATAGCCCTTCATTATATGGTTTCTTAAAATATGAGAAGTAGATATAAACCACAAGTTTTCAAATCATGTAATACATGCGTAGGTATCCTCCATTTTTATGTGAAGTAACGTAGGTATTTTTCCACAAACATAAGGTATATAACTACATAGGTTATTATTTTCCCTCGTATTGTAATCTTCAAACATTTAAGTCAATTTTTAATACTCCTAGATCACTATAAAGGTTTAATTTTTTTGCAAATTCCTTAATCCAAAATAATGGTAAACCCTTGATCATCTTATCTATGTATAATTCTGAAAGAAGATCCATCCAGGAGAGAGACGGGACACTAAAAGAGTTAACTATGATGGTGATAAATTATCATAATCAACTTTTAATTCAAATTTCCAGAAACTCCCACCATAAATAATTGTGAGAAACATATCTCATTAAAAGAACTAGTTCCTGAAACGAAATCGGGACATTGCCCCGTGGAGCCATTATCGACAATTACAACTCTATATGACTCATTGCATCTTCAAAAAATGTTTGTACAACCTCCATAGAGTTTAACGTGATGAAAAAACGTGTGAATTTGTCAGTTTCTGCGCTGTTGTGTAGGTGCAAGCTTTTATACGCTTGATGAATCACTCGATCTGCCCTGAATTTATATTTGTTCGCTTAGAATTGTTTTTAGTGTAAAACAATCTTGGAGCAAGAGCTGACCCAGTTTGTTTATACTTAGTAAAAAAATCGTAAATTAATTTATAGGCGAGTTTACGACAAAATTTATTTTTATTGTTTTAAAAAGTTGAAATTATTGTTACACAAAAGATTTTTTAGCAAAGTGGTTTTGTGAAAGATAAGAAGATTTTTCCCGCTATTTACTAAATGCTAATTATGCGTTGCCAAATTTATTATCTGATTGAATAATTTTCATTATAACTACACCGTGATGTAATCCTAATCATTAATGTAAAATGTATGTGTTACGGTCTTAAACCATCCTCTAGAATGAAGTAGGTAGGTTAAATTAACCTAACATGAAAAACATTTAATCCGAAAGATCTTTTTAAGAAACAAGTAAAGTTTTCTCTCAATGTTTAAGATTTTCTGGCGACTTCTGAGAAGAACACCGAAACACACTCAGAGAATTATGGTCCTTTTTAAAGTCCAAAATGAATCTATGTAATAAAAATTTAAAAGAACCCCCGACGATTGCATTATAACTCGACCGATTTTCATCAAACATAGCTAGGAACACTCTCGACTAATTCACCTTTCAAACAAAAAAATCGGTTCATCCGTTCGGGAGCTACGATGCCCCAGACAGACACAGACGCACACAGATACGTCAAATTTATAACACCCCGTCGTGTTTGCGTCAGGGTTAAAAAGAGTCGCGTATCTGGTCGACGTGCTAATAGATAGGTCAAATGCAACATGCAGGTTGCGAATTTCCGATAATGTGAACTTTTCGGTCAGAGCTTCGCCCGGGGCGCGTCGATATCGAGTTGCTTCGACAGAGCAACCGTACCTGCGATTTATTTTTCACTTTCCATCCCAAATTGATTCGTCGTTATTTCCTTTGCAGCAGATTTTACAATTTTACCTCGTGTATCATCAACTCAATGCATTTAATGGCAGATTGTTTTTATACTGAGTTCGCTTTTCACTTATATTGCAAACTTAATTATGATAATTTTTAGTGATAGCCTTTTGATATGATCAGTTGACTGTCTGGTCAAAGGTCTGGAGTTCGAATCCAAGGCACGCAGATCTGACTTTCCATCATCGTGAGGCTACCGTGGTGTACCATAGCCTAATTCCTGATATCATATTTCATCACTGAATCATTTGAGAAGAGACCCGTGCCTGGCAATGTGACTATATATAGGTTCATGATAAATTATGATAATTATTCCTTCAACACGGTTAGTACGATCGTACGTTAAGTATTCAAACATCAATCCAAATCCGTGCAAATTGATCAGTCAGATCGATAGTAATTGAATTCACTAAAGTTAACTTTATATTTCACTAGATAAATTGAATAAGAATAGAGAAACCGTTAGAATATCTAAAAAGGGAGGACGAAAATCTTGATTGCGGAAGAGGTTTTCCCGTTTTCCTTAGACTTTTCTTAATAACACTGCCTCAATTGGCCGTCCATTTTTCTCCTTCATCCTCTCACGCTCCAGAAAGCGTATTTTTCAGCTTTTAGTATTCTTCACAATATTTTTGTGAGGATAACGACCCGTGAAAACGGTTTAATGGCTGCACAGAGTGCATAGCTTTATGATGAACGATCCATGTCCGTCTGCAATAGTGTACATCGTTAAAAATTCACATGGAAAATATCAATATATAGCTTTGTACCGTGTATTCGGATCGATGAACGGCGAATGAAGATTTAAATACGGATATAAAGTTCTCAAAAGAAACAGGTCGAAGCAAAATATTGTTTAGCTACAGTTTATTGGATCTTGAATATATTCTTGTCTTGCATAGTTCTCTATAAACAAAATACGAAGGCTTAATTAAGTAACAACTTGAGATTATTTCTTAAAAAAGCTTACTTCTTAACCCATCGTGCTAAGCTAAATGGTTATGTTACGAGTGACTTCACATTGGTAGTGATTGCAAGTCCGACGCCCTAATCATTAGGCCCTGCTTCGCTTAGCTTCGCGTTGTCCTGTTTTAGAAGAAAAAAAAAGTAGTGCTACTATGATATTTCTTCTTTTTTAGTGAATCTCGGGTTACCGTTTACCAGGTAAAAGTCCAATTTCCATATGATCATCACATGTCAGGCGATGCCAATATTCCTGGTTTGGACATCTTAAACTCTTTTTTTTTTATAGGAGGGGGACAAATGGTGTCCATGGGGACACCAGAGGAGTCGCAAGTGTGTTGCCGGCCTTTTAAAAGAGTTTTAGTTTCTATCAAGCAAAATTTAAGTCAGCAATAAAAATAAAATAAAAAACAGTATGACTAACATTCGACTATACGGAATCGTTGCCAATAAGTTTGGGCCAAGTCTTAATTTACTGTTTACGCTACGAACAACGATTTACGATAGACACGTCGCAGTGACTAATGCAGACGATATAGCAATAAAGAAACGGGAAATGTTGGGGTGCATAAGATGACTCTTTTCATGTAATTATCGGAATGATGTAGACTTTAATTAATTTCTTTTAATGCTTACATAAGCATTTATTTCACAGATATAGGTTTTCAGAGATAAAAGATACATAATATATCTTTTATCTCTCAAAACCTATATCTGTGAATAGACAAAATTTGCTAGTTATCGTAGTTACGACCGATCAAGCCTGTATTCCCTGAAAGGTTTTAATGCACACCCACAGTTCGCACGTATGTTTAGGTCACATGTAATAGGGGGCGAGCCTATTGCCATTCACCGGTCACATATCCCAACTCCGAGCTGCCACTGAGAATTTCATAGAAAAACCCAATAACACTTTGCCCGACCTGGGAATCGAACCCAGCTAGCAGTCGCGTTTGGGACCACTAGATTAATGAGGCAGTTGTCGTAGATATTTAATTAGTGAATTGTATTTAGGTACTGTAAGAATTTGAGTTGAATTGAATCTCAGTAGGTAGGTACTCATTACACATAATAAAATTGTAAAAGGTTGATGTCTGTATATTATAGATATTAAAGAGAAACTAATAAGGGAGGGTTATGTTAATAATTATTAGTCATACTAAAATAAATTAAACAAAATGTTCCAATTATTAGCACGTTTTCTAAACGTTGCAAAACCATATTAATAGCGACATTGTTGAGAACTATTTTTGATATGCCCTTGTTCTAACATATTCCATAGTGCGTTGGCCGCATGAGCGTCGGTGTTATAGGCATCAGTTAAAAAATGATGGGTGATGGTGATGCTGGGTGGTCCCTTACAGCGTTGGCGAATTTGGCGTGTGGACAGTGAAACAAAAATGCAAAATTCATCTGCTTTACTGTCAATAAAAAATTACCCAATATAAAATTATCATAACATAAAGAAATTTAACCTATAAGTATACTTTACGAAAAACGACTCCCTAAAAGATCAGTATTTACCTACATTTATATGAATATTAATATAGGTAGTCGCTGCCGACATGAATTTCTTTTTTTTTTTAAAGCGTACTAGCAGTGTGGCTCGCACATTACTAGTATTCTTGTTAACCCCTCGTACTAAGCTAAATGCTTGTATTACGACTGGGTTCACGTCGGTAGTGCAATGGGCGAGTTTCGAACCGGCAACCACATGATCACAAGTCCGAAGCCCTAGCCATTAGGCTACCGCCGCTTTTATAATCATTTTATTGTTTATCTTCTAGAACATCGCTACTTATGGAACTTGTTTCTGATCATTTTATTGTTTTGACGATTTGTTACGTAATGCCCAGCCTTATAAAGCAAGCCTTTCACAATAAAACATTTATCATTCTGTTTGGTATTTTCAATATCAGCGAGTGCCGGTTCCAAGGAAATCGCAAAAAAACGCCTTCAAATATTTATGTATTCGTTTTGTTAAAGGCTGACAACAGTTCTAGACGGGTCAAAGCGCTATACGGTAATTGAATCTTGAAATACCTCCTTAGATGACTTATGTTGACCTAAAGATACAAGAAAAGGAACAAACAATATAAATGATTACGTTCTGTTTATTTATACCCCATTTTTTATATACTTGTTTAAATACCTTGAAAGCCTAATAGATAAAACAAACCATCACGCCTGTAGTCCCCGAAGGGTTAGGCAGAGGTGTACACCCACATTTCGCCGGTATGATTTTAGGTCCCATGTAATAGGGGGCGGGCCTTTTGCCATTAACCGGGCACAAATCCAGACTCCGAGCTGCTACTGGGAATTTCATAGAATCGAACACAGGACCTCTCGCGTAGCAGCCTAGTAGATGGAAAGCGAAAATTCATTTGGGGGCTGAGAAATCATAAATTCTCTCTGTCTTGTCGCAGTCACCGACTGTGTCGATTCTTGTAGCAGATTGGTGATGGCATTTAAAAAAATGGAGGCATAGGTACTTAACCCAAGGGAATAGTTGTTATATAAGATAGCCTTTTAAAAACAACTATACCGCTGTGAAGTATTTGTGAATGCAAAATTTCCCTAGTGTGCTTTACTTGACGCCTATGAATTTTAATTTTAAACTTTAGATATTAAGTCGTCCCAACGCCTATGTATGATTACCTAAGTTTACATGAAGAATTTTACTCCTTAATTTGTAAGTTGGTATCTATGTATTATACAGTGTGATGTCCTCCAAAAATAGCGCAAGGACTTCTTTCGTTTCCTTTCGAGCAAAGAAAATATATTGTTTCAAGATTATACGAGAGGCTAAAGTAATGTTTGTTAATGACGTAAATACAAAGTGTTTGTATTTCAACTAACGGCTTCTTTATGAACGTTGTATTCACAAACAGTAGTAAAAGTTATAATTTTGGAACTGTTGGACTTGCTTTCGTTGTGTACCAGCGCTACCAACTGCACAATATTTCCTTTTCACCAAGTTTTAGTAATGAGAAGGAACTATTGTGCGGTTGGTAGCTTTATGCATTAACGATAGCATAACTATTTGCCATCAACATCTATATTTATGTCAAGGCATAGAGATGTCGTTTGATAAACAGTTTGCTAATGACAGTTTAATGGTCATACTCATATCCTTTGTAATAGGGGCGAGTTAATCCTCGTTTACGGGACAGTTTCCATGCTTGAGCTGCTAATGAGAAATTTGAATAAGGTTTGATAGTTTGAAACCGCTTTGTGTGAGATCCTAAGAGCCTATACTTTTATAGATACAGTAGAGAGTGAAAACTACAAGATGATCTTCGAAGTGAGAATATTTCAATGACTGGTTTAGGAATATCTTTTTATTATTATACTTATGATACTATTTTTTTAAATTACTTAAGTACATGCTTTAGTGAATTCTACATAATATAGGTATATTGCTGGATAGTGGGTAGTAATTTTGTAAGTGTTATAGAAAAAACCTGTCACTAGACTGCCTCATTAGTCTAGTGGTCCTAAGCGCGACTGCTACGCTAGAGGTCCTGGGTTCGATCCCCAGGTCAACCAAAGTGTTATTGGGTTTTTTTATGAAATTCTCAATAGCAGCTTGGAGTCTGGATTTGTGTCCGGTTGATGGCAATAGGCTCGCCCCCTATTACATGGGGCCTAAACATACCTGCGAAATGTAGGTGTCGGTACATTAGTACACCTCTGCGTATCCCTTGGGTTCCCCCAAGGGATACGCAGAGGTGTACTATCTACAGGCGTGATGGTATGTTAATAGAAAAAACCATTGAGCTATGAGCCATGTAACACCCTGTATACGTGTCCTTTTTGTTTAAAGTGAAAAGGGAGGCAAGCTGTAAGGATGTGAAACGTAATTACGCAAATATGCAAACCCCGCGAGACGAATTAAAAGCAGGTAATAGTTGTTTAAGCACGGAAAAAAGGTCACCTACGCTTTGAGCCATTAGTGTAAAACCATTTACACCATTTATTTTTACTTTACTTTTATACCCATAAAAGTCATAGGTATAATATTAGAAATTAAAAAATGTGTGTGGTAAGAATCTTCTTTACTACCTGGAACGTCCATGTATACAATTTTCTAATCAAATAGGTTTAAGACAATATATCAAAGCGTAAGTTCAAATTGCAATAATAGCACGCGAAAATTGTCTATACTATTTCTATTCCGTTTTCCACTAAAGTTCTTTAAAACTGTTTGAATTAATCCTGTGGTGAAAATGTATGGAAGCAGTACCTATTCTAGAGTAAAGTAGTAGAAATTCGTGAAAACGCTTGCATTTACTTGCAAGTGCCAATTCATGTGCTGTTCAGGAACTTATTTATAGTACTCGATAATGATAAAACGGCAACTAAACTTTTAAGTAGCTGTATGCGTCCATGGATACATGATAATCCCATATTTCAGGATCAGAAAAATAATCAGAAAGTTTAAGAAAAGATATGATTAATTAACACATTAAGCATACATATTTATGATTAATGCGAATTTTAAAATTGGCACACCCCTACTCCGCTAGAATATCAAGGATGAAACTTGTAACAAATATAGATCGAATCATTGCTTTTAATCTCGTGTGAAGCTTCATAAATCATAGAGGTTTCGTAATGGCCTTCTTGACTCGACAAATAGTGCCTGAACCAGATAAGTACCTTATACCTACTGTTTTGGCCTATTAATTCAATGAATCTACATATTATACAACGATTTACGAACTTTAAGTTCTTTGCTACTAAGCAGTAGTAACAATTATTATGATAATGATTATGTTTAACAGTAGAAGTCAATTTAATATGTATTGACAAAGACAAAGACATTTATTGCTCATACTGAGTACAAACAATGGTGTTATACTAAAAATATAATAAGTCTCAACAGCTTAGCAATTATAATAATAACTAATGTATTTAATAATTTTCTTATTTATTCACAAAGTATTCGTTCAAATTATAAAATACATTTTTAGTTAGAATTTTTAAATCTTTAATTTCTACAGGTAAGTAATTGAATACTCGTATTGCTGTGATGTAGGTGCTTTTATAGTAGATCATGTTATTTATTTGTGGTAGATTTAGGTTATATTTATATTTATTGCGTACATTTGGTTTAGATGAGCTTTTAAGATTAAAGAACTGGGTGTTATTTTAATAATACACACACGAATAAACACAAGATACGTATGTAAGATATTAGATACGTATGTCGATTAAATACCATCACGCCTGTATTACCCGAAGGGTTAGGCAGAGGTGTACTGATGTACACCCACATTTCGCCGGTATTTTTAGGTCCCATGTAATAGGGGGCGAGCCTATTGCCGTTAACCGGGCACAAATCCAGACTCAGAGCTGCTACTGGAAATTTCATAGAAAAACCCAATAAAACTTTGCTCCACCTGGGAATCGAACCCAGGACCGCTAGCGTAGCAATCGCGCTTGGGACCACTAGACTAACGAGGCTTGGGACCACTAGACTAACGAGGTTGTCGATTAAAATAATATGAATATAAGAGAACTGGTATAAAAAAGCTTCGAAAAAAGTTATTAAACGTAGCGAAAGCAATCATAGTTTTACAATCTAACAGATAACTGTAAAAAAATCGTCTAGGACGGGGCAGATGTTCCAAAAACTCGTTACAACCAATATTTCGTCTGAATAACAGCGTCCGCAATAAAATATTACGTATTGTTATTTTATTCAAGCCTGAGAAAAGTTTATTGAGCATCCCAATTTGTTTTAATGCTTCCAATATTTTTACATCACCAAACAAACTCGTAACTGCAATCGCTTCAATAAAATATTGTGAAAATAAACGTTGAATAGGTATTATGTAAGAACTTTACATTATTATTCGTTACAAATCTATTCAAAAGGTATGGCTGCAGCAAGATGAACTTTTTTGTGTGAAAGTTCTTCTGTTACCCGCCTCCTGGGAAAGACAGAAAGATTTGTTGGTTTCAAAAACCCTCCAACTAAAACCTACACAGTCTTAATAATCGTAGTAGGTACTTGGTTCTATTAAGATCTCTATGATGGGGACAGATCTTCTTGATCATCATCAACATCCATCCATAGCTCTTATGATCCGACTGGGTTACAGGTCTCTCCCAGATTTTGCCAATCGTTTCGATCCTATTTTTTATACCAGAAAATTTCCACTGTATAGATTTTCACAGGTCGTCTAAATATTCTGTTCGACTACCGACCAATGCTGCTTGCTACGGTTCATTTTATCTGTTCCAGAAGCATTTTATACAAAGCATGATTCACTTTACTATAAGGGGCTTGCTGCTTGCTTATTTTTTTTTCTTTCTTTCTTTTGAGGTTGAGTGGTAAAAGCGTCGAATAAGTAGCGCCCTTCGATGAGGCTCGCCTCACTCCCACGGGGCTATCGTTATTGGTACTTACCCAATTTAAGAACTGTATTGACCGTGCTTTACCATCGAACTTATACTAATTCTGCCATAAGATTTTTATCAAGTTTATTTTTACTTCTATCATTTACTCTCAGTGTAAAGAATCTTACTAAAATAAACACATATTTTCTTTGTTTAATGGGAACTCGACGCTCGCGCTGTTCCAGTTTTCTTTCAAATGCGAAATCATAATAAAAAACAACGTGTTCTTCTTCAAGATTTTGTATTGTTGTAGGTTTTTTGTTTATAATACCACCTTTTTAGCTGATATTTTGCAAAGAAACTAGATTCCGAAAAAGGTCTGAGTCATATTTTAATAAGAAATCCAACGTGCCGAGAGTTGTGTAAAAATACGAAAGTTTTAAATTAAATTTGTGAACACATTCTCGAGGGATGCTCAGAAAGCCAGCTTATTGTATTGAAGAGCCACCTGCGGGATGTCAACGGGAGTTCAGTGTTGCCATAGTTTGAAAGGCGGGAAAATTTAATCTTTATTCAGTCGGAAAGGTTGAGAAAACTTTCAGGAAAATATAATAAAGGATTCACGAGTTTCTGTAAGTTCTAAATATCAGATAAGGAGCTCAGTTTATCCTATACTTAGACTTAGAAACTTCTTACAATAGAAGATATTTTGAGAACAAAAGGTGTTTACGAAATCGGGGATAATAACTAGAATAGGTACTTATTTATTTGTATTATAAAGAATCTTACCTTGAAGTTCAAAACTATCTATCTATCTATACTTAAACATATGAATAAATACCTATGCATTTTTAGTGATGTTTCTATGCGCTTCGAAACCGTTTCATGAAATTTTCAGCCGTCAGATCAGCCCAGTGAAGTTGTTTGTGTCGAAAAAGGAATGGGTGTAGTCACTTCCTATGAACCTAAACACATAGTTGCCATAGGTTCCATACCCACTTATTATCGTACGTTACCAATAAAAAAACTGCACAAAAAGTCTCTCAACCAACATAATTGATAATTTCTTCAGTAGTCATTGAAAAAAGAGCACAAAAATGAAACAGCATCTAATCAAAATGTCCTATAACTTTTAGGTCAGTTGATTTGACGTACCTAGCTACTTAATTTATAAATTGTGAAAGAGATTTTCTAGCTCTTATTTAGAATTTATTTAAATTCAGAAGCAAGCAACAGATTATTATTTATTCAGATATTCATTTTTTTACTCGCCATGGCTGGGTACGACAAAATGAAAGGACTCTTGATTTATTTATGTTATTTGCAGAATCAAAATGACAAAGACTTTCTTGGAGCGCACGGGTTAAAGTCGACATACTATACCTACTAAATTATTTCGGATCTATTTTAGACGGATGTCTCCTTCGCGTAAGGTATGCCATGATATCCATAATAGAAAATACAAATTAATGATAATATAGGTCAAGGACAGGCATGTGTAGTTTTGAGTCGATATGAGTCCGACAAATCAACAATCTATAAGGATTTTTCACCAAAAAGGTGTGTAGTTAATTATGCATTTTCCCTACACTGAATTACTTTAAATAAGCTTACTAACTAACTAGGTACTTACCTACTTTGCAAGATAAAACGGAGCTATAGAAAATAGGAAACTTGAAATAGGATGGTTGGGACTTGGCAAAATAGGGTTAACGGATTTGAATAAATCTCTTTATAAAGGGTTGTAACTCTAAGACTTCCGAAAACGCGGCAATTTTTTTTGTTCAAACTTTCTTAACAGCCGGTACAGAAAGTGTTAGTAAGACTTTTTTTTAGAAACAACCAGGGTTTTCCGTACCTATAAACTTTGTTCGAAAATACTTTAGAAGGAAAAGTGTCTATGTAGTTAATATATTTTACATAAACGATTATGAAAAAATATTTTCTAACAAAAGCAGTGGAACATTAGTGCTTACTAAAATAATGTTTGGAACGATCGAACAATTTTGTTATTTGTTGTCGGGTTGGCGTTGGTTGAATAAATGTATTTTTTCTCTTTTATTTAATAAAATTATCTTCCAATATTTCATGCAGCAAGCGCGTATTTATTTGGAAAAAGCTGTATCCCGTTATTTTAAAGCCTGAGTTTTAGTTGCAATAGATCAGATTGTAATTTGCATCAGTTTGATACGAGATAGATATTAAGTATTTTTCACAAATAACCTAATAATTAGTTGCTTCGCACATATATTATTAATTTAGTGTTTTCGGAAATATATTAATAAACAATAAAATTATTATTGTGAATTATTCATATAATTAAATTTTAATGATGTTTCAAAATAGCTATTGCGTAGTATACCTTTTAATAATTATAACCTATAGCTTTGATATAACTTATATGTACCTACTCGTAAGTTACGAAATAGTTATTTTGAAACATTATTTAATTTTAATAATATTATGTATATACCCGTACCGGGAAATGTATGAGTTTATTGTCAGAAAACATATTAACTAATTATTAAATACTAGCTTCCCGCCCACGGCTTCGCCCGCGTGGTTTCTTGGCTTTTCTATACTATAATATATATATTTTATACACATACATATAAACCTTCCTCTTGAATCACTCTATCTATTAAAAAAAACCGCATCAAAATCCGTTGCGTAGTTTCAAAGATTTAAGCATACAAAGGGACATAGGGACAGAGAAAGCGACTTTGTTTTATACTATGTAGTGATAGTGATAAATTGAGTACTTCATTTAAATAATTTGCATCTTTGCTATTTAAGTTTTACGCTTTTAAACATAACATTACATACATATATAATGAAGCCTGTGTTCCCCGTAGGGTCAGGGTCAGAGGTGTAGGTACTAATATACATCCACACTTCGCTGATATGTATAGATCACACAATCCAAACTTCAACCTACTGAGAATTGAATAGAAAAACAGAAGAACACTGCCCGACCTAGGATCGAGGTCAGGACCTCTAGCGTAACAGTTGCGCTTAGGACTATTAGACTTATATATATATTCGATTATAATTTTTAACATAGTAGGTAAGGCACTTTTTAGTAAGTTCGGACAAAACTCAAAAATTCCAAGGTTCTCCTGGGGTACGTTCTAGATCGGTTACTTCTTCCTAATATTTTGACACCGTAACAGAACACTATGTAGGTACCTATTTTTGATAGTTTATCCTGCGTCCATCTAAAATTTAAAATATGCATAAACATACTATCACGCCTGTATTCCCCGAAGGGTTAGGCAGAGGGTTATTAATGTACACCCACGCTTCGCCGGTATGTTTTGGTCCCATGTAATATGGGGCGAGCCTATTGCCATTGACCGGGCAACAAATCTAGACTCCGAGCTGCTACTGAAAAATTCATAGAAAAACCCAATAACAGTTTGCTTGACCTGGGGATCGAACCCAGGACCTCTAGCGTAGCAGTACCGCTTGGGACCACTACACTAACGAGGCAGTTATAAGCAGCCGCGAGGCAATTTAAAATATGATTGTTTAATAACTAGACAAATACCTACGCAGTTTACATTATCAAATTTCCTTCCTAAAATATACCAATCGGCAGTATTTCCTGTAACCTTTAACTTCATCGAGAATTGATTTAAATTTAATATTTAATTTTGTTAGAGAAAACCAACAATATTACTAACCACACACCACATTACCATCCCTAAATATGATTCACAAAAGATTATAGACTTGGTATTTACTCATCATTCCCAAATATATTTTTATTGCATAGGGTAAAGCAAACCAGAAAAAAAAATGGTTCCACGAAGTAGTTAATTGGACTTTCTTGTGGTTAATAATGCGTTTCCTTTACTTGGAGTGAGTACAGATATATTGTGGACTGACTATTCTTTAACATTAAATGCTTGAATGAATGATTAAATGATATTTATTTCTGTAAATAGATCTTTTAAACACACTTTTACAAGTCGTAGTACTTTTTTATACTAGATGGCTCCGGCATTCCTTATCTGACGACCTCTGAGAAGAAATGCCGAACCAAATTCAGAGAATCATGGTCTCATTTAAATTCCAGGCAATAGTTATATTATTATTAGTTATGCGAGTTTAACAATGTAGGGCAAAATTTGAACAGGCCTTTTGAAGAAAGAGCCATACGTAGCAGCTTTAAGTTGTTTCAATCTATTCTGTTGTTGGAAGTAAATATGTACTTTAGTCTACAAATAAAACCACACACCACGAATGATGTCACTGTTCACCATATCATACTTAAATACTAAGAAAATAAATAGGTACGTGACACAATAGTTCCTAAAAATGGGAGTATTTATATTCTGACAAAGCGCGTTGCTATGAATAAGGCATAAATAAAATATTGTCATGGCTTGAGACTATTTATGAGTATACAAGGACATAGTAGCTTAGGACACATACTATTTGAGAATTAAGACATTTGTGTGGGCAAACCTGTCTGAATTGTTAAACAGACTTATTCCGACAGTTTTTAAATTAAAATGTAATTGAAAACAATCCAAAAGTGTGCTTTTCCATTATGATATTTTGTTGAATGAAGGACAATTTTGAAAATTGACTTATTATAAAGAAGTTGATTACCTACAAATTATTTGACTACAATAGCCTCAAGTTAAAATCGAAGGCATGCAGGGTTGACCTTTCCATAGTCGCGAACATGGTGAAGGAAAATATCGTAGAGAACCCTAATTTTTCCCTTCTGCAAAATAAAGTCTGCCAACCCACAGTTATTAAACTTCCTCAGTAGCCATAAACTTTATCATAAATGTGCAGCATAAAATTAGATATATTCTCTATTCACAGAATACGTCGTTAAACTTCTTAGCGAATGATCTCAGCGCTTAATGTTTGTAAATATATTCGATGCAGCGTTTGGCGCGATCACGTCGCGGTTTTGAATCGCGAGACAGTGTGGCACCGCTCACCAAAGATGGCCGCGCTAACGGTGTAGCAATCGATTGTTCATTCATTTTTATTCGGCTGAATCCGTGTCAAACTATAAAACTTTGCATTTGGATTGTTCAGACTTGATATAAATGATGCATGAGGGGTATAAATAAGATTATGTGTCATGTATCCTGTATTTAAAGTCACCAGCGACAATATGTTTTAATAATAGTTTGACTACATTGATTGCATTTAAACATTTGATATTAATAATTCAAGTCTAGGATAGTGAAACGTGCAATCTACTATTCTTTAAATTGAATAGTAAAAGATTCTGATGATAGCATGTTATTGCTTTAAAAATATTAACAGCCTTACATTTTTAAAACTGACCTCATTGAAAACAAATACGTAAGAACTAAAAAATATAAAGAAACTCTCTCGCCAAGGCTACTGCAAGATGATCTGAGATTACGAATGAGATTTTTATAGCACCGTGATTTACTAGAGCTGTGTGCATTGGGAATTCAAACACGAATAAATAAACGGGCGCGGACGTAAAATTACTCCGTATGTTTCTCTAGCGGCCTAATGGTTGTGAGGCGTCATTGCCTAGATACCTATGCAGCTAACGAGTCTAAATAAATATTGGTCAAGGTTCCTTTAAGTTTTAATGTTTTGTTTGTGCCGAAGATATATCGGATTTCTCCCACACAATTTAGGAGCTAAAGAATTCTGTGCCATACTCAATTAATACCCTCGTATTATTTTATAAAATTACTGTTGAATCGTTTAAATAGGTACCATTTTTTTTCTTTTTCATTTATATATTTTATTAATCGTGCAGAAGACAAACATTAAGTACAAAATAATTGTTTTTGAACATTTTAATATCAAAATGTACTGTAGAGACAGCATAAACTGTCCTAGGAATAAATAGCTCTATGCGACTTTATCTAATAGAATCAATGTCTTCTCTTTTCCTCCGAGGGTATTAGTTTCGACTAAACCAATCAAAACTTTTAACACCGTGTGCAATTTCTGCAGTCCACAAACTAAAGTTACTGTAGTCTATTATACAATTATTAACTACATTCTTCGTAGGTACCATACTTTATCCGTGAGGTGTTTAGAAAGTTTAATAAGTTCTAACCAGATCTATCTCAACTTACTAAGTAGACGCAAGCGCGGTTCCAGATTTGATTGCCAGGTCTGACAAATTGTGGATTTCCCGAAAATTAGTAAAGGTACGTGCTGATTTGAAAGTAATTCAACGTAATATGTATGATTGTTTGTGATCGGTACCTTTGCGTCAATCCTTGAATGTATGTCAAATATATTACTCATTCCACGAAGTTTTCGCTTATGTTCTTGTTTCAGCTTCAGTAATAGATTCGTTGCAAGTATTATCAAAATCTGTTCAACAGTTTAGGAGAAGTTTCACACAACAGACGTACTTACATAGTACGTTGCTAATTTACAGCTGTATTAAATTAAAAGGTACCTACGCCATAAAGATTGTTAAGTACTTACACCTTGCAAATGGCGTGTGTTGTCGTTGCAGTAATTCCACGTGCATTCACTCTGAGTACATTCTGAAAGCACAGGGACGAGTAGTATGCAAAGTTTGTACTATGCTAAAGAGGTTTCTTCAGAAAACAGTCTAGAACATTACAGAAGTCTGCTACTTTGATAATAATAGGTACGCTACACATCAAGCTATACATTTCCAGTCTATGCTGGCCTTAAGTTATACGGAGAGCCTTTACAATGGGAGGTCAGTCTAAACTGGATTTGTCATCAAAAAAGCTTGATGTGTTGCCGTGTGTACAATGTTATTTTAGGCATTAGGTACTTATTAATATGTACCAGATGTACCCTGCGGATTCTGATTTTTTTCAATCGCTACCTTACACAGAATCACTTGCTGGGCTTATTTGTAGATTGCTTGAAAATTTCAGTCGTTTTGGATCATACAAACATATATATACAAATCGATTTTTATATGAAGATTATATTGTAATAATAAGTATAATTATTAATAGTGTCAACAATGCAACAATTCATTCGGTAATCAGTGTTATGTTCAGACATAATTAAAAAAGCAATTAAATTTTTAAGTGGCTACACAGTCATTGCTATGAGTACTAGAACCACACTAGCACTAAATGTTCGCATAAATATAAAATGATAAGCTAAATATAAATAGGATACAGAAGGCCCATATTATTTTATCGATGAATTTTATACCATTCTCTTCTTAGTAGTAGTGCCTCGCTGGCATGTCTACATGCCAGCATGAATAGGCCCGCGATGTTCTGGGGAAGTACTACCCTTCCCCAGAATATCGACATCAAGTAGGAGTATGCATACATGTTGCGTTTTGTACAGTGAGTGTGGAGCGCCGGAGACCCAATTCCTCCCTCAGTTCCCTCTCCTCCCCGTCCCCTTTCCTTGGCTCGACAACGTATCTGCAACTCCTTTGGTATTGAAGATGTCCATCGACGGCGATGACTACTTACCATGTTCGTTTGCCGAGTTATCCCATAAAAAAATCTTTATTTTGCCTTAAATTTTTATCTTTATTGTGACTTCCTTTCGCGTTTTAGCCATCAGAAAATGCTTTGGACACACGGATGAGATTAGTTCCACATAAGTTAAGTTGCGTAAACAAAAATAATCCTATATTTGTAGCTGCGGATATTGAACCAAATGTATTGACAACACTAGGTATGTTGCATATCTTATGCTGCATACAGATATAATAAAGAATTTACTTTTATTATTGACGCACGTACGCACGGCTACACATCAAGCTATACATATATACACTGGCCTCTTATTGAGTCGAAAGCCAATATAATGCGGGATCAGCTTAAACTGACAGTCAAAACTATAGATTTTGCATTGCAGGTTAAACTTATCCCAATTTTTTTAGTTAAAGAAAAAATCTAGCTCAGGGAGGATGTGACCCTGTGTCTTCCGGTTCCGTAAACTTTAGCACTTTGGACATCAGGATATGTTGGAAACACACAACCTTGCAAAAACAAATGTTATCTAGCCCACGCGTAGACCATAATTTGCGGGGAGTAAAGGCTAAGTGCTTAGTGCAAAAGCCCATTTTGAATAGAAGATAACACAGTAGGTAACTAACAAAGCCGTATACAATTGACCTTCTGTATATTTTTATTCTGTGTCAGTAAACACTAAAGATAAATTAATAGGTTGTTTGTGAATACGCATTTTGATGGTATTCAGTTAGTGAGTCAACCGCTCATTGCATATCAAATTAATTATTTATTGTACTCGTAACGGTGATGTATTATGTCATAGCAGTGACTCATATAGATTAACGCCGGGAACACAGTCGGAGCAAAAGGTTATCGGCAATAACCTCTCTCCGGTGTAATGAAAAAATAACTTTGCCGTTTCGTTTCTGTATGTTCTGAAGTACTTGGTATTATTATAAGACTTTAAACTTACTAATATCTGACTCTGCATCAGCCTCAGGTTGTCTGATAGATAATGCTTCACGCATTACGTCCGCTTTAATACTGTAAAATGAATAAGTTTTACAGTACCGAAGATAGTAATTGATGAGTTGACGACTAAAATAGATGTAATGTTTTATCCACACATGACACGACTTTCGAACCGCCGCGGCCGCCCTAGCCACCATCACGCGCGGCTTTTGGATGCCCGGGCGGCAGTTCGCTTGCGATTCGAAATGGATTCTGATACTAAGCTTGCGGGAAGGCAGTCTGAAACCCGGTAGCATGTGTGGATGCAAATAGTTTTATTTCGACATACTTCATGCCTGTATTATCCAAAGGTGTTCTAATGTACAATTATAATTCACCGGTATGTTCAGTATTCGAAACATTTCGTGCGCTCTCAGTGAGCTAAGTCCTAGCATCCTACAGCTTAACATTAATAGCTGATGCATAGCAAATGCATCTACATTTTGGTGTAGTACCCACTCACTATGCAACGCACGAGTTTCGGTGTCATCAATCAGACATAATAAATCAACTGCCTTCTGAAATGCTAATATAGTTCCAAAAACTATGTACTCAAGGACTTGTCAAGGAAGTGCCACATACGATTTCTATGAAGCCTCTTTGTAATTCGTATTTTGAATATGTATTGGGTAACCATTAAAAAAATCAACGTCCTTTGCAGTCTCAAATCTGACTTTTCCTTGGATTTAAGGTTGCATTACTGTAACGTAACATTATGCTACCTAACGTTAGTGTTGTTCGGGTATGAAGAGTTGTGTAGCCAATGAAATGACTCGGCAAGATGTCTCATGATACCAAAGCGCGTCTAAGGCACCTATATAAAGACTGTGGTTGTCGCTTATCACCAGGCGGTCCGTCTCTATGACTCTGCTTGCGCTTATTTGTATAAAAAAAATATTGCCTCATTAATTATATTTTAACTTCTAATAGTTTAAGATAATATATTATACAGCTACGTCATGTGTACACTTGACCGTACTACTCAATATCGAATCAACATCATAAATCAAGCTCAAAAGTGATCCGTCTATTGATATTTTAATACTGGTTCAAAGACCACTCATGGATAGGATGCGAAGGACGTGAGATTAGATTAGCTTGTGGTTTTTAAGGGAGCTTTATCACTATTCTATTCATATGAATCCTTACTTACGAGGATGTACTTATACGAGATTAAAACTATTTTAAGTGGTCATACGTACATTAAGATACGTGTAGTGATAGCCTAGTGATATGGCCATTGGACTGCCAAGTCAAAAGTCTTGAGTTGAAATCCAAGGCACGCACCTCTGACTTTTTGGAGTCATGTGGGTATTAATAGGTAATTATCACGCGCTTAAAGTGTGAAGGAAAACATCGTGAGGAAACCTGCATGCCTGAGAGATTTTCTTGATGGCATGTGAAGTCTGCCAACCCTCAGCAGGCTAGCGTGGCGGACCTTATCCCTCTCGTACTGAGAGGAGACCCGTGCCCAGCATTGGGACAATGTAATGGGTTGATGATGATGATGATGATGACAGAAGATTATTGAATATATCATCTGTGGATCGTAAACTTACCTGAATACAACACAATTTCGATGTTAGGCCAAGAAAATGATTATAAGTAGAACAAATACCAATTCAATAAAACATAATAATATAATAAGAACTGTAATTTTCTCGTCCAATGAAGATAATGTATCTCATGCTGTGTCATCGTTATTGAACTATTCAGATAATAGACGACCATGGCTTAACTGTTAATATTCAATTACCACTTAATTGTATCGTGACATTGAAGAAATTTACTAGTGTCACTTGATCTACAACTCTATATTTCTTTCTAGACTTCTTAAAGATTCCTGGAATGGAATGGATGAAGCTTTAGTGAGTAGCTCAACCAGGAGTTCAGTAGATGTTATAGGAATTTATTTGTATGCTGATTACAGTTGATCATGTGACAATACGACAGTATATGTCTGCTTGTCTCTTTGTCTGATCGAGAGTCATTGTTTCATTGACAGTTTAATTTTAATGTGCAATGTAATAGGATGTTATTGCAACCATTATTTATTTAGTTCTTTCTTTTTGGTATAAGCGTTATGTCTAGTAATACCATTATTATCTTTGCAGGTGGCACTGCCGCAGGGGCTTTTAAGGTAAGTTGAACTTCATCATCTGTACCATCATCTACAGTCCTCAATATACCACTGTTAGGTAAAGTCTTTCTTCCAACTGTAGTCTTAGAGGGGGTACTAAGATATTTGTTTCCATTAAGTACCTATTTAGTTACAGACACAATGAAAAATCTATTGTATCGGACCGGTCCTTACGAGCTTTGCTGAATTAAGAAGTTAATTTACAACTCGTTAGACTTATGTCATTTATCAGAGACATTCTTGTCACTAATATTTAACAGCAATCTAGTAATAAATTCCAAATGTAATTTCTCGTTTAAAACAAAATGAGCATTTAAAATAATTCTAATAAATTACTAAAACATTACATAATCTTGTTCAAACAACATTTGTGAATCGTTACGTTTTCCCGTGTACACAGACAATCTCGTTACAGATATCCGAAAGGTTTGTTTACTCTGGACCTATTTACATGTTCGAGGTCAGAAGGGATACAACAATAAATATACACTTCAAATGTGTTAAAACTGTGATTGTTTAATCGGCAATGTTTACATTATGGAATGATCATACGAAAGCCATTTATATTTTGGCAGTGGAAAGGCTAAAATACTAAACAAGCTCTTCGCGCCAAACTGAAAGAAACGCAACATTAATTTGCCTTAGAATAAGGTAGTTGAGCAATGTAGACAGAAATATAAAAAATATACAACCAGATTTTTGTGTAGGGATTTCCTGTTCTCCAAAAACTGATTGGATGGATTGGACACGAGTGACAATCCAATTACTTGTGTTGAAACTCAAGAACCTCAATATTATAAAGATGACTTGTCTTAAATAACAAAAAATAATAAGGTAACAAAACAAAGTTTAAAATTTTCTTTATAAGGAGTCACAGGAGTCCGTTATAAGTAGGTATCTACTGACATTTTGTACCCTACTTTTGTTAAAAGATATATCAATTTCCTCGTTTTACCGTGACAGATTCAATATCTTGTACCAAGAAAACCACATAATTGATCGTTTTGTAAATATTGCCACCTATAGTATGGCGGCGCTCCTCAGAAGAGCATTTAGTTAGGTTTATTTAAAAGTTCATTTGATCCCTCAAAATCCGCGCTTGTCTAGGTCAATCTTGTTAATTTTTAACAAAAGTTAACGTGTCATTAACATTTGTTTTATGTTAAAGAATTGTAATATCCTGATGACTACCCAGAAATTGTATCATATTTTCAACATACTTATCTTACAATTAGTTATATAATAACCAAACCAAATTGATGTGTTATATTATTGAGACTCCCTACTTGCTAGGCCAGGTAAACGTTGCTACCGACATGTCATCAACTATACAAGAATTTCACTCCCCAAGTCTAAGAAGTACCCTACCTACAGTGTTCGTATATACCAATACACAGTCCTCTCTTAACCCTCTCGGGCCAAACAATACTTCAAAGAGCTTCAATACAATGTGGGTCAATACTAGTCACGTGTAACAAACAGACATAATAAATACTACGGTTGAACGATTTCTTTTCGGACTATATTTAAAAAATAGGTTCCTATATTCTATTCTTTTCTAAAATTAGGTTAAGGATAATGTATATCTATAGACATATTATTTCTGCACCAAAGCTTTTTTTTGTCCAGGTATAAATGGTTCATCATTTATAGCTGATAGAAAAGATATCAGGAGTGTAAGATTTTTGTATCAAAAGTCCTTTGACCTTTGACAGGAGTGAAAGTGGAATTGTGGGACAGCTAGTTAATTCATGTTTAGAATCTGTAGTAGACGCTTAACAAATTTATAATGTAAATCATTTTATATACCATAGAACTAAAGCGGCCGTCTCAGCACTTTATGTTCCTCCCTTCTGTGGTCGTCCTGACAGCCGAACATCTAAATTACAATTATCCCCAAATCAACGAAAATGTCAAAATTATTGGCTTATAAATAAGTCTTACGTAGTCGTGACTGAATAGCATCAAAATGAGTTGTTTCAAAATAATAATGATCGTAAAACATCCCAAAATATCAATGGTATGTGGTAAATTATGACGAAACTTGAAAAGAAGTAAGACTAACAATCATGGAATTGTTTCTTTAAAAACATATGTGTGCATATGAATGGATCTTGTGTGTAGAGAAATATGAATGGTGACGTAAGCATGAGCTGTCAGTAAAAACTTATGAGCTAAACGAATGTATAATTTAACGGATTTGTTACCACTTTCAAGGGTTATATTTGTGGTCTATATATATTTTAATACGCTTTTGTGGTACTATTTTAACGAGTTTACGTAAGAAACGCTGATATATTGTATTAGAGCTTCTAGGTCACAGTCACTACTCTGACCTTAGGCTGAAGTCAAAGGTGACGTTTCCAAGAATTAATTGCATTTCTTCTCTTTTTGGTGATCTTCTTATTTATGCTTCCCGTGATAAACAAATCGTTAGAGGCTGTATGACCTATGGATTAACGATATAAAAAACTTAAGTTATAAATATTTAATAACCTAAAGATCCATCTTATATTCCCAAAATATTAAATTTGCCACTAACCAGTCACTGTTTTCAAAGTAGATAGCATTTTCAATCATCATCATCATCAACCCATTACATTGTCCCACTGCTGGGCACGGGTCTCCTCTCAATGCGAGAGGGATTAGGCTATAGTCCGCCACGCTAGCCCACTGCGGGTTGGCAGACTTCACATGCCGTCAAGAAAATCTCTCAGGCATGCAGGTTTCCTCACGATGTTTTCCTTCACCGTTTAAGCGCGTGATAATTAATTATTAATACGCACATAACTTCGAAAAGTTAGAGGTGCGTGCCTTGGATTCGAACTCGAGACCTTTGACTTGGCAGTCCAATGGTCATATCACTAGGCTATCACTGCTACATTTTCTAGCATTTTCAATAATTATTTAAAAAATTAAATCCATCCTTTCATAAACTGTGAACTGAAATCATTAAGAACTACTATTAAACCTACTTTGTAGAACAACTTTCACAGCTTAAACAATTTGCGTGACTTATAAGGGTTCACAACAATACGACTGACTACCATTCATAGTAAGCGTGCATATAAAACAAAATATTACATAAGTCTTTTCGAAAGCTGGTCTTTGTCCAACTGACAACCGTTATTGTAAGGTGCATCCTTGCATCGGTTATTAGAATGGTTAACATATAATGATGTCATGCCGTATTTTAGTCGCAAATAGTAGATGGTTTCTGGTATACCTCTTTGTAATACAGTTTTATAAAGATGGAGACTAAAAAAGTCCTACGTTAGAAGTCCTGAGTTTGATAGTAGTAGTAGCTCAAAGTATATTTTTTTTTATATTTTGTATCTATAGTATCACTGCGACCGCAGTCGCTCTATAATTGTGATCGCCACTTAATGATTTAAAGATCCCCGCTAAGCCCTGCGGCTACTATAAACTGCAGGATTTTCTTATGGGTGAGTTCCCTTATTTCATCTGGGGTTAAGGCATGTTTCTTCAGATGCCGAGCACAATACTACACTCCCAGCTCGGATTTTAGTATTGTACTCGAGTAATTTCAATAAGCTCGCCCCTGATACATGCCACGTAAGAATACTGGCAGACTGTAAGTGTACATTAACACACTTCTGCCTAACTCTTAGGGGGTGCAAACGTGATGGATGATATTATAATAAAACCAGTTCTTCGAGGACACCTTTTTTTCGTGTATAGATCCTCATAAATGTCCTCCGCCTCTAGCAAAGCAAGGCAGCATGCATGGTCTTTACACACGGCGACACATCCAGCTATACAAATGCAGTGTAGGCTGGCCTTGAATTGCACGGAAAACCTTTACAATGGGAGGTCAGTCTAAACTGGTTTTGTAAAGCTTGATATGTAGCCGTGTGAACATGAAGAGACTCCAAGTTATATACTGCTGTAAATATGCTATACTGTGTATCGAGGACGTTTTAGTGTCAATCTTATAAGGAAAAACAAGACAATCTAATAATTACGGATCGGCGAACTAAGAAGATCGCGATAAACGAATAAGGAAACTATTCCTTTTTCCAAATAATCCCGATACTATATGGTATGAGTAACGAAAGGAATGGAATAAAAATTATATTCCTTAAAGTATAGGATATTTGAGAAATGTGTCATCAGCAATATCTTGACAACTTAAAATTTACATCTGGCCAATTCTGATTATTAGTTTGAAATTGTTTGAAATATAATCCCTCAGTGTTATAAACATCTCGTGTCATTTTGAGTTAATGGTTTCGACTTCAGTATAATATTTATTTTATAACTTTAGCAGAATATCATTTGAAATAATAGGACTTAATTGAAAGATTAAAACGAAATAATCCCAACACGATTTATGAAGCAATAAATAAGGAATTCAATAGTTCCAATTCAAAAGTTTAAAATATTAATCTTAAACCATCACAATTTCTATGCCGTTGAATTTGTTGTACTATCAATATATTTTAAAGCCAACACTATTACAGAAATTGTGTACGATTTTATATGTTCAGAGCTTCAGTAAACAAAGATCAATCAGCGCTTGCAATCACGTTCGGCTGAGATTAAGCTCGGATCAAGAATTTCAATTTAATACGACTTTAGTGTTGTCCTAGTTCAAATTCTGTAACAAAATTATATTAGGTAGTTCTATTTCATTGATGGTTGATCGTCAGGTTACACAGTACAGTCTACCCTACCTAGAAAATACTTAGTTGGCAAACAAGCATACCAATAGAAACACGAGACCGAATATCTCAAAAGAATTCAACCCCAGTATAATTAGCCCACGAGACGTTAACTAAGGCAATTTTTGAATAAAGAATCAAATTTATTTCTTAAACAAACAGTTTCTTAAACAGCCGATCTATAAAGCTTCGTTTATGGCACACTTTACTAGGCGGATGATCTCATGCGCGCGACAGATTTAGATATCAGCTGTTCAGTTGATGAATTCATTGACTTTACGGGCCCGACCACAATTTGATAAACAAACCGGCTCGTTTGAAAGTAGTCGTGAGAAACGTAGATAAAAGCGTAGATCAAAAATAACGTTCTGTGTAAACATTTGATGACTAAGAAAAGCAAAAAATAATTCTGTTCATTTATTGACGTAAAGATACTTTTGACGGACTTTTTCGCATCGAGAGAGAGAGAGAGTAAAAATATACCTATAATATAACGCGGTAAAATTCGTAAAAGGTGGATTAATTTCAATCTTCTAATCATGTCAATGTTTATGAAAATTTCGAGTAATTAGAGGCCAGCTCAATGGCTGCATAGTCCGTATAGACTGTCCCTCACGCTTCTATATTCTTCGTATTCATATTCTTATTCATATTCTTCTCGTGCCAATCAGCAATTCTGTGCTTACATACGGTTAAGCCGAGCAGCCTTTTTCCTGAACTAAGCCGACCTGAATAAGTGTGTCGCAAGTCTTACACAAGAATAGTGCATGCCGTGGGAAATAGATAAGCAGGTTTAGGTGCTAACAGTCCAGGGTGCGACCGGGGATCATTTGTTTTATTTAGCATCACTCCATGTTTCTTTGATAAACTCCATAATTTCTTGATATATTGAAAGGAAAACAACCTCATTATCGTAAGTCGTAGTACTCGTCAGCGCGACTGCTATATTAGAGGTCCTAGTTCGATTCCTAAGTCGAGCAGTGTTATTGTATTTTTCTTTAAAATTCTCAGTAGCAGCTCGAAGTTATACCAACGAACTGTGAATGTTCATCAACACTTTTACTTAATCCATCGAGGAATGTTGGCGTGATGGCATGTTATGTTATGTTTTACTAGCTTTCCTCCTACGGCTTCGCCCGCGCGATTCCTGGGCTTTTTTGCATTTAAATGGAATATTTTTACCTGTTTTGCAACATTTATGCTCCGCTCCTTTTGTTCTTAGCGTCATGATATAGTACCTATAGCCTATAGTGTTTCTTGATAATTGGGCTATCTAACATTGAAAGAATTTTTCAAATCGGACCTGAGATTAGCACGTTCAAGCAAACAAACAAACTCTTCAACTTTATTTTTTAATTTATTTTATTTATTACGGAAAACCAAGAATTACATACTCGTATACTATACTTTATAATATTAAGTATAGATTAAAGGTCCAGGATGAAAAGGGCTTATCTAATCTTTGCCAGAAATTCGGTTCTTGGATTTCTTCTATTACAGACATAATCACTGAGGATATTTTTAATAAACAAAAAGCTTTTATATCTCTATTTAAAATTAAAGATATAATTTCAAATCAAACATGCAAAACGTGGATAAAAACAATAAACAAAACATGTTATAACAAAGAACCGCACTATGAAACAAAGTAAAAGCCCCTATTATTTAACTGTGACAGATGGAGATAGTACTATTAATCTTTATAGTGCCATCCCACTCAGAACGGATCATGACATCGTGACAGCTTTAAGCATACAGTCTAAGCATAATGACTCAATGGTCGAATGCATCGGAATATGATGTCATGGTGTTCGAAATTAGAAACTGTTTCGTTGTTCGTGAGCCACTGGCCCATATTGTCACGAACACAACATAATTCCGACGCTTTATGACACACTTCATGTGCTGTACGGAATTAATATCACTTACCTACTGCAAGATTTATTTTTCTTTTACAGGCTTTTTTTCTACTCTGTGACACCTCAAGTTTACCGCGGAGGGTGTGATTTATTTTAAGTGTTTTTGATGCCGAGTTTTCTATTTCCTTTTTGTTATTAAATAGTCTGTGGTAAGGAAATGAAAGCAACATTCTAGGTTCTTGCCGATATTGGATTTACTGGAGATATAGGTGCGACATATCGGCTATATTTCGAGCTATATTTTTTAGTCGTGCTTGGACTTTTATTTTCCTAACCCCCAAACTCTATTATAGTTGATGATGAAATCATGAAAGTATGGCGACTTCTTTTCTGTATAGATGTGCGAATATTCATCGAGCAACCATTCGTTGGCGGTAGTGGTTGCAAGTTTGCAAGATGCGGCTAGCGAAGCGGCCAGGTCAAACGATACATAATTTATTGAAGCGACCAGCTATACGACCTGTTGTTTCATAGTCATAGTAGGACCGCCGACCGCCATAACCTTAGCCAAATAAAACTACAAGACTTACGTTTGAAAAATGCTTTTTTTGGTTTACGAATTCGACTTTTGTCATAATCGTAAACTGAATGGCATAGTTGCTTTGACATCATAGCCGTCACAAGCTCCTCATCAGCTGAGTACAAATCAGTCACCAAATTTTCTTAATAGAGATAGGGTTTTGACAAAGGATAAGACACTCACTAGCATATCTACGTGCTAAGATGAATGAGTCGGCACGACCGGGAAAGTACTACCCCAACACAGATTATCGACGTGAAGTAGCAGTCTGCATACTGTTGCGTTTCGAACGGTGAGTGTGGAGCGCCGCCGTCGGCCCAATTCCTCCCTCAGTCCCCTTATTAAATCTACTGACGGATTTGTTTTAACGACACAGTCCTGAAGTTGTGTTTGAACTCGTTCCACTAGTAAATCTAAAGAACCGCCACTGCTCATTGTAAACTGATATATTTTTTAAAGTAACAGTACTTTTCTATATTCCCATATCAGATTAACGGTCCCATGAACATTCCTACCTATATAATTTTATGCCCTTGTGTCTTCTAAAAATAAATGCCCCATACAGTTTTAGATAAAACAAGAGTTGAATGTTCCTATTGAGTATTATCATCACTATAGTTCAACGATCTCATAATAATCTACAACCTACGTTATGATATACGTTACTTCATTATTCATTGTTATAGTTGATTGTTTTTTTTTTTCAATTTATTACCAATTTATTATACAATTACATTGAATAACGTTCTGAGTATTTTTTTTGTGAAATAATGAGCTGGTAATTAACCTATAAAGGTTATTTATGTATTTTTATGTCATTAGTCTAGTGGTCCTAAGCGCGACTGCTACGCTAGAGGTCCTGGGTTCGATCCCCAGGTCGAGCAGTGTTATTGGGTTTGTCTATGAAATTCTCAGTAGAAGCTCGGAGTCTGGATTTGTACCCGGTTAATGGCAATAGGCTCGCCCCCTATTACATAGGACCTAAATATGCCGGCGAAATGTGGGTGTAGGTACATTAAAACACCTCTAAGCCTAATCCTTCGGGGAATACAGGCGTGATGGTATGTTTATTTGGAATTGGCTTGCTGCCTGTGATTTCACTCGCTTTCCTAAAGGACTTCTTGTGACCAAAAGTTTTCCTACTTCCGCCTCCAAGGCTAATCTATCTAAGTACATATGTATTTCCCAGAATTCGTCAAAATTAGTTCAGCAGTTAATAGATGAAAACGTATCTAGAATAGCTTAAACTATTTACAATCATTAATAGATACGAGTACAAGGTAAACACTGTTGTTTTTATTGCGTCGCTCTGGTTTTTTTAAATTAAATTTGGTTTAGTTTTAATGGGCGTACACTCAGTAAAAACCACTTTGCAATTTACTCAAAATTTCCTCTAATTTTGTGCCGGTCGCGGTGTGGAGTGAGACTGGAAACAAAGCTAAGACGACTTTTTTTTGTAGTTTCAGATATAGCAAGCTCTTTAGATATAACAAGAGTGCCTTGATATTTCAACTGCCGCAACAAACAATGTCGCAATCGATTATGGATCGCAATAGCGGATATTTTTTTTTTAGAAAGGAATTGCAAATTAAAAAAATCCTTAAGTATCACATTGCACACATATCTTTAACAATAATAATGTTTAGTAGCAATTTCAAAGTTTTACAGTTATGAAAATATAAAAGAAAATAGGTACCTAATTTTTACTCTGAATGGGATATAAGGCAACTCCACTGGGATGTTTGAAGAAATATTATTTTTCTTTGTTCCTCATTTCAGTCTCGAGGGCTCGTTCATTTTGGTTAAACTTAAAATCTGTAGCTGAAATATAAAACAGTTTTATTTTGGTTATTTGAAAATTTTTATTGCTGAGATTTACAAATTACCTCCGCATTGATATCAGCTAAAATATTTCTAGGCTATATATTCTATCTATTTAGTAATATTTAGTGCATGTAACGTGTAAAAACACAAAACAAACCTTTTCTCAATTGTATTATAAACTAGTTTTAGTGATGATCTCTTTGTAATACGGATCTTCATATTATAGATTGGGTCAAGCTCTTCTCAGGACCTGTTCAATTAATTAAGATAAGATGTACCACAGTTTTTCAGTTAAAGCATATGCTTTCTAATAGTCAAAACCAAAACAAAACATGTTCAGTAGTTTTTGCGCCAACACCAACATACCGACAAATAGATAAGTTGTCTCAACACATCTTTGGGTTCGAGGACGTTTACATGCTCGTTAAAGTGATTTATTGAATTATTGTCTGATTGTCTGTTTATTAGAATTTGATGCAAAAACTGCTTTGAATTGTATTTATCTGTATCTCGAACAGATCCTGAAACAGAGCTTGGTCTCTCTGTTTTATGCAAAAGGTTTCTGATTTAATCAATTCTATTTGACCACGGAAGCGAAGCCACTGAAAAAAGTTAGTATTATTTTAAAACATACAGTTAACCCGAATTTACTCGAAGAAATGTTGCAATAGGATAACGCGTCATCCAGCTTTCAACACAGACTCAGTTCAAATATTTTATCTCCGCAGCACTCAGTATAGCGATAAATCATAATTCTCCAGAGAGTATGCACATTGAAAACAGATGTTTTCCGTTATTCCGTGTTTATTGTTCGAAAATCAAATATATTTGATCTTTGATTTTTTTATGGGATATGGGCAAACAAGCGGGCGAGCTACCCAATGGTAATTAGTTCACCGCCCATGGATATCTGCAAAGCCAAAGGAGTTGCAAATGCGTTGCCGAGCCTATTTAAGGACGAGGTTGAGGGAGGAATTGGGCCTTCGGCGCTCCACACTCGCCGTACGAAACACAACAGTAAGCATACTGCTACTTGACGTCGATATTCTGTTGGAGGGTAACACTTCCCTGGTCGAGCCGACCCATTCATGCTGGCATGTAGACATGCCACCGCAACTCTGTTACTACTAATTGAATATTTTATTAGAATTTTGATCCGTATTTAATTGATATCAAAGATTATCATTGATTGGCATATGTCAAAACGAATCCTGGTTCTAGGAACGAGTTTTAATCTAACTCCTAGAAGGCTGTTCCCAAACAAAGTATAAGTCTATACTAATGGCATTAGGGTAGAATATATGTAGCACGGGTCATTATGTATATATATATATGAATTATTATTTTAACGATGTAAGTTATAATATTATTCTCGCCCCCTATGACATGTGCCCGAAACATACCGGCGAAATGTGGGTGGTACACCTCTGCCTAATCCTAATGTTCTTGAAGTAATATTCTGTCCAGGTCGAGATAATACATGGATAGATACGTCATTTTACATAGTTTTAGACAAATTGCTCGAGAGACAGGTCAAGTGGATGTTATATATTGCATATACGGCACCTTCGCTAAATGAGTGGATATATGGTCCGCCTGTCCCTCATCACAGCTTCGTAGACAAACAGGATGTTATTATAATATTATTCACCTGAGGTTTACGTTTCTAGCGCTATAATCTGTTCTAATTATAACCTGACCAGTTCTAGCCAGGCGGACTAGAGAGAGCGTGGCGTGTAGGCGTCTAATAGTACGTAGGCAACGTTCGATTGGAATTCATATTGTATGTACTTTGGCTAGTTGTAGATTGAACCAATTGCTACGTAAGCTCCATTTTGAGGTGTCCTGACCGGCAGAATTCAGAGGACTCGATTGCTTACATCAGGTTATGGTCTTTCAAGAAGCTTTCAAAATTTGCTTACAGTTTTCTTTACGTTACCGTTTCTACCTCGTTTTGTTTACCAACTTTTCGAAAATAATATGATACGTACGTATGATAAGCTCATTTATATACAATACGACTGCTGTCTCCCAAGTCAGCCGCCCGCAGGCCGAGGCAGGACTCCTCCTTCTGCGGATCGGGGAGAGATGGACAGATCTCTATCCCTCTCTGCCGCCTCAGCAGGAGACGGTCGTTTTCCACGCTTTATCGCACTCTCGACTATGGGTCGAATAGGTGATGTTTTCCGGAAACGAGAGGTGACCCACAGCCGTGACGAGATCACGGCGCTGGTTTGCCCAAGCTGGGCATAACTCCGGCGTGACCACCGGGCGTTGGCATATGCGACACGCAGTTACTTCCCGGCTGTTTGCCCCACCTGAGTCAGCTAGAAACCGAGAGTGCCATAGCACCTCTCAAGCCACTCCTTCATTAAGGGCCTTACCGCCGCTATCATAGCATGTCTTTCGATTTTTACCCATGTACCTCTCCATACTTCATTGTTTCGAAGAAAATAATCAGCAAAGTCAATAAAAACAGAAAGAAAAAAAAACTTGTGGAAGTTCCATGTTATAATAATTTATTATTATTCTAAAAAAAACATCCGATTTCTAACAACATTACCTATATTCCTACATATTTTCCATTTTTTACGTATCGTTGAAAAGGAAATAAGCTCAGACGTCGGAGCACTCAATTTCGTGCGCTTCATAACTTGATGGCAACACTAACTGCGGAATTGCCTTCATCGATCAACTTAGAACCGTGAATTCATTTTTATGAGCTCTTTCGGGAGCTCCAATAAAGAAAATGTTGGAAGACGCTACGGTAAATATGAAGTACATAGGTTTTGTTTACCAATTGAAAAATGAAATTGTAATATTAAGTGTACTTACTTGAATATTTATATAGGTCTTTTAGGTATTCTTGTGACGGAGTAGGAATTTTGATGTGGATCTGTAGAATGTAAATGGACAAAATAAGGAACTCTTATTAGAGGACGAAATTGCGCCAGTAACAGAAAAGTAGAAAAGGAATCGTTTGTCTTATTATGTACACGTGATGAGGAGGAATGAAACGCTTGTAACTTATACACGTATTTATACACCATTTTTTATTTCATATATCTATCTACCATGCATGGATATGAAATGAAAAATGGATGTATTGTCTCCTAACAAAAATAATACCATCATCATCTTTCTAGACTTTTACCCTTTTTTAGAAGTGGCTGAATATCAGTATTTTACACGAAGCGACTGCTATCAGTCCTGCGCAACCCAATTTCTGGACAACACTGATATTCAAAGGATAGACTTGTTGTCAGGCGTTTTTGGACTTCTGACTACCGCTAACGATAGTCATAGGTATTCGTATGACAACCGCGGGTGCGGAATTTATGGAGAGCGACCAAAGTTTACCAAGAGTGTAAACTTAGGTCTGTATGCCTCCATTTTCCAAGCAGAGATATACGCCATCTTGGAATGTGCGGAAACCAATCTGCAAAAGCACTACAATAACCATACCATCTATATAAATTCTGACAGCCAAGCAGCTCTCCTAGCGCTAGATTCTAACGTTATTACGTCGAAACTGGTGGAAGATTGCATGGCAAACAAGTACATGTTCAATCTAAGGCTGTGCGATACGCGAACCTGCAGATATTGTGAAGAGGCTGATGAAACACCACTTCACCTTCTGGGGGAATGCGGACCGCTAATACACAAAGCGCAATGCACATCTGGATGAAACATGTCTTGACCCCAGATAAAATAAGGGAGTTCACCCCTAAGAAAATCCTGCAGTTTATAGTAGCTGCAGGGTTTAGCGGTGAACTCTGAATCAGTCATTAAGTGGCGATCACAATAGACCGACTGCGGTCGTAGTGTTATTATAGCCACAAGTAGCAAATAAAAAAAAATCACAACCGCGAAAGACGGCTTTACTTGCTCCAAGGCACGGAAAGACTCTATGTATCGTGAATCCCATCCACGGACAGACCGCGGTAAGCGTAACCTTACCTTGGAAATCTGTTGATTGACGCAGTTCTAACTTAGTCACGAGCCCCTCCAATAAAAATACAACAAATGTTAGCTAAATAATTCAAACACCGATTAAGCCTTAAAGTGTGCCATTCTTAAATTAATGATTAAAGTTATACCCAGCGGTACAACTCAAATATCGAATTTTAGTCTTTACATTTTATAGAACTGGCTATATTCGGCCATCATTTTGGTAAATTTTCTTCAATTCTCTTACCCAGTTTAATATCAGGGGCTACATATTTCCTTGGGTCACCATTTTGTTCCATTATTGAATTTTCTCTTGCAATTTTTAAAAGTAATTTCGAAATCATAGAATTTAACTTATGTTGACCACGGTAGTTTATGCGTTATCCTTTTAATATATGTATCTTGAAAGAACTAATGATAGTCTTCTTGGTCGTTACGTTTTACGATGCTGCGCTGCGAAAACCATCGCACTAAGTGATTAGGTTCGAGCAGGACCTTTCCTTATCACTTACATTTAACGTAAGTTTGATAAAATTATAATTTAAAAAAAAACTGGAAATGTATGGCTATCTGACCGAGAATGATAGTGATTCATCAAAAGTAGCGATTTTCGACCCCAGATTACATGTTATTATAATATTTCATGTCCAAATTTTTTTGGGCATATTTGCAGAGAATAATTTCAGGTTGGCATACAGGAGTTATTAGAGAATATTTGCGTAGACTAGGTGTTCTTTATTACAAAATATGTACTTGTGTAGATAAAACGTCCGAATAATTACGACGATATAAAATAAATACAGTATAAGCCATTTTAAAGTGAACGCACTGTTGTGAAACATAGTAATAGTTTTCTAATTGTGAAATTTTAGGACACTACTCAAAATATAATTACATATATAGTTTTCTATTACTAAACAAGGCATATTACATATGCCTGCATACGTTTTCAAAATAATTATGGTCGACACATAATTATTTTGAAAACGTTATAGGAAACATTTGTTCTAATCTGGATTTAAAATGGTGTTCGTGATTTTCGTTCGCGACATGTCTGTTTTGTTGACAAATCCGCTTACTGCACAGCCGTGCCGAGATGTGCTTACAATTAAATTTCTACACTATAATTAAAAAGAGGTGTATTTAAAATTTTGCTAGGAAGCACGTAGCACTTTATTGAATATTATGGTGAGTTTAAAATGCGTTTAATTAGTGAAAATGCTTGCGTGGTATATAATATAATATGTAATTTATAAAATTTTATTTTATTACACTAAATAGTTTGGATGATTGTTAACATTAACATGTACATACCATAAATTCGAAAAATCTCTGTTTTATGTGAAAAAAACATTAATATCTCTTTTAATTTTGATTGTTTTAGGTATTATGTCTGATAAGATAAATAAATGCTGGGTTGAACCTTACTGTATAAGGTCGAAATTTAAAGCCTTTGGCCAAGAATCTCAAGCAAACTAGCCGCATCGCTATAATATTTGTTATTTAACACTCCATAAATTCAATACATTCTATTGTTACGACTACATTGTTAGTTACCGTCTCAACTCGTATCACATAATATTGATACAAATATATCAACAGCTATTGTACTAGTGATTAGAACATTTTGGTATATGATGTATACATCGAGTTCAGTCCTCATCCGGCCAGTGTGCCATACACATGTGTTTGTGATAATGCTAGAAACTGTGATTTTTGTTTAAAAATTTTATGTTGCTGTATATAAGTTTTTGTGGCCTGACTTGTACGTGGACAGTGTGCTTTAATAATATTTTTGAATTGAACGATTTAAAAATTGTAAAAGTGAGTAATATTCTTAAAAAAAAAACTATGATTTTAGTCTGTAGTTTTAGATTTTCGCTAATTTTCTCGGATTAAATATTATCTTAACATAATCGAAAGTCTGAGCTTTTGCTGTCTTTCAGCTCAGCATTATAACTTTAAGCCACGGCTAAGTCGACTCTAAGGGGATAAAACCGATTTTTGTATTCATAAAAATGATTTTGTCCCTTGTAAAGTAGAGAAAGTCCTTGTCTATACTTAACTAACTCTGTAGTTATCATGTTGTGAATGTTGTGCTCGACAGTTGGGTTATTTATTATTGATAACTAATCATCAAATTGATGTTGGCCAACATGCTTCGAAGAGAGGTAGGATTAAGGTATGAACGTAGATATTATGTCAAAAATTATGATGTCGTTGAATCGGTCCTTCCAAATCCAAATGTATTAAAATAGATTCTTTATTCAAGCATGCCCTAAAGCTGTCCACCGATCGATGATGCAAATTGTATGCATCCACTAGAATTCTAATCTTTGATCGTATTATTTCTATAAGAACCAAATAGAAGACCGGAAAGACGACCTTGCCAATGTATTGTTTCTATAGATATTTTGGATATTTTCGATCTGCAAGCATAACTAAACTAGACTAGGCATGGACCGATGTGTCCCATTTGATTTGTGAATTGATTTTGCGTGAATTTTATTAAGAATTTGACGGAGGCGTAACTCTACGCAGAGTGCTTCTTTAAATATTAGCGTTATTACAGTTTAAACGAACTAAGCCCTTACTTTGGCTAAGCTTTATATAAGAAGCCACTTCACATCTAAGGCTTATATTCAGAGACAAGGCTAACCACAAACTTACACTTCCATGCGTTAAGATTCACCTAGGTCCTAGAAGCATAAGTTTTCGATCAGAATCGCATTATAAGTATCTTTTTAGGGTTTTTGGCCGGTTTTTTTATTATTATTTAAGAGAAAATCCTTAGGGTTCGTCTGGCATCTGGATGGAGAACTACCGTACCATGTTGGACTTGTACCGACTAAAAACCCCACTTGCCCAGTCACTTCCATGGGATAAGTGACATCTGCCACGAATTTAGTGTCGTATCCGTGATCAAAATTAATCTACATCTCCCCATAGGGTTGGGCCGGAATTGATTACATACACAGTACAACGCGAACTTACCTACTCAAGTATACATGAATTAATCTTGAATTGGATTGACGTGATTCGATTGTCTGACAGACAATCCCGAATTGACAAGCAAATCTTATCAAGGATTTAATGGAAGCATTTTGAATTTAGATATTAAAAAGTATTTTTCATTAGAAAATTCACATCTTTGTGAACATTTCGCATTATTTAATTTAATGCTAAAAAATATTAAAAAAATAGCAATTCAAAAGTAATTCAAAATGACATCATTTAAGAAATTAATTAATATTGTACCTAATAACATTTATTTACCTACCAAGAAGCATTTAAATTATCCCACTGCTGGGTCCTCGAATGAGAAGGCTATAGTACCGTCAAACGTGTACTCCCCATAGGATTAGGCAATGGTGTACTAGTGTACACCCTCAGATTGACGCTGTGTTGTGACCGTAGACAGTTACACGAACAGAAATGAATAAGTATGTTACTGTTGTATGAAAATGGAGGAACCGTGTAGAAATGTTAAGCACCTTTTACTCAAACATCGTAGAATGTTTTAAAACTGTTTGAAGTAACAAACAGAGTTTGTGATCCGGAATTTCATTTTGGACAGCCACCATTGATGAGTTCAAACTTTTTTAAATGACAAAATTAGATCACATCAGATGATATAATATCACAAATCCTTAACAGGCGAATCATAAAATTCGTTATCCATTACAATAATACCTGCCTACGCATAGATCCGAAATAAAAATGATTGCGGATCCATAAAACATTGTTTACACTAATCGATATTTTGGACGTGCCGTTAATCACAATTTTTATATTTTGCGGATGAACTCGATACACTTGCACTTTTACTTTTTTTACAGCTTACTGTATGTGTAACAAAAGAGGTTTATGTAGACACTGCTACAGGTCAACCTCTACATTTCCAGTTTAAGCTGAGCTCGCATTGTGAAGGCTTTCCATACAATAAGAGGCGAGCAAAAACCAGGTTTTTATAGAGCTACGGACAATTTTAAAATTACAACATTTAATCAAAAATATTTATTTTATTTTTTACTTTGTATATTTATTTTGATATGGCTTTATTGGCTGCAAATAAACACAATCATTATAATCGGATATCGATTCAAACAATATTAAAAACATTTCGGCGATTTGAGGGTGTACCTACACGTAGTTATACCGCATTCATTCGCATTAAAACTTACTGGAAATGGATATATAAGCAAAAGTATAATAATATGCATATATTATTAACAAATCTAGAACTTTTGTAGGTTAACATAATAATGCACGTATTGGTCTATTTGAAATTTACTCGTATCGTGGTGTAGTTCTCTGGTAGGTAGGTTAGGTCCCTTCCCTTAAATGACCTATGGCATAAGGTCAGGTTTAGCAAAATATATACGAGCACCAACCAGATAGGTTGGTACTTTACTCATAGCAATGATTACAATACTGAAGTTGCTCTTTAACTTTAGGATATTCATAATTACATAGCAATAAATAATTGTCATAACTGCATTCCGTGACTAAGTTCACACATTAACGGCAATCGTTGTTTACTAAATTTAACATGACATGATGAGGTTGATTGCAAGATAACCCACCGCATTTCTTTGATTATTTTTATAAAAAAATTGAACAAGCTGAAAATCAGCAAACAACAAAAACTTAAAAAAAATATTATGTTGTTCAAATAAACAAGTGTTTTTGTTGCTGTCAGCATAGCCGTATGAGTCTGTCCTAAACTATTTAACCCTCTAACGCATCATGGCTTTTTATTATCATATCTAAGCACACACAAGTATTCTCATCTATCACTCTTCCGTTTCACTGTTACTAGTTGTGCTGTCGAAATAATACCTAGTTATGTAGATAGATAACAGTGCGATATTAATACTATTAACCAAACCCAAAAAATTAGACAAATCGGAATTATTAAATTAAATTAGATTGTCAATTTCAATCATAATAATATACCTTAATTTATACAATGGACTTAGGGATCGAAATAGTTTAAAAAAATATTTCTATTAATTGTTTTATTACAATCATATTACATACATGTCTTATGTATGTAATATGATTGTAAAAAAAATAATAGGAATATTTTTAAATATAAAAAAAATAATAGGAATATTTTTTAATTTAATTTTTATTTTTTCAATAATACATACCAACACGCCTGTATTCCCCGAAGGGTGAGGCAGAGGTGTACTAATGTACACCCACATTTCGTCGGTATGTTTAGGTCCCATGTAATAGGGGGCGAGCCTATTGCCATTAACCGGGCACAAATCCAGACTTCGCGCTGCGAGTGGGAATTTCATAGAAAAATCCAATAACACTTTGCTCGACCTGGGGATCGAACCCAGGACCTCTAGCGTAGCAGTCGCGCTTAGGACCACTAGACTAATGAGGCAGTCATTCAGAGCATTTTTTCAATAATGATTTTTTATATTAATACTAGTGACCTACGAATCTAAGATATTAGCGTTTGTATTTGTTAACGCCGATACTGACTTCAATGCTAGAAATAACTTTACTTTAGTCTAGTTTAGGGTTATCGCAATTAATTCACCAAAATATACGCTTCATGAACTGTGTATAATGTAAATGTAAAACATTTTCGTAATAGTTATCATATCTATACTAAAATTATAAAGAGCTAGGTAAAGTTTGTAAGGTTGTAGGGAGTAATCTCTTGATCTAATGAACCTTGAAAATTCTTTCACCATTTGAAAGCAACATTTCTGAGTACTCATCACTCCTGAGTAAGCTGAAGCTAAGTAGGCTATATATTATTCCGTAACATGAAAACAAACGTATAGTCCATGCGGGCAAAGCTAGTATAATTATACTAAAATTAAAGCATAGCTGTAGATACCTACACTAATCTTATTTAAGAATTCAAACAAGCACTTTATTGTTTTGTAATGAAGCAGAAAGAAGATGACTATAATGCTTTAAAACAATTATCATCACGAACGTTAAAAACTTTAAATGTTATATTTGGTACAAAGGTAACAAGAGTAACTTAGTAAAGTTAAAACAGTGACGAACGAACATGAGAAGGGTAAATTTAATATAATTACCCTCACGGCAGTTTAGTCGGCGCTAGTCATGGGCACAGGTGGCATTTACGACCTAATTCTCTGTTAATCTCAAAAATATTATTACCCTAGTTCTGTTGTAGGTACCAGATGTCGTGTGACTATTAATACCCCGTTGTATAGGGTTAAGTCATCTCTGTGTAAGTAAAAATTATACAATGGGTGTTTGATTTTTATCTCTTTTTTCATGTTACTTTTTATATTTTAGGTACCTACTAGAAAGTTGCCCGTGATTTCTGCCGCATTGGATCCCAGTTATCTCTTAAGTTAATAAATACCTCGTGTGTAGCTTTTTTAAATAATGATTATTACATGTACTTGACAATATATTTTGGTGTGCAATAAAGTATATTCTATTCTATTCTATTTTTAGAATCGGTTCAGGACTGCTTCATTAGTCTAGCGCGACTGCTACTCTAGAGGTACTGGGTCGAGCAAAGTGTTATTGGGTTTTTCTATGATTCACAGTAGCAGCTTGGAGTCTGGATTTGTGCCCGGTTAATGGCAATAGGCTCGCCCCCTATTTCATGGCATCTAAACATACCGGCGAAATGTGGGTGTACAATAGCACAACTCTAGGTTAGAGAGCTAATTTATTCCCGATCAACATAGACTAGGTATTTATTATCCCACGACAGCTGGGATGCTATGTGGGTAAGCCGCGGGCAAAGCTCTAGTATCAATATAAAATGGGACATCAACTTTGTGTTTAGGTCTTTCACATTCTCTTATCCCTATACCAATTAAGTTCCTATCGGTTCTCTTTTATAGTAACAGGTACTTAGAGGCAAAATATCGTCAGATATGAAACACTAAGGCACCGCCTATAGTGTTACGTGACTTAGTACGCACCAACCATCACTTTGATGGTTCCTTTCGAGTTACGACTCCATACGACTCCATACTAAGTACCTCATTACCATTAATATGTATTCCAGTTTAGTTCTGCAACTTATTATTATGGGTACCCCTACGTGGATTATAAGAAATACCTGTCAGAATGATATGCGGGTACTAGGTATATTGTAGAAATTATGCCACACAAGTTGAAGTTACTCTGTTCATTTAACATATGCTTATCATGTATCATAAGTCGTAAATAAAAAATAATAATAATGTAAATATAAAATATAATTTATCTTTTGTTATTCTGAAAGATTTATACTCAAAAACCTTAAGAGTCACGAAACATACTACCTAATAATTTGAGTTGCTCTACCATACAAAAATCATGATTAAAAATGGGGGGTGGGGGTAGAAGGGTGAAAAATAGCCTTCGACCTATTCTCAGATCTACCCAATTTACACAAAAAAAGTCATAAAAATCGGTCAAGCCGTTTCCGTGGAGTTTGATAACAAACACTGTGGCACGAGATTATTATTATTATTTGTATTTTACTGATATAAAAAAACAAAGCTGCCTCATTGGTCTAGTGGACTTGGTGGCGCTACGCTACGCTGGATGTCTTGGGTTCGGTTCCCAGCTCGAACAGTGTTATTGGATTTTCTATAAAATTCTCAGTAGCAGCTCGGAGTTTGAATATATAAACATACCGTCGAACTCTGGGGGTACATTAGTACACCTCTGCCTAACCCTTCGGGGAATACAAGCGTGATGGTATGTTATGTATGTAAAGTTGGTTGGTTTGACTTCTTAAAGCTTTCGTTATCACAAAATGCTGGAAGTCTGTTAGGATCAATAAAATTTTAGGGACCAAAAACTTTGCAAAGTACTGTCAGAGACAGAAGTCATACATCGAAGAGCCATCTTATTTTTTGAAGTTGGTTAAAAAAAATTGTAGCACGTTCTATTTGTATAAAAATAACATTACCTTCCTAATATATCCGTTTCCCTGGGCTGCCACCTGGTGCAAAGTTACGAAGTTAACTAAATCCCTTTTGAGAAATGGCCGTCGATCTTTGCTTGAGTGTCGGAGCTTAACTTAAGCCCACTGCCAATATCGCTTTATATCTGAGATGAATGAAACTTAATAAACAGTACTTATATAATATATGAAGCTACCTATTTATTTTTAAGACGACACCTTAAATAATTGAGATTAATGAAAATATTAATGAAGTGCGACGGATTTTCGTATTTTTTTGTAATAAATAGCTACGAAAGCCGCTGAACAACATCTAGGTAACATCTTTATTATCCACAAATTACTCCTTCAAAAGCCTAGTCCACGTGCTCTACAAGTAATAAAAAATATTAATTGACAGATTTACTTTACAAACACAAATAACGGAAACAAAGTACACCTAGAGTCGGAACAAATAACTCTGAAACATAAATAGGTAGTATGCCTGTATTAAGCGTACGCGCAGCCATACAAATTTGTATAGAGAGTTCGAGTGGAAGGAGAGTGAAAAATTTTAACACAAAAATAACTTATTTTATAAAAAATATTTCTAAAGTCGGTTAAAAATTATATATTATGTGGAATCTTCTGTGTCATTTCGTTTGTAAATCAAATTAACCAAAGTAAACGGGGACACGATACGATGCGTATTGTTAAGAGGTTCCTTTCTTTGGAGCCCTGACTACCAGTAGCTTGTACCCTGTTCCCAATACCGGATATTATTTATTAAAACAATATATAAACACTGAACCGATTTATAAAATTCTCCATTATTCCTGAGTAACATAGGCTATATATTATCCCGAAAAAACAAAATGTATTGTCTACGCGGGCGAAAAGTTACATATACTTAGTGAAGTATATTTGTAAATATTCATTTTCTGTCATCTGATACCGAGCAGTCATTCGACATCATTTTAACGGTATCTGCTCCAATACATAAAACATAAAGTTATAATTTACAGCGGAACTGTCTCGAATCATAAATATTCGTATGTTGAAAATACATACATACACATAGATGTATCAATGGAATATCGACGCGGTCTAGTTAATAATATTTGTGTATTTTAATATTCAAGTACCTATTGATATGAGGGATTATTCATGGGGAGTTGCCATCCATTTCCTGTAGGTACTCATAGTAGGTATTGGTCACCCTCTTGTTTTAACCGACTAAGACGTTTTTAATTTTTATTGAAAGTAACTAATTGTACCTATAAAAATAAATAATATTTTTGTTATGTCAAAATTTTTTTTTTTTAAATGCGTAATAATATTAAAGTATAGAAGCTATATAATTATAAAAAATAATAGAAAAAAGTGAATGTCGGCTAATTAATTTAAATAGGCTGGACCGAATTAGACGGCATTTTCACTGGCAGATATCTGATGGTATAAGGTAGGAGCTGAGCTGTTAATGAATGATGAAAGGGATGAAATTGCACAATATTTATTAGCAATTCATGATTTAATTGTCGTTAAGATGAGACTGGAATGCAAAATATATCGTGCTCGTATATCCGGAATCCTCGTCATTATCATAAGGACACGTACCCCATTGATATGACATTTTATATTGATATTTTAAAATATTTGCCTGAGCTATACGTGGTTATACTGTCAACAGTTTGCTGTTTTTAGGGCGTATGTCTATCACCAATATAAGCATATAAGCTTATCGACAATCCAAATTTCAAGTCTACTTTCAAAAATTCATAGAAAAAACCGATACTTTAAAAAGAAGCAAAACCAGGACCTGCCCATCTCAAGTCCTATATTATCAAAAAATAACGTTTTTTAACTGTTTCCTGTTACCATAATAACTAAATAACAATTCTTTCGATTTCAGGTGCTGACGATCAAAGAATAGTCATGGCATTCTGGAGACTAATAACACTCGCGTGCGCAACATCAATCTTCGCTGAAGCTAAATGGTATCAACATCAAAAACGTGAAGCAACGCCAAACATTTGCAGTCAAGTATATAATAATACCAATGATATACAATGCTACTGTGTAGGAAGCCAAACTATGGACATGGTAAGCGCTGATTGCCACCTGATCAAAAAAGACATCCTACCTGATGATAGAAGTTGGAATAATTTTGAAACTTTAAAAGACTTCAAGAAACTTACTCTTTCGAACACCGGAGGCATTTCTCTTTCATACATCCCCACGAATGCTCTTAAATTCATGCAAAAATTATTAAAGATTGAAATCAAGTATGGGAACATTGAAAAAATTGACCCTTTTGCTTTTGCCAATTTAAGCCTTATTGAGGAAATCATTTTGAGTGACAATCAAATCAAAACAATTGGAATCAACGCTTTTGCTCATCATAGAGATTTAATAACTATCGGCTTAGACACAAACAATATAGTTGAGATAAACAGGGACGTATTTGTTGATCTACCGTCTTTAGAAAAACTTTATTTGACCAGAAACAAAATTACAACAATACATGATAGAGCATTTGTACATTTGATTAATTTAGTGGAGCTAGAAGTTGATAGAAATGGTCTGTTTAGTCTAAACAGCGAGACGTTTTCGGGTTTGAGAAAATTACAGAAACTGGACCTTAGCGGTAACAGTCTGGAAGTGATCGGAGATAACACTTTTTTGCCGCTTGTGAATCTAAAAAGTCTCAATTTAGAAGAAAATAAAATCCAAATGCTAGACGAAAAAGCGTTCAGTGGCTTAGGAAAATTGAAAGCCTTGAATTTGGCACACAACAACCTGACTACTATTGAAAATCCTAAAACTTTTCAAGGCTTGGAATCTCTCTCATTGCTGAGTTTGAAAAGCAACCAACTTATTGAACTAAAACCACAAGTGATGTCTCCGATTTTGAACAATTTTTATGGCAACACAAGCAGCTTAGATGTTGAAGGTGAGATATTAAATCGGATTAATTTATTGACTGCCTCGTTGGTCTAGTGGTCCCAATCGCGACTGCTACGCTAGAGGTCTTGGGTTCGATCCCCAGGTCGAGCAGTGTTATTGAGTTTTTCTATGGAATTCTCAGTAGCAGCTCGGAGTCTGGATTTGTGCCCGGTGAATGGCAATAGGCTCGCCCCCTATTACATGGGACGCAAACATACCGGCGAACTGTGGGTGTACATTAAGTGCACTCTATGTTATGTTTATTAATTTCTTACATTCGAAATATTCAGGCTATATGCTAATCTGCATTTACTTTATCATATAAATTCATAATACACATATAGGACATGTGTCCTATTATGTAATTAACGCTGGCTATTAAGCATTTTGTAAAATTAAATAATTATTATACACCTACACTTATTTTCAGGCAAATTATTGCATGCCAATGTTATTGTGGAGATATTTTTTCACAATTTAACAATAAGGCATAATTATGGAGTTATCGATAATGAACTTTACACCACACCCATTATACCTAATATCATTCCGAATTAAGGATATATTTAGGAATCTATTTTTCGTTGTAAATCGTTAACCGTTATTTTTTATCTTCCAGAAAACAACTTCCCTTGCGACTGCCGTCTGGATTTGTTCATGTCACTTATGAACAAGACAAAGAATAGTCACTTAAGACTTGCTATGGAGAATCTTAAATGTGTTCCTGACGTAAACCTCCGAGACCTATGGACAAGAACCCTAGAGGCGGAAAAGAACGTTGGTCAAGTGTCTGGAGATGAGGAGTCTGAAGTACAGAATACGGATTACGAATATTACGACGACGATCAATTAAATGGAAAATTCTTTTATATAGACATAAGGGATTTAGCAAACTGCACTAAAGCTACCTTCTATCGTCTGCCAGTTACAGAAAATGTTGGACATAAAACACAGACAAAGCTAACAGAAACTACCAAACTAACCACCAAAGCAATTTCTAGTCCAGTAACTACACCGAAGACTATATATAAGACAGAGCATAATACGCTACAATCTACTACAACAAAAGATTTACATGATGATGCACCTAGAAAAACGACTGAAGTCAATATAAATAAAGATAATATAACTAAGAGTAACGATTCATATACAACTGCTCGTCTTGCTACTGTATCTGCTAAACCATTAGAAGAGCATAATATATACGACCAAAATATGGCGTCTGATGAGGCGAGGCCGGAAAAAATCAAAGCTCACAGAAGTATCCAAGAAGAGTTGAAAAACACTCCTAAGACGAATTACAATAATGCATGTAGCAATGTTAACAGCGTAGCTTTATTTTTCATGATACTTAGCTTAAGATTGTTTATTTAAATAATTAAACACAGTGCTTAAGTTGATAATATTAAAGTCTCTCACAGTCATTAAAATAAATAGTTTTAAGATAAAGTGTTGTTATTTATTTATTCCTCTTGTGTTGTTGGTCACTACATACCTAGTTCAATCAGAACGGAACAAAGTGGAAAGAGCTCATGAAGTTGTATTGTATGATTCATAACATTCCATTACATCTGGAAGGATGCAGGCAGGATCATCTGCATTTACACTAATCTACACCCATAGTTCACATTGGACCTAAATACACCGTATTTAGGTCCAATGTGATAAGGATCGAGCTTATTTTTTAACCCCCGACGCAAAAACGACGGTGTGTTATAAGTTTGACGTGTCTGTCTGTGTGTGTGTGCGTGTGTGTGTCTGTCTGTGGCATCTTAGCTCCCAAACGGATGAGCCGATTTGGATTTATTTTTTTTGTTTGAAAGGTGAATTAGTCGGGAGTCTTCTTAGCTATGTTTGATGAAAATCGGTCGAGATATAATGCAATTATCGGGGGTTTATTAAATGTGTGCAGCTATCGTCCCAGTGCAGGGCAAAGGCCTTTCCTTCTTCCACTCTTCTCGGTTGAGAGCCTTCAGCCTATTTCCAGGTTTTAAATCCAAACTCCGAGCTGCTCCTCAGAATGTATTATAAAAACTAAACAAACCCAATTACACTGCCCGACTTGGTTATTAAACCCAAGACCAGGTTAGTCGCCTACATAATACTGAAACGAACTGCCAAGAAACACTAGATGACCCTGCCTACATTCATATATCTCGATCTGTAGGTTATTTTGTACGTAGATTATTATAATTAAAAGCCTCAACGCCTGATCAAAGTTAACGCCTTATATAAACGGAAAATTACGAAATGAAAAACAAAATTTAAGTACCTACGTACATATTATTGACCTGGTTAAGAACACAATCTATTGAGGCAGTTTTCCTTACCTGAAATTGGAATGCAATTTTTCTAGAACCTGTATTTTTTTTAAACTGCCATTTCAATTTTCTTATTCTTTAGCATATAATTATGTACTGCCACCTATGAGTTCATGTTAGTACTAGCACAAAAACAACGCCTCCCAGTATAATTTAGTGTAGCTTGCATTTAAGAGATGGCGCCCATACAAGTTAAGTAAATTATATTCTGATGTAAGTGACTGAATGCAGATGGCAGTTAGACGAAATGATGAAGTAAAAATGTGTGGTTCTTATGTATTAACGCAGGTTTGGTAATGTCCAATGTATTTGTAAGGTATTTATTGCACACTGATATTGATGATAGAAGTCCGACGCAACCTTCTTTCTGGGACGACACGTGTTTGGTTTTTTACACTACCAGTACACGCGTCTTATACAAGGATATCGTATTCCAAGAAGAGATTGAAATTAAGAAAACTTCGACTGTGGTGTGCACCTCCACGCGTGTGGTGACGTCTCATACCTACTCTTCATTTCAATAATTATCAGGATCAACATCATCACTTCTAGTTTCATTCGGTTACTCATAGCTTGTTTTACGTTTATCTAGGTATTGATTTTAACACGAATTGGACGAATGGACCGGACATTCGTAGTCCTGCCCGAACTCAATCGCAGCACCTATGGGCTGCAATTTTTCCTATGTTCTCCCCGTTTAAACATTCCCTGGCCTTCCAAAAATATTTCAAAACTAAAATTAGCCAAATCGGTCTAGCCGTTCTAGAGTTTGATTTAAAGGGATTAAAGGGTGTCTATCAAACATTCTTGTACATTGTCATTAGTACAGAATGGTTATTACAATGAATTAGACAAAATAATTTATGAACAGCAACAAACCTACTTTCTCTGTACGTTTTATCTTTGTTGGTTTGACCTTTGACAGTTCTAGATATAAATGTATCATACAGTATGTTGTTTATGTTAACTAATTCTTCTAACATAATAATAATAATAAAAAAAACGCAAATACGAGTATTACAAGTTGACGAGTCTAATCAAAACTCACACCCACTCACTCATTAAGTATGCTTAAAAAATAGCGCCTGGTAGTGCTGTCTATACGTAATAATTATATTATTGTTTTTTTAAACTGGCCATAATTTCTCTTTGGTGAACATAATTATATAGGTACCCCAGTGGTTTATGACAGCTCACAATAACAAATTAGGTACCTTCTTACAATGGGATAATACAAATAATGACCATTGTTTACTAATTTTTGATCAGGGAATGGAACCCAAACTCTCGGACCCAGATTACATATTTGGTCAACCTGTATATAAGTGAGTTTGCTTTATCAGACTTAATGTTCTAACCTGATCATAAACAAAAATTCATTATCTGAGTATGTTATATAAATATAAATTTTGCTTTTGATTTCATTTGGTGCTATGTATTTTATTTAGTATTGTATTGTATCTGCAACCATGAAGTTCTCTTGTTTAGTCGTATTTGCATTGGGTGAGTTTAATTAATTGTATGTTTTAACGAAAAAAAAAACTTACAGCGTCACGCCTTTTTCCCACGGGGGTAGGTAGAAACTATAGGCCACCACTTGCTACGACTTTTGCATTCCTCTTTCGCTTCGCCCACATTCATACATCTTTTCATACACGTGCCGGGTGCGAGTACCTATTAGTGCCCTAACCTCTTTGGAGGACCTTCCCGATGAGATCGGCGTACTTGTGTCCTTTAGTGCGATCCCTCCCGATGCTGCCGCTGATATTTGCCCCATAAATAAAAATTTTTAATCGTCTTTCATTCGTTCTCTTAACATCTGAGCATATTGAAATAAAACAACATTTTACGGATTTTACGGATTGTCGGGAATTAAAAATATCAATATAACGCGATAAAACCTGTAAAAAGTAGTTTTATTTCTTTTTTTCTTTTTTTTTTTTTTTTTTTTTTTCAATGTCTAATATTCGCGTAAGTGTTAGAAACCAGTATCTGAGCATATTCCTTTCAAATTAAAAACATAATCAAAATATCGGTCGCATTTTGTATGAGTTATGACTAAATACAAAAAACTAAATCTCACACCGAACAATGCCGAAAAATAATTCTGCTTGTACTTGGAAAAATCATATTATTTCCTAAAATTTAGAATTCTCCGCCAGTCCACCTTTCCTAGTAGTAATAGTAGGTCTAGGTACCACTTTTCCTTTTCTCATCCATCCAAAGTTTGGCTGTAAGAGATCACTGTTAGCGATAAGACCATCATCATCAACCCATTACATTTTCCCACTGCTGGGCACGGGTCTCCTCTCAGTACGAGAGGGATAAGGCTATAGTCCGCCACGCTAGCCTACTGCGGGTTGGCAGACTTCACGCGCCATCAAGAAAATCTCTCAGGCATGCAGGTTTCCTCACGATGTTTTCCTTCACCGTTGAAGGATAAGACCAACCATTGTAACATTCTATGTTTTATAAAATTCTTCTTTGCATATGGTTTTGATATGCAATAAAGAATAAGTATTCTATTCTAAATAGGGATCATACTCTCTTCCGTGATCAGTTACGAACGAAGTGAAAACAAAACGGAAAAGTTCTCGATTTTAATCCAATCATTAGTCTTTCTATAAAGACATTTACGTATTTACGTTTTAATATTTCCAGGTCTATTCCTGCCTTCGATATCGTCTCGGAATGTCAACTTCTTTAGAAGAGATTACACCTACTTTAAGGAGTTTGATGCTTTCTATAAAGTTCATTGGGATGATAATGGTTTCACTTGGGATTCAGCTTTTTCGAGCTGTTACGCCGAAACGGCCACTCTGTTCTATCCGAAGGCCGAAAATGAATGGAAATTAGTAAAAAATTTGACGGAAAAAATTACGGAAGCACCTAATGTGACAGACATATTTGTTGGAGTCCACGACAAATTTGAATTGGGAGAGTTTTTAACAGTAGATGGTTAGTATCGAGACACCTATCTCAATAAGTTAACTTGTCTTACATGTATCGTATCGGCAGAGGTACACATTCGTGTTGTTATTATTACTTTTGCCTTATTGTAACCATATAAATTCAGTGAAAATTCACAATATCATCATATACATACCATCACGCCTGTATTCCCCGAAGGGTTAGGCAGAGGTGTACTAAATTACACCCACATTTCACCGGTATGTTTAGGTCCCATGTCATAGGGGGCGAGCCTATTGCCACTAACCAAGCACAAATCCAGACTGCGACCTGCTACTAGGAATTTCATAGAAAAACCTTATAACACTTTGCTCGACCTGGGGATCGAAACCAGGACCTCTAGCGTAGCAGTCGCGCTTAGGACCACTAGACTAATGAGGCAGTCAAGTCAGTAATATATATATGTATAATGACGTTATAATGCTTTGATTTTCAGGAAAAACAACACCATACCCGATGTTTGCTAGCGGTTACCGTATGTCAGATCAGAAAAAATGCGTCACAATGAATACAATAACGGGAGTGTTCCAAGTTGACGATTGTACATTGCCTGAGACACCATTATTGTTCGTATGCAAGAGAGTCAATACTTTGACATGTCCAACAATCGACCCCGGTACGTTACTTCAATAATTGCTTCTAATATTCATTTTTCATCATCAATACAACAAGTGTAAAATTCCGGCCACGTGCGAGTCTGACTCACGTATTTAGAGGGTTTCGTACGGTATGATGCAATTATATCCCTAATAATATAATCATATTCCGGTAGTTGTATAAATCCCTAGTAGGTAATGATATAAATGTAGTGGAATAGTTAGAGTTGGTCCCCGTCTTCATTGGAGAAACCGTCTCATGGATATAAGACGGTTTCAGTCTGCTAATATAATTATATGCCAGTCATCATCATCATCTTCCTGCCCTTTTCCCAATTTATTTGGGGTCGGCGCATGCAATTATATGACAGTATATAGACTATATATATATATATATAAGTACAGTGATACCCTGATAGCCTAGTCATATATGACCATTGGACTACCAAGTCAAAGTTATCATGCGCTTAAACCGTGAAGGAAAACATCGTGAGGAAACCCGCATGCCTGAGAGATTTTCTTGACGGCATGTGAAGTCTGCCAACCCGCAGTAGGCTAGCGTGGTGGACTATAGCCTAATCCATCTCGTTCCGAGAGGAAACCCGTGCCGTTCATGATGATATAGACTATTTTAATTATATATAACAATTATATTACTAGATCGATACCGTGTCATAGTTATATTCCAAGTGGGATAGTCATATGACAATAGGGCCCGTCACGTAGGTGTGGCTGAAGAGGCTCCATGGTGCTCTCAGTTTCCTACTTATTTAGCCCTCAACGGTTAGTATGGAGGATTTTCACAATGTTCTTATACGTATACACCTTGGCGCGAGGTTTAACTCTTGGAATCGTATCGATTACTTAAGGCCAGAAGTTTTGAACTCGAACTCGAAAAACTTAAAATATATATTTCAGAAAATATTGATTAAAATAATAGTGTCTATTTATCATATTTTTATAGAGAATATATTTTTATTTATTGCTTATAGAGCAGCCAGGTCGCAGTTTCAGTTGGTTTCGGCAATTTTAATTATAATTATAATTACTTTAAAAAAATATCAATTCTTACTGCAATTTACTTAATGATTGTGGATGTTTTTGCATATTATGTTTATAAATATATTTTGTCTAAATGAAAAATCCCAGCGTGATGTGATTCTGTTTAAAAATATATCTTCTGGGTTTTTAATCATGTCACATTGGTGTAGTGCACTTAGTCAACATAACTTTATTGTTTCAGATTACAAATACGTAAGCGTTCTGAAAAAATGTTACAAATTAAACAATATGCGGAATACATGGATGGAAGCTATGAAGACATGTTTCATGGAGGGGGGACGATTGGCAGCTATTGAAAATCAAATGGAAGCAGATATTATAAGCGGTATTATAAGGGATACGGCTCGGTTAGAAAACGATGATTATATTTACGTGGGTGTATTCAAATTTATTCCGAACGACGAACTATACACAATAAAAGGTAAGATATTCTATTAAATACTTATTCTTCTCGGCTCCTCTAATGTATTGGTAAATACGAGAACGGTGCGAGATCATCGTGGATACAGAGCAGTAACATAACATATTTATGACGGTACTTTTCTTTTACAGGAAAAAAAATCAGTGATGTTTACAATAACGCGGCAGTTAGCAATACAAACGACTACGACTGTGGTGCAGTTTTAAAAAACAATCCATTTCAAACTACCACTGTATCCTGTGACATCAAATTACCGTTTATTTGTGAAATGGATGTAGTCGTGTAAATCTCAAGAATATTATAATTGTGCATAAGTGGACAATCTTAGCGCCCCAAACTAGTTCCGTACGGGTGTAATATAAACCTTTATAAACTTTCCGGAAGAATTTTTTTTAGTTTAAGTACCTAAATGCCGTATCAAAATTGCTAGACCTTGTTTTATATTATTTAGAGATGAAATTTCACATTCTATGTTCGTAGTTTTTTTATGTTTTTTGGCTACAACTAGTGAAGGTATTTTAAATTTCATCTAAGTACTTATTATGTAAGTATCGAAGAAATCCTAATCAGTTATTTTTTAAATTAATTAATTCCATGAGTTCCTTAATGTGCAAAAATAAATATGTCCTCTTAATAAAAACAAAGAATAATAGATATTATAATAAAAATAAGATAATAATATCGCTGGTATAAGGCCGCCAATTGTATGTTTTTAGGTTAAATTATATCCTGTCTATGTTATTGTTTTCGGTGTAAAAAAATAAATAAATAATTTTAACTGAACATAATTGAAGTCAATTGTTAGTTGAAATTTCGATAAAAAAACACATTGGGGCAATTTTTCACAAAAATAAAACCTTGTTTACATTATTTTGTATTCAGAAATATTAAGATTGATAAAGAATTTTTTACGTTCTTATCTTGTTTTATTATCATATTTTTTGTTCTGCTTTCTGAGTGTTAATACAATAAGGAAACCCCATGTCTAATTGTAAGCAATAGTAATTAATCTCTATAGTACTTAAATGACCGTGTTTGTAAAAAAAAAGTGATTGTGCAGCTTTAGGTAAGCGTGCTCAGGCCCGCGATGGCGCATTATGGGAAATGTAAGAACAATGACATATAAAAAAATATTTAAAAAAACATATATTTTTTTATATAATTATATAGTTTTTTAATTTAACTAACTGGTCGAACTAAATTATTATTATTATAATTATATTTTATAAGATGTTTCAAACAATATTGTTCGTCGTAAACGTAAACTTTCTTCTTTCAAAGGGGTTTCAATGGTCAACTTTTATTTATAGATATAGAATATTATATTATACGTCTTTTAAAAGATTATTGTCTTCAAATTTTAACACAAACCTTTTTTAATATTACGTTAAATTTCGCCTATACCTAAACATTTAAAAAAATTAAGGAGGTAAGGAAAAAATATTTTTAAAGTTCACAAAGGCTTTTGACTAGGGTTCATGGTTTCTCGAGCTTTTCAATTTCTCGGGTCTCGAGAATTCTCGAGGCTAATTTCTCGGGTCTTCTCGGGTTGCCGAGACATTTACATTTACATACGTTTTCTCATATTATTTGGTTTCAATAGCGTCAACAAATTCAGTGGTTTTCTTCTCAAATAAAAGTATCAAATTAATTATAAAACTTTTATTGATTATATTCAAAAACATTAATCTTATGATGCTGCATACTTTCATACCTAGGCCTGCTTTATTTCGGTGCACTCACACCTGAACTTGTAGATGCTTCAAATTCGGATTCTTTTTAGGTCCCGCATTTAGTAATATTGATTTTATGCACATGTGCTAAATGTCTCACCAACCCGCTAGTATTTGAACCTTTGCAAGCAATGGTTTTTGGGCACTTGAGGCATTGCGCATTTGCAGATTCCTTTTTTTTTTTGACATATTTCCATACTTTTGATGCTGCCATTTTTACTGTTATCGGTAACGGTATACGTTTCGGTGAAATCTATAACAAACGCAATTCAAATTAATAATAAGTCCTTGGACCAATATGTAATACACACACAACACAACTGGCTATATTCGTCTCACAAATTTAAAATGACACATTAATTAATTTCAAATTACTTACATAAGAAAAAGATATCAGTATAACTAAAAACTATGTGTCAATAAAAGTAAAAAGACTTACCCGTTTGATTTCAATTTTCAATTTATCACGTTATCTGTGAAACACTCACTACGTAAATTATACGTGGCTAGAGTAGAAACACGAATGAAAGTGTAAAAACGACGCCGCAGAGCGCTTGCAGCGAGATCAAAGGGTGCCCGGGTGTGCTTTGGCCCGCACCGCCACGCAAGTCGCAACAAAACAAACGGCGATTTAATTTCTATATAGGTACATTATTTCTCGAGTTCTCGACTTTTCTCGAGCCTGATTTCCCGGGAACAAAGCCCAACGATTTCCCGGGAATGAACCCTACTTTTGACAGATATCCACGTCTGTCCATGTTTTGAAAGTGTCAGTTTAAATCTTAGTTATTCATTAAAACATAATGAAAATTGGCTGCGGTTTGTGGTATCTTTGCCAAACTTCTTGGCAGTATATGATTAGGTATAAATGAGACAAAGTTGTAGTATAGTCTGGTTATAATTATCCAAAGGTGCATCTTATATACTAACGACTACGTGTTGATCACGGATAGTAGAAACATTTAATAGATATTGAACGTGCGATAAAGATCATAAGATTGCGATGTAGATTGTAGATACAGCACAAAGATATTGTACTGTAACAGTACACCCCCCTTTAAAAAAAAAAAAAAAAATATTATGGTAATAGTGTTTACAATATAAATTTGACCTAAACCTTACTAGTTATTTGCTGATGTATATAAATAATAATGCTATTGTACGCGGTGGAATTTGATGACGCCTGTTGTGGTGTGATTTGCTGACGTATGTAATTTTTTTCATACCTAGGCCTGCTTTATTTCGGTGCACTCACACCTGAACTTGTAGATGCTTCAAATTCGGATTCTTTTTAGGTCCCGCATTTAGTAATATTGATTTTATGCACATGTGCTAAATGTCTCACCAACCCGCTAGTATTTGAACCTTTGCAAGCAATGGTTTTTGGGCACTTGAGGCATTGCGCATTTGCAGATTCCTTTTTTTTTTTGACATATTTCCATACTTTTGATGCTGCCATTTTTACTGTTATCGGTAACGGTATACGTTTCGGTGAAATCTATAACAAACGCAATTCAAATTAATAATAAGTCCTTGGACCAATATGTAATACACACACAACACAACTGGCTATATTCGTCTCACAAATTTAAAATGACACATTAATTAATTTCAAATTACTTACATAAGAAAAAGATATCAGTATAACTAAAAACTATGTGTCAATAAAAGTGAAAAGACTTACCCGTTTGATTTCAATTTTCAATTTATCACGTTATCTGTGAAACACTCACTACGTAAATTATACGTGGCTAGAGTAGAAACACGAATGAAAGTGTAAAAACGACGCCGCAGAGCGCTTGCAGCGAGATCAAAGGGTGCCCGGGTGTGCTTTGGCCCGCACCGCCACGCAAGTCGCAACAAAACAAACGGCGATTTAATTTCTATATAGGTACATTATTTCTCGAGTTCTCGACTTTTCTCGAGCCTGATTTCCCGGGAACAAAGCCCAACGATTTCCCGGGAATGAACCCTACTTTTGACAGATATCCACGTCTGTCCATGTTTTGAAAGTGTCAGTTTAAATCTTAGTTATTCATTAAAACATAATGAAAATTGGCTGCGGTTTGTGGTATCTTTGCCAAACTTCTTGGCAGTATATGATTAGGTATAAATGAGACAAAGTTGTAGTATAGTCTGGTTATAATTATCCAAAGGTGCATCTTATATACTAACGACTACGTGTTGATCACGGATAGTAGAAACATTTAATAGATATTGAACGTGCGATAAAGATCATAAGATTGCGATGTAGATTGTAGATACAGCACAAAGATATTGTACTGTAACAGTACACCCCCCTTTAAAAAAAAAAAAAAAAATATTATGGTAATAGTGTTTACAATATAAATTTGACCTAAACCTTACTAGTTATTTGCTGATGTATATAAATAATAATGCTATTGTACGCGGTGGAATTTGATGACGCCTGTTGTGGTGTGATTTGCTGACGTATGTAATTTTGACTTAGCTGTTGCACGAGTGTTTATTATTTTTTTCCGTTAAACTCTTCATTCTTCTGTCCAGTGTTTTCATTATGCCGTAAAGTAGGATCACGCCGATTGTTAAAATAATCTGTCCCATTGCAACATTTCTTGTCCACCGTAAGTCCTCCTGGATCAGGTTACGGAGTTTGTCCGCTTCGTTTTGATTGAGGCAACTGTCCGTATTGTATGTTATCTGGTCCTTAGAACTTTGATTTCCCATTTTAGATGTCTTGTTGTTACGAGTAGTTGTGAATTAATGGTATATGTTAAGATCTATGTTAATATATACGAATAGCTTGCTTATATCAGCGATTTTTATAGACGTACTACTGGCTTTACTTTACGTCCCGATCGTGTAGTGTACGTGTGTGAATGTCTGTAGAAATCCTTTGAATCTGGCACGTAGTTTGATTCGTCATTGATCATGAATGCTGGTTTCAATCTATCAATTGATATCACTGTCTCTTTATCCCTAATTCTAATGCAAAATGTTTTATCTGTTTTACTAATTACTGGGTAGGGTCCTTCATACGGCGGTGTCAGGGCTTTCTTAATTCTATCGCACCGAACAAATACGTGTGAGCATTCTTTGAGTTCGGGATGCACAAATATAGCTTGGTTGTGGTTTTTTCTTTTCGGAATTGATGTCATTTGTGTGATGTCCTTTTGAATTTGTTTTACAAACTCTTCGTACGTTGATAACTGTGCTGCTGATGACTCAAAAAATCCTCCAGGGAGTCGTATTGGCGTTCCATATGTCATCTCTGCTGAACTATAACCTGTGTCTTCTCGCAAGCTACTCCGCAACCCGAGTAAAACTGTTGGAATTTCTTTTAACCAATTTTCGTTGGATTCTCTTGTCATTAACGCCACCGTTAAAGTTCTATGAAATCTCTCTATCATTCCATTGGATTGCGGATGCTAAGGTGTTGTCCTAATTTTATGTATTCCCAAAAATTGTGAGAGTGACTCAAATATTCTTGATTCAAACTGTCGGCCTTGATCCGTAGTAATGCGCAATGGACATCCAAAACGAGTAATCCATCCTTCGAAAAGTGTCTTGGCTACTGTTTCTGCAGTTATATCTTCTACCGGAAATATTTCGGGCCATGACGTACAACGATCTATGATTGTGATTAAATATCTCTTTCCTTGTGAAATCGGAAGTGGTCCGACGATGTCAATATGTAAATGTTCAAAACGTTGCGCTGTCATAAATGTACCAGGAGGTGATATCGTATGTCGTTGTATTTTTGATTTTTGGCAGGCTATACATGATCTACACCAATTATTGATATCTTTGTTCATATACGGCCATAAATACCTTTGGGTTATCATTTTTCTCGTAGTTCTTTTTCCTGGATGGCTCATACCATGAATGGTATCGAAAATTTGTTTGCGAAATTGCTTTGGTAAGTAGGGGCGGCTTTTTCCAGTAGACGTGTCGCAGGTGATGTTTATTGTGGAACCCGGAAGCGTAATGTTTTTGAATTTTAATCTTTTATTGTCACGTAATTTACTTAGTTCATTATCTGTTGATTGACATTTTTCCAATTCAGCGTAATCGATAGGTGATGGCACGTATATTTCCTCTATTCGAGATAAGGCATCGGCGGTAATATTGTCACGTCCGCTTATGTGTTGAATGTTGGTACTGTATTGTGAAATGAAATCTAACTGCCGGACCCGTCGCGGTGTATCGTTTGATGATGGTTTTTGGGAGAATGCGTATGTCAAAGGTCGGTGATCCGTAAATATTGTAAATTCTCTTCCCTCGATTAATCTGTGAAAATGTTTGACGGCCATGTATATTCCTAAGAGCTCTCTGTCAAACGTAGAATATTTTTGTTGAGTTTCGCTCAATTTTTGTGAAAAAAAACCTAATGGTTCCCAATTGCGTCCGGATTTTTGTTGTAAAACTCCACCAACGCAAGTAGCACTAGCGTCGGTCATGAGCGCTAGTGATGCGTTGCGGGAAGGATGCGCTGTTAACACTGCGTTTTTCATGCTTTCCTTGCATTTTTCGTAAGCTTTGTCTGCTTCCGTTGTCCAAGGAACAGGTGAATTATCGTTCTTTTTTGAACCATGTAGATATTCGTTTAAAATTCTTTGATTTTCCGCTGCGCGTGGAATATTACTTCTGTAGAAATTTACCATGCCCAAAAATCGTCTTAATTCTTGAATTGTTTTCGGTTTGGGAAATTCCATGATTGCTTTGTAATTTTCTTCGGTAGGTTGTATTCCTTGGCTCGTTATATGATAACCTAAGAAATCTATTTCCCTTCTGAGAAATTCGCATTTTTCGAGATTAATGGTTATTCCTTTCTCGTGTAAACGTTTGAAAACCGTTTCTAAATGCTGATAATGCAAATCTTCGTTGTCCGATGCGATGAGACAGTCGTCTACAAATATAAATACGAAGTTTAAATCTCTAAATAAGGAATCCATGAATCGTTGAAATGTTTGTGCTGCATTGCGTAATCCGAAAGGCATTCTTAAGTACTCAAAAAGTCCGAAAGGTGTGATGATGGCTGTTTTTTCTATATCTTTAACAGGAATACAGTGGTATGCTTTGCGTATATCTATCTTGCTTAGTATCTTCTTATTTTCTAATATGTATGTAAAGTCAGTTAATCTTGGTAGTGGGTATTTGTCCGGTACTGTCGTGCTATTGAGCATTCGATAGTCTCCGCACGGTCTCCATTCGCCATTTTTCTTTTTTACCATATGTAATGGGCTTGCCCATGGGCTATCTGACGGTCGGCAAATTCCGAGCTTTATCATATTTTGAAATTCCTTTTTGGCTATGTCGTATTTTTCTGGAGGTAATATGGTCTTGCTCGAGCTGCGACGGGTGGTCCTGTAGTGATAATGTGGTGTTCAATCTTATGTTTGGGCGCATTGCGTAGAGAGGACTCTTTCGTGATGTCTTCGTATTTGTTTAAAAGTTGCGTAATACGTGAATTCGTTCCCACTGCGATAGTACGAATTGTTTGTTGTGTCGCTTTTTCTGAAGTTACATGCGTTGTCAGCTCTGTAACTTTGTCGATAAGTTTGCGACCTGCTATGTCGACTAATAGTTTATAGTGCTCTAGAAAATCTGCTCCAATTATTGGTTGTGTAACATCGGCGATTATAAAATTCCATTTATAACATCGTTGTAGTCCTAAATTCAAGGTAAGCGTCTTCTCGCCGTAAGTCCTAATTTTAGTCCCATTTGCAGCGTATAGTGTGTATTGTTCATTTTGTAAAATTGAATATCTCTGTTGCTTGCTAATGACTGAAATATTTGCGCCCGTGTCAATCAAAAACTTCATACCACTTTTTCGGTCGGTAATGGTGAGGCGATTGGATGGGTGGATTGCACAGAGTTTCGCCGTTGTCTGTGCTCTTATTCGTTTCCCTGGTTCCGTACGTAAGTCATTGGTTTCCAACCGCATGGTTTAATGCAGTTCCTTGCATATTTTCCGAATCTTTCGTGGTAGTAACAAAATCGATTTGCTCCTCTATAGTTTGTTCTCGGCCTCATAATCGGGAATTGTTGACGTTTCTTGAAATGATTGTGCGTGCTGGGTCGATAGCCATATTGACCTTGCTGAATTGCGTCAATATCTATCTGTAATTTTGCTAGCTGGGCTAAAATGCATGCTGTATTGTTGTCGTTTGAAGTGTCGTTGCTAACAGCTGATATTTCGGTTACTTTTGAATTCATTATTATTTTGTCTGCAATTTGGCTCAGTTTGTCAATTTCCATGTCTTCCGTAACTGCTAGAACCGTAGTAACTGATGTTGGTAAAAGCCTGAACCATAGTAGTTTAATTGTTTCGTCACTGATTTTTCCTCTCCCGAGGACTCGCATTTGACGTAATAACTGCGAAGGTTTTTGATCACCGAGTTCTGTCTCTGATATTAATTTTTGAAACTGTCGCTGTTCTGTTTCTTCGTAACAATCAATTAAACGTTCCTTGATGTTTTTATATTTATCTGTAGTCGGTGGTGAAGTGATTAGGTCACTAACTTGTAGTATTTCTTCCTTGGATAATTTTGCTATTACTGTACAGTATTTGTATTCGTCTCCTTGCTTCTGTGGTGCTAATATGGCTTCTAGTTGCGTGAACCATAATCTTGGTTGGTCTTTCCAAAATTCCGGAATGCGAGATAAAACCGAGGTGCCAGCAGCTACTTCAAGTGTTCCTTGCTGATTTATGTTCGCCTTGCATGGTGATTGTGCCATGTTTCTTGCTGCGTATTCGTTCGTCGGGGTCACCAATTTGCCAAACTTCTTGGCAGTATATGATTAGGTATAAATGAGACAAAGTTGTAGTATAGTCTGGTTATAATTATCCAAAGGTGCATCTTATATACTAACGACTACGTGTTGATCACGGATAGTAGAAACATTTAATAGATATTGAACGTGCGATAAAGATCATAAGATTGCGATGTAGATTGTAGATACAGCACAAAGATATTGTACTGTAACAGTATCCAAAGTTATTTGCAAAAATACGACAAAATAAAATATCTTAAGAATCTATCTATTTAAAAGTTGAGAATGTAAATCCGAAAAAAATATCATCAATATGTTATCTACTTTCACTATGAAATTCTATTTTGTAAGAAAATTATGGAATAAACAAAGCAATCTTACAAACTTAATTGGCTACCTCCTACGATGATCCCAATTTCGGGCGGGACAAGTAAAACATGTTTTGGTCGTGCCAATATTTATTACGACCACACTATCCTCTGTGAATATCACGCAAGCCTTCATCACAGGCGGGAAATTGAAAACCATCTAATCATATTAGGGATTTGAATGAACATCGTAAAATATCAGCAAGCGTCTTTTGGTCATAAAATTATATTCTGGCTAGTTTCGATATGCGAATTGAATTTATTTATTTTATTAACATGTATCGTTTTGCGTCTGCGGTCGTACCATGCAAGAGGTTTGCGATTGACTTCGATTTGCACTCAACGAAGTATGAGTGTAATAGTGTTTTGATGGCATGTCTACACGCCAGCATTAATGGGTCCGCACGACCGGGGAAGTACTCTCCCACAGAATATCGAGGTCGGAAGTAAGAATATGCATAGGTACTGTTGCGTTTCGTACGGTGATTGTGGAGCGCCGGCAGCACAATTCCTACCTGCAGTCCCCCTTCTTCTCCTTCTCCTCCCTTTTCCTTAAATAGGCTTGGCAACGCGTCTACAACTCCTTTGGTATTGCAGATGTTAATGGGCGAGGATGAGTACTTAACATCAGGTAGGTCACCTGCTCGTTTTCCGAGTTATCTCATAAAAAAACAACATCAAGAACTTGTGGCTTGAGCAAAAAAGACTCAGTTTTGCATGTGCTGCTAACAGTACAATTTTGTAGGTGGTGAAGTAAATGTGAGGTGAACTAAAACGGTGGTTATTCTATTGTTACCGGTAACCCTTCGAGGAATACAGGCGTGGCGGTTATCTGGTTTATATTCTATACCAATAATATAATGCATTTTTTTATGAAATCTGTCTGTGTCTGTCTGTATTTTTATACGATGCTCTGAAGTCTAATAACGAGACTTCCTTGTTGTCTGAATGGGACTTCAGAAATCCAACACTAACTAGCTACTGGGAATTTCCCAGAAAATCCCAACAAGTAACTGCTCGATCTGGGATTCGAATCGTCTTTGATATAAACTGTTAATGCGTAACTCATTCTTATAGAATAGAAGGTTATGAATAGTCCAAATTCCCTCTGCGTGGTCTGGTGGGTAGAACTGGAATAATTTAATTTTAAACTCTTAAATATATTATATACGATTTGTTTTATTAAGTAACTACGAGTTGTAGACTAGTAGTATAACTCGTAGTTACTTAATAAAACAAATCGTATATATTATTAGATTTGTGTCTATAATATCACTGAGACCGCCGTCGGTCTATTGTGATCGGTATTGATTACTTACATATAAAATTGTTATTTTATTATCACTGATTGGTTGTCCCACTGCTGGGCACGCGTCTTACTAAGAATTAAAAGGGTTCACCACCCACGCCCAGCATAACCTCAAATTGACACTTGGCTGGTTAATACTGCATCATTAGCCTACTTGTCGTAAGAGCTTTTGGCTTCGATTCCCAGGTCAAGCAGTATTATTAGGGTTTTCTATGAAACTCTCAATAGCAGCTCGGAGTTTAGATTTGTGCTCGGTTAATAGGAATAGGCTCGCCTATTATATTACATGTGACTTAAATATAAAGGCGAACAGTGGGTGTACTTTAGTACGTCTCTGCCTAACGCTTTGGGGAATATGAGTGATAAGTAGTATGCTAATAATTATTAATACGCATATGAAATATTGAGGTGCCTTGGATTCGAACTTGGGAGCTATAACTTGGCTTTAATGATATTCATATGAAAGAATATTTTGAGCCCATCTATGAAATAGTTTCTGGAAAAAATATGGTTGACTGGTCATTGCAGTATTGGAACCGTTATTTTGTGAGCCCGACTCGCTCTTGACCAGTTCATAGGCCTCCCATCTGTTACTTAATAAAACAAGGGAAGCAAGTTATAAATGCTTTATTAAACTTAATTACTAAATACAACTTTTTAACATGTTTTTTATATCAAGTTGGCCCACAATTTTTTTTTCTTTATAGTGGTGTGTTTATTCAGTTAGTTAAATACTTGTTGTTGTGTAGAAATCAAACCCGCAACCCGTAGTGCAGAATTCGATCACTCAGCCAATGCGCCATTTCAAAATTGCGTTTTATAAACACAACTTAATAACTTATAACTTAATTTAAAACTTAATTATAATCATTGAACGTATTGAAAATATGCATGATTACGCCCAGTGCCTGCTGAGGGCAAAGGATTTTTAATTGACGATTCATATTAGAACTTAATATAATTACAATAAAGTTGAAACTTGAAATACATTGGTTGCAGCCGCAAAATCAAAGAACACCAAAAGCTACGAACATTGTACTTATTTAAAATTTCAAATATATCTTCATCCTCCTTCCAGACAGATGTCCCATTTACTGGGGGTCAAATTTCGACTATAAAGTCATGTTATTAAGTTTGATTATCATTTGTCATCTGAAAATCCCTTACCGTATCGTGCCGCCAGCACATCAGGTTATAAAAAACTATCAAATTTTTCCAAATGATTTTAAACCTTAAAACATTGATGATTAAGTTCAAAATCAACAGAGAAAATTTGAAATGTTGTAACTGGTGCTGGCCACCGTACCGCCCTGTCATTTACAAAGCAACATCCATTTCGCAAATAAACGGTAATGTGGTGTCACACTTTTCAGTAGTAGTTCTTAGTGGGTCGCTACTGTAAACTGCACCACAGCCTAAATCCAAACCTTTATCAACACCAGTATTATAACCGTACCTATCTTGGTTACGATCGTAATAGTTTTGGTAAATCTCACTGAATTTTTGCCCTGTGAAAGGAAAAAGTACATTCTTAGAATTATTGCATTACAAGCCGTAAGCCCCGGGGCTAAGATAATGTCACATTATCATATCGATAACAAAGTTAGATAAATCTTAAATGTATGGAATTGGCCTTTTCATATGTCACGTGACGAAAGTTATGCCAATTATATACATTTCGGATATCTAACTTCGTTATCGATAATAAAAGTGTGACATTGTCTAGACCCCTCTTTTAGTACTCGGTTAACTATTGATAGACTTCTAGGCTCACACAAGAAGTCTATTAATCTTGTATTACATACTAACTTTGTATTTGTACGCACGGCTCCACATCAAGATATACAAAACCAGTTTACGCTAACCTAACCTCTTACTGTAAGGGAAGCCTATACTGCGAGATCAGCTTATAATGGATTTGTATAGGTTGACCTGTAGCCGTGTGTACTTAACATACATACATACATACATATTGTCACGCCTGTCTTCCATGGGGGTAGGCAGAGACTATAGATTTCCACTTGCTAAAATCCTGGCACACTACTTTCGCTTCATCTACATTCATTAATCTCTTCATGCATGACCGTGTACTTAACAACGTCTTTTTTTAATACTACCTACTAGCAATGTGGGTTGCATATAACTAGTATTGTTGTTAACCCCCACGTGCTAAGCTAAATGCCAATGGGTGGGTTTCGAACCGATAGCCAAATGATCGCAAGTCCGACACTCTAGCCATTAGGCTACCGCCACCTCGTTTGTTCCACGACTTTGAACAATAAAAAACAGGGCAGCCAAAAAAAATATTTTTTTGTTATTTTTTTGCATGCAAAGTTCATGTATAAATAAGGTGGCAATGACAATAGGCGCCTCGCTCTGCCGCTGCCGTCGATTAACTTGCCGTGAGCCCGGCCGCGCAGTAAACTTGGTTATAGAATATAGGTATGCGCAAAATTAAAAAAACTGCATCATTAGTCTACGGGTCCTAAGCGCGAATGCTACGCTAGAGGTCCTGCGTTCGATCCCCAGATCGAGCAAAGTGTTATTGGGTTTTTTAATGAAATTCTCAGTAGCAGTTCAGACGGATCGTCTGGATTTGTGTCCGGTTAATGGCAGTAGGCATCAGTACACCTCTATCTAACCCTTCTTCTTTGTGTGTGGAAATCATCTTTGACTACCGCCGCCTGGGGAAGGCGAGGGGGCGTGTCAAACTGCATCCAGAGTGACTTATCGACTAAAACCACACGGGTGATTCCCCTCACTACTTTTTGCTGAGGTTATGGGAGCTAGGTTTTAGTCCCCCCAAAATTACTAACCTAACCTAAACTTAACCGACCAGTTTAAGAGAAGGGTCCCTCGCGAACGCAATAATGTTGCACTTCAATTTGTAGCTGTCTCTATCCCTCAAGATGCCAACGCGTGCCCGAGAGGTGAAACAACAATGCTTACATTTGCAACATTTTCACGCGTATTTCTTGTTTGGTGATTACTCTTTTAATATAGTTATTATGTATTTTTTTTTGTATAAAGAAAAGGTTCATTATATTATCTGGGTTCCCCATGAGTCAAAATGCTTCTGTATTGATACATTATCTTGAAATAATAGCATAAAGTTGGGTCGTTTTCATCGAAAATTTGCTTTTATTATCTTTGAGCTCATGCAACTTTTTAACCGTGTATTGAATTGAAGTTTTACGTTCGAGGAACCCTTATTTTAATGATAAGATTGTTTCTGCAGACTTTCATTGATAAAAATTCAAGATAAGACCAAATTACTTTTGTATGGAGCGCGGAGCGGATACTATCCTCTTGAGTATTGGAATATCTGTCAGTATTGTTGTTTTATTAAGTAGACTACAGTTAGCCTCGTGACGAAATTGACGACACTGGACCGAAGCGAGAAGCTTACCTTTGACTGTGTAAAAATCGTCACCCAAGAAGAATTTGAATACACCAACGTAATATACTTGTCCTGCCTTAGTCATTTCGCTTATGATATCCGCTTCCATTTTATTTTCAATTACTGCCAATACTCCCCCCTCCATGAAGCATGTCTGCATAGCTTCCATCCATGTCTTGGGTCTTTTGTTTAATTTGTAACATTTTTTAGGGATTCTTTCATATTTGTAACCTAAAAACATAAATATAATTCTTAAAAGTGTTAAAGTAACCGCACCAAAGTACATGGCAGAATATACTCCAAGATTTCTGCACTTGCACATTTTTAGGGTTCCATACCTCAAAAGCAAAATAGGAATACTTCGTGGGTCGTATGTCTGTCTGTTTGTCTGCCGAGATCCTCTTTCTCACGAACGCGTGGAGGTACCTATATTTTTTTTTATTCATGATAGGCCTACGCTTGACCACCAGTTCGCCTGATGTTAAGCGATACTGCGATCTACGATGGAGCGCGCTTGCCTATGAGAAACCGATTCACTCGTGATTTGAAGGCACCTAGATTATAGCCATCGGGGAAGACCCACTCGGCAAGCTTACTCCACATTTCAGCGGTACGCATGATAAAAGTGGACTTGAAGCGTTTTATTCGGGTTTTTTGGATGTCCACCGTGAAACAATGTCGCTTTTTTGTGCTTCTGGTCGTCCGATAGAAGAAAGGACAAAGAGGAATACGATCGTGGAGATCTGTTGCGCAGTTTCCGAAATGATTCCGATATGCTGGCAACTTTGCGGCGAAATGAACTTTGAAATTAATATCGACTAAATTTAAAAAAGGTACAAATTTCCTTAAATCCGACTTATCTTTTAGGTGTGTCGTCATCGGTGCTTTCATATTTAGGGCGACTAATTATAAGTGTAAAATAATTATGCACTTAATTGTAAATATGATAACAATTTATTATTTAATTCAAAACTCGATTCCCGATAGACGAACTATTTCAGACACCTTTATACGGAATCGTATATGCGCGCGTCAGCCTTGCACTTGTCAATTTTTTTTACTTAACTTGTTGCAGTGAATTTGACAACTGTTTTTATAGTTCAAGTTCTATCTTGTCAAACAAGGCGAGGAGAGCCGAGCCGATTGATGGTAGGTAAGTAGTCATTATCAACCATAGATATCTGCAGCACCAGAGTGGTTGTTGATGCCTCGCTGTCCCATATTATACGCGTGAGATTCGCAAAAGAGAAAACACAAAACTGCTTTTCGTCGGATTTCGACAGGGTTTTTGCCAGCCAGTCAGAATCCCAAGGAACCTTATCACCGATTAAGTCAGATATTTTCTCACCCCTCATGTCATAGGAATTATATTCTAACTCAGATATTTTCTCGCCCTTCGGAAGGAATCGTATTCTAACCCGCACCACATAAGGAACACCAGAGATATTAGGAATCTTGAAGTTACGTACCGGGGTCGACAGTTGGACATGGCTCCGTATCAACTTTCTTGCATACGAACGGTAGTGGTGAATCAGGTAATGTAATACAAGCGTCCACTTTGAAAACTCCTGTTACTGTGTTCATTGTAACGCAATTGTCCTGCTGTGGGAGGCGGAAGTCACTAGCAAGCATCGGGTATGGTGTTGATTGTCCTGGAAATTTAAGAATGAATACGAGTATAAGGACTGCCTCTTTAGTCTAGTGATTCTAAGCGCGACTGCTACGCTAGAGTCCTGGGTCCGACCTCTAGCATATCAGCCGCACTCAGGACCATTACACTAATATTGCATGAACTATTATAGTTTACGATACCAAAGGAGTAGTAAATGTTTTAGGATAGATACTTACCATCAACGGTAATAAATTCTCCCAATGCAAATTTATCGTGAAGTCCAACAAATATGTCAGTTACATTAGGTGCGACTGTCATTTTGTCCGTCAAATTCTTTACTAATTTCCATTCATTTTTGGCCCTCGGATAGAATAGCGTAGCTCCTTCGGCGTAACAACTCAAAAAAGCAGAGTCCCAAGAGGAACCATTTACGTCCCAATGAAGTTTGTAAAATGCATCGAACTCTTCAATGTAGGTGTAATCTTTGCGATAAAATTGTACATGGCGAGATGATATTGCAGGCAGAAATAGACCTGGAAAGATAAGATTGATTGATAATTCCAAGATTGATGATGGGAAGGAAAAGCATGCTCTGTTTTGCTTCTTTTTGATCCTGCATTATATAACACACTCGCTTATGTTATTTCACTCGCGTCCTTATAGGATTTCATTACTATAACACGGCTTTTAGGCGGCATATCAAGATAAGAAAGATTTAAAATTAAACTTCCAGCAATGCATTAAATCACGTGCAGCTGTTTTTGCGAAATGCGCGAAAAACCGACCGACACAGAAACATACAAAAATTCTAAAGTTTTTTTTTATATTCATGATAGACCTACGCTTGAACGCCGTTTTGAATTCTCTTATAAAGATATTTTTTTATATTTTCCAGTTATAAATTATCCTTAATGTCCAAAAGTATTTATAGCCTAATCAATGAAACTTTTAAGTCGCGAGAACGGGATAGTGTTTTTTTAAAGAGAAGCATTTCTCTCCCACAACCTTATGTTTATTCTAAAACCTATAATAAACTTGAAATTTTATTGAAATCATATTGACTACCAACAAAATTTCACCCATTTTGGGATAATCACACAAAAATAAACAACAATCTATCTCTCCAAAAATTCCCATTATTATGCGTTTTTGGAGTATTGAAGACGTTAAAAAACAATAAAATGATGACCTCTTATCAGCCTCGTTGTCTTAAAAATAATTAATGCAATGTTGTTTTTAAACAAACTTGTTATGATTACAATGTCAGATAGGGTTTTTAATTTCTGTATTGTCATGTATTGTTGTTGCCTGCCTCGTTAGTCTAGTGGTCCCAAGCGCGACTGCTACGCTAGAGGTCCTGGGTTCGATCCCCAGGTCGAGCAAAGTGTTATTGGGTTTTTCTATGAAATTCTCAGTAGCAGCTCGGAGTCTGGATTTGTGCCCGGTTAATGGCAATAGGCTCGCCCCCTATTACATGGGACCTAAACATACCGGCGAAATGTGGGTGGACATTAGTACGCCTCTGCCTAACCCTTCGGGGAATACAGGCGTGATGGTATGTATATATGTATTGTTGTTATAATTCATAAATCTAAAACAATATTGATTAAAACTCACCAATTGCAAAAACAATTAAACAAGAACACTTCATGATTGCAGATGTAACGCAACACTAAATAAAATATCACCAAATGAGCTTAAAAAGCGAACTTTGTATTATATTATATGTATCGTAGTTTATTGTTTATAGTCGGGTAAGAACCTCTCATAAAGTATGCATAGACAGTTTTATAATACAGGTTGATCAAATATAATCACTGTAAATTGGTCCGAAAGGCCCAAAAATCGGAAAAAAGTGCATTTAAACTGGTGGGCCTACTAAGTAAAAAATATATCATCTTTTTTTTTATAATGAAGGTCTAGCTCGTCCCACCATCTCCTTCTGGGCCTGCCGCGTTGTCTGACGTGTGGGCTCCACTCAGTGGTGAGTTTTGCCCATAGTTCGTCCGGTATGCGGCAGACATGACCAGCCCAATTATTCCTCTATAAGCTTGCGGTTTTTGACATCGGTTTAGCGATTTAGATGTGAAAACAGTAAACAGACAGAGTCACTACCACAGTAACCTATACTCGTAATATTAGGAAGTTTGCATAGTGTGTTTTGTAGTTAGGTTTTAACTTTTGTCTTTGTCACGTTTTATCAGGATTCAGCAGTCTATTTTAATCGATAAATAATTTTTTTTATTTATATATTTACCACATACACTATCTTTACAGGCACATTACTCAATACAATTATGCAGTTATAATCTTATTTCGATTTCAGATCAGATTTCATTAGATTTAATTACACATCAGAGGTTATTAAAAAAGAAATTCGATGCTCTAAATACGAACTCTACGCATTAGTTGGGTAACGTGGCGAACGTTATGAGTCCCATGGCCCTATAGGCCCTATGGGGCTAGGAAAGGTAAGTGCATTTTTAGTAGCAATATGCATACTGTTGCGTTTCGTATGGTGAATGTGGAGCGCCGCAGGCCCAATTCCTCCCTGAGTCACTTTTCTTCTCGTTTTCTCCTTCCCTTCCCTGTTCCTCAAATAGGCCTTCGGTTTTGCGGATCACCATGGGCGGCGACGACTATTTACCATCAGGTAGCTCGCCTGCTCTTTTGCCGAGTTATCCCATAAAAAAAAACAGTACGAATCCAAAATAATACTCTACCCTTCTTCCTCCCGCCTTCGCAGGTGGCAGACAATCCATGAGGATGTTCAGAACAAACGGTAAATAAACAAACTGTTGTCTAATGCAAAAGGCAGCAATAATTGGTTTTTGGTAAATGTATTTTATGACTGCCTCATTAGTCTAGTGGACCTAAGCGCGACTGCTACGCTAGAGGTCCTGGGTTCAATCCCCAGGTCGAGCAAAGTGTTATTGGATTTTTCTATGAAATTCTCAGTAGCAGCTAGCAGCAGTTAATGGCAATAGGCTCGCCCCCTATTACATGGGACCTAAACATACCGGCGGAATGTGGGTGAACATTGGTACACCTCTGCCTAACCCTTCGGGAAATACAGGTGTGATAGTATGTATGTATTTTGTAAAAAGTCATAGTGTTAACGCGCGGCTGCACAGCTCGCCCCGCCGTCCCGCGCCCCGCGGGCTCCCTTCGCAGCTCGTCGGCGCGCGCGCATTATTCCGCCACCAACCGGCCCACGGGTCACTCGCGGTCGCTACAAACCGTTGCTACTAGCTTAAGACGTGTTGTTATTCCTTTAATCTATCATTAGAATATATATTGTCAGTTCACTATACACCGTGTCGTCTACTCATTTGAAGAACCCTCGTTATCAAGATTCGAGCCGGATACTGCTTTGGAACCGTTTCGAAGACAAAGCGGAACAAAGAAGTATTGACCTTGACGAGGTCATTCGAGAAACGTCGGGACACGGATTTCATCGCAGCACGTCAAGAAATAGGGCGTGAATCATACAAACACTAAGAAATACGTTCTACAACAAATTCCAGAATATTATATTAATGCTGTGCTGTGCCTACAAATGTTGTTCGAGAAACCAAGATAAAGGGTTTGCAGTGTGGTATTGGTGAGTCCGTTCCAATCAGTCCATCAATTGCGCACTCAATTCATCGTTTATTCAATTACATATCTCCATTTTTTTCCAAAATTTTATTTACACAATTTTTCATATTTATTCTTCTATGTTCATCATCTAGCAAGTCGACAAATTGAATCCGCTGACACTATTTTCAGAAAATAACTACCTACGAATGGTAATACCATAATAGCTAGTAATCTGTTTCAAAAACAGTTATTTTTCAAATTTACGTAATTTCCATAACTTCATCAATCATTTCGATTATTAGTGCATCTTTTACAGGTCTAATTTGCTGTATTGTGCCTATTTTTACCAATACAGTGCAATCCATTGTAACATTTCTAATTTTTTTTGCAAACATTCCAGCGAACCCGAGCGTCCAAAGTCCACGGCGCATGGCCTACGTGACTCGCGGCAGTCGTGTTGCTTTTGCGCTTGCCTACCTCACTGCTTCGCAATATTTCTACCGCAACTTACCTGCAAATTTAAAATTTAAGTATTGTTTCATACGCTTTTCACTTTATTTTTGATTACAAACGTGTGCATTAATCACCTTTTCAGCTGGATAGTTTGAGATTGATTTCATTTGTAAGCTTAACATTTTTTCTTCACTATGGATCTTAAATCATTAAAGAAAACTAGAGCTAGCTATAAAGCAAAGCTTACCATATTTAAAACATATATCGATACCTTTTTATCTAGTAAAAATCCTAATAAAGTACAAGTGCTTGAGATAACTGCCCGTTTAAATAAAATACTAGACTTGTATAACGAGTTTGATTCAGTTCAGACTGATATAGAAGGTCTTGCGGAAATTCCAGGTGATGAGCACAAGGAACGGGAGATTTTCGAGGCCAGCTACTTCGGTTGCGTGGCTGCTGCACAGGAGCTGCTCAACGCTGCCTCTGCGGGGCAGGATGATAAGTCGGTGACAGGTTCTAGTAATGACACTAGACCATCAGGTGGGCCAAACATTAAATTACCTACTATCAATTTGCCGACCTTTTCTGGACGCTATCGGGAGTGGCTGGAATATCACGACACTTACAAGTCCCTTATACACGATAACACGACAATACCTAAAATTCATAAATTTCACTATTTGCGGAATTCATTAAAAGAAAGTGCATCGCTGATTATTAAATCATTAGAATTCTCAGCAGATAACTATGACGTCGCGTGGGATTTGCTATGTGATCGATATCATAACGATCGAATTTTAGTCAATAATCATATACAAGCACTATTCAATATACAACCAGTAGTTCAAGAATCTTCAAAGGCCTTAAGAAACACAATAGATTCTGTCAATCGAAACTTAAGAGCTTTACAAACATTGAATCTACCTACAGAACACTGGGACATACTTATTATATACATGGTGACTAGTAAGTTGGACCCGTCAACACTACGTGACTGGGAAAAGGAACGTAACAATATTACGCGATTGCCTACTTTATTAGATTTCAATAAATTTTTAAAAAATCGTGCCGACTTACTAGAAACCGTGGAGGAATCATCACCACATACAAACCAACAACAGCCACAACGCAGACACAGCGATATTACTCACAACCGTCCTAAGACATTCGTTGTTAACCAAACACAGAAAAAAGCACTATTTAAATGTCCTGTATGCAAGAATAATCATACAATTTACCAATGTATGAAATTCAAATCAATGCCGATCGAGACGCGTATCGAACGAGTCAAACAATTAAATCTATGCACAAACTGCTTGCGTGCAGGACATGACGAACAGTGTTGTAGGCTTAGTTCCTGCAGGCTGTGCACACAACGTCATAACACTATGTTACACAACACTAACAGTGTTCCCAAGGCTTCCACTTCAACAACATCAGAAGGTTGTGTAGTTTTACCTACTGTGCAAGAACAGAAACAAACAGAATCAAGTAGTGTCACACTCTCATCCATACATCACAGTCAGGTACTCCTATCCACTGCGATGATTAACATACAAGATTGTAACGGTCATACACATCAAATTCGTGCACTACTAGACAATGGAAGCACATCTAGTTTTATCACAGAAACCTTACAAGCTAGGTTAAGAATACCCAGTTATTCTACTTCCCTATTAGTACAAGGATTGAATAATCAGTCCTCAAAAATCACAAAAAGATGTGACGTCACTATAACGTCACTCACAAACAGTGGTTATGCAACTGACGTCAATTGTTTCGTTGTGCCACATATCACCCAGTTGATACCTACTTCACAAATTAATTGCAATTCCTTTTCCATTCCCTCTCGCATCCACCTCGCGGATCCAACTTTCTCCACGCCGTCCGAGGTGCAGATGTTGCTAGGGGCCGATGTTTTTTGGGATGTTCTTTTAAACAATCATATTGTCCTGGGCAAGAACAAGCCTACTTTGATTGAAACAACATTAGGGTGGCTTGTCACAGGTTCTATACAATCGTCGAACTCCAAATCTCATACAGATCAATCATATACAGTCCATTGCCATTTTATAAACAAAGGTGAACTCGAAGAGAAATTAGACAAGTTTTTCGAACTAGAAACAGTTCCCACCACTCAACAAATCCATACTAAAGGTGAGAGTGAGTGTGAACAAATATTTACACAAACAACAAAACGCCACCCAGATGGCAAATTTCTTGTCACTATCCCATTAAAGGAATCACCTGAAGCCTTAGGCGATTCAAAACAGCAAGCTCTCCTAAGGTTTCAATCATTGGAACGTAAATTCAAACGCAACCCAGAGTTCAAAGAGAAGTACATACATTTTCTTGACGAATATTTGACACTAGGTCACATGGCAGAAAACACAACACCACAAAACGATATTATTTCATACTTCATGCCTCATCACGGTATCTTACGTGAGGACAGCCTCACTACAAAGTTACGTACTGTCTTTGATTGTTCAGCTGCGACAAGCACGGGCAAATCATTTAATGACCTGCAGCATATTGGGCCAACTGTACAGGATGATTTACTTAGCATATTGATACGATTTCGACAGTATAAGTTTGTAGTAACGTCAGACATAGAAAAAATGTATAGACAAATCTATGTCAACAAGGATCAACGATGTTTACAACAAATATTTTGGCGATCAGACCCAAGCCTGCCAATCAAACAATATAAATTAAACACGGTCACATATGGGACGGCGTCAGCGCCGTATCTAGCAACTAGATGTCTGATGCAGTTGGGCCAAGAATGCATCGACAAAGACGTGCGTGAAACAATTTTACACGATTTTTACGTAGATGACTATATATCTGGGCATGATGATGAAAAAACTTTAATACAAACATGCAAAGGCGTCGTTCAAACGTTAGAAAGCGCCCATTTCCATTTACGTAAGTGGCGGTCTAATAAACCGTCTATCCTTGATGACATCATTAATAAAAATAGCACAGACGAGTTATTAAACCTAAACAAAGATGATTATGCAAAAACATTAGGTTTACGCTGGGCCTGTAAGAAAGACACATTATTGTTTTCAGTAACATTTTCAAATAAACAACCCACAAACAAACGTACCATCTTATCCACTATTGCGCAAGTATTTGATCCGCTTGGTTTAATTAATCCGTGCCTATTACAGGCAAAACTTATACTACAAATACTATGGGCTAAGAATATCACATGGGATGACCAGTTACCTGTCGAAATTGAGTCACAATGGCATGACTTTATCAAACACTTACCGGACATTACTAGAATTGACATCCCTCGGAGAGTGCTGTGTGAATCATACGTCAAGGTCGAATTACACGCATTTTGTGATGCCTCCATTAAGGCTTATGCAGCTTGTATATACGTGCGCTCAGTGTCCGACACTGGGATTGTACAAGTACATTTACTGCTTGCAAAGAACAGAGTTGCGCCACTCAAGCAAAGGCTAACTATGCCTAAGCTGGAGCTTTGCGGCGCCCTTCTAGCTACAAGGTTAATGAAAAAAGTAGTCAATTCATTACGTTTAAAAATTGATTCCGTATTTTTCTGGTGTGACTCAACCATTGTGCTGGGCTGGATAAAAACATGCAAGTTAAAACTAAAACAATTTGTTTATAATAGAATTAATGAGATCACCAACAATTTTAATCCCAATTCATGGAATTATGTACCCACAGATATGAACCCGGCTGACATAGGATCACGTGGGTTCAACGCATCACAACTTCAATCTTCACTTTGTGGTGGGGAGGTCCCCACTTCCTGCATCAAATAGACATGCAGTGGCCTACACAACCACAAAATATAAATTTTGCTAGTTTGCCGGAAATTAAATCTCAATGTCATTTGTCAACAGATGAGTCACATTGTCACAATATTGATTATTTTAGTAAATTTTCTGATTTTAGTAAATTGCAACGTACCATGGCTTACGTAAAAAGATTCATGTCTAACTGTCTATATAGTAGCAATAAAAAGGTAGGTCCATTGACTGTCACAGAGCTAAACGCTGCGTTGCATTTGTTGTGCAAACAAGTACAAAGTGATACATATTGTAAACAATACTTACAGTTACTTCACAAACGCCCACTGTCTTCTAAAGACAAACTTCTCAAATTGAACCCCTTCATTGACAATGTAGGGATTATACGAGTAGGAGGCAGATTATCAAACTCACACTACGACTACAACACGAAACACCCGATCCTACTCGACGCATCACATCACATAACCAAAATATTGGTCACACACTATCACAAAATTCTTTTACATGCTGGACCACAGCTGTTGTTATCAACATTGCGTCACAAATACTGGATAGTCAATGGTCGCAATCTTTGTAGAAAGGTAACTCGAGATTGCATCTCTTGCCTTAGATTTTCAGGCAAGACGTATCAGCCTATCATGGGCAATCTACCCCTACAAAGATTGCAAGCAGACTACCCTTTTAGTAATACAGCTGTGGACTACGCGGGCCCCATTATGGTGGCGAGCAGAAAAGGTCGTGGCTGTCAGCTCAAAAAAGCATACATTGCTGTTTTTGTTTGCCTAGCAGTGAGGGCGGTGCACATAGAGCTTGTCACCGATTTGACTTCTGAAGGCTTCATTGCCGCCTTAAATCGTTTTATTGCCCGCAGAGGTAAGCCAGCTACAATCTATTCCGATAACGGCACTAATTTCGTGGGTGCTTGCAACGAAATAGCCAAGTTTCTAAAAAATAATTCAAACGACATTACATCACACTCAGCTGAAAATGAAATCAATTTCAAATTCAGTCCAGCGTATAGTCCACATTTTAACGGCGTAGCAGAGGGGTCAGTCAAATCAATTAAAAAACATTTAAACCATGTACTGTCAATGGCTCATCTAGATTATGAAGAAATGAACACTGTATTGGTTCAAATCGAAGCAATACTGAATTCAAGACCTCTCACCCCAATTTCATCTGATCCATCAGATTTAATTCCTCTAACCCCGGCGCATTTCTTGATTGGACGTACGCTTACTATGCTACCTGCTACCCGGGTTGACCAGGCTCCACTTCACACACTCTCCAGATATAAAAGGATACAATCATTAAAAACACATTTTTGGAATCGATACTACAAGGAGTACGTTTCAGAATTACAGATCCGAAATAAATGGCGCACAGATAAAGGACAGCCACAGCAAGGGGAGATGGTTCTTGTGAAAGACGATCGGCTGCCCCCCAGCAGATGGCTGTTGGGACGTGTCACCACCGTCTACCCAGGCACCGACGGCGTCAACCGGGTGGCTGACGTAGCAACTACTTCAGGGACCTTACGTAGAGCTTGGAACAGGCTCTGCCCACTACCAATGAAGTTGGACCAGGATGCTGCTCCTGCTCCAAGGGGGCCAGCTTGTTAACGCGCGGCTGCACAGCTCGCCCCGCCGTCCCGCGCCCCGCGGGCTCCCTTCGCAGCTCGTCGGCGCGCGCGCATTATTCCGCCACCAACCGGCCCACGGGTCACTCGCGGTCGCTACAAACCGTTGCTACTAGCTTAAGACGTGTTGTTATTCCTTTAATCTATCATTAGAATATATATTGTCAGTTCACTATACACCGTGTCGTCTACTCATTTGAAGAACCCTCGTTATCACATAGACTATAAGTTATTGTTTTAAAATTAATAACACACTGTATATACATATCGGATGTCAAAGGTTGAAACTGCAAAGATAGAATGTACAGTGACTTTGTTTGTCGCTGACAATGAATTATTGTGTCTACTTCACTATCATACTCGTAGTCGGCAGACATCCTGTCATAATATTTCACAGAAACACAAATATGGATTAACAATCAAGGGGGTCTAGACTATGTCACATCTTCATTATTGTTCACGAAGTTAGATATCCAAAATGTATAGATTTGACATAATTTCATCACGTGACTAATCAAAGGATTATGCCAATTCCATACATTTCAGATTTATCTAACTTCGTTATCGATATGAAAATTTTACATTGTTTAGGCCCCAAGGTTGGCTAAAGTTCCTCATATAAAACAAATAAAACGAATATAAAACGAACGAACAAAGAAGCTCCTTTTTCGGGTTCAGTAGCCAAATGGCAAAAAACGGAACCCTTATAGATTCGTCATGTCTGTCTGTGTGTCCGATCGTGTCACAGCCTTTTTTTTCGAAACTATAAGAGCTATGCTGTTGAAACTTTGTAAGTAGATGTATTCTATGAACCGCATTAAAATTTTCACACAAAAATAGAAAAAAAAAACAATAAATTTTGGGGGTCCCCATACTTGGAACTGAAACTCAAAATTTTTTTTTCATCATTTCCATACCTGTGGGTTATTTATGGATAGGTCTTCAAAAATGATATTGAGGTATCTAATATCACTTTTTTCTAAACTGAATAGTTTGCGCGAGAAACACTTCCAACGTGGTAAAATGTGTGTGTCTCCCCTCTGTAACTTCTAAAATAAGAGAACGATAAAACTAAAAAAAATATATGATGTACATTACCATGTAAACTTCCACCGAAAATTGGTTTGAACGAGATCTAGTAAATATTTTTTTTTTAATACGTCGTAAATCGTAATGGTACGGAACCCTCCGTGCGCGAGTCCGACTCGCACTTGGCCGGTTTTTATAGTACGGAAAATTCTCATAGGCTGTCGGCCACCTAGGGAGTCGGTAGTGTATGTTGGACTCATCCATCATCCTCCTTGCCTTTTCCCAATTATCGGCTTCAGTCTAACCAGATGCGGTTAAATATCAGTATTTTGCCTGATTAGTCTAGTCTGGTGGTCCTAAGCGCGACTGCTACGCTAGAGGTCCCCAGTATCGTCGAGTAAAGTGTTATTGGGTTTTTCCAATAGCAGCTTGGAGTCTGGATTTGTGCCAGGTTAATGGTAAGAGGCTCGCCCCTTATTACATGGGACCTAAACATACTGGCGAAATGTGGGTGTACAGGTGGACACCCCAGGTGGGACGGCGGGGTCTCGGTGGGTCAGGTAACAGCTATAACCCTCTGTACATTAGTGCACCTCTGTCTAACCCTTCGGGGAATACAGGCGTGATGGTATGTCACACGAAGCGACTGCCATCAGAGCTCCGCAACACAATTTCTGGACAACACCGATATTCGAAAGATAGTCTGGTTGTCAGGATTTTTGGGCTTCTGACTATCCATAACGATTGTCATAGGTGTTCGTATGACAACTGCGACCGCCGGCTTTACGTGCTCTCGGAGGCACGGGGTCTCGATATGTTAAGAAAAGTCACCCATCTACAGAGTGAAAGCGACAGACGCAGCTTAACCTTGTAGATCCGTTGATCAGCGCAGTTATGACTTAGCAACGAGCCCCTCACAATATGTCTACTAAAGACCGACGACTAACTACGACTAAAGACCGCGTTTGTCTGGCCAAGGGATTTGTGACATTCGCCGCGACGCAGACAGTCGGTAGTCTAGTATTCGCTGGACCCCTTCGGAAAGCGAACCAAACGTCATGCTATTGGTCATATAATCAAACCAACATACCATCACGCCTGTATTCCCCGAAGGTTTAGGCAGAGGTGTACTAATGTACATCCACACTTCGCCGGTATGTTTAGGCCCCATGTAATGGGGGCGAGCCTATTGCCATTAACCGGGCACAAATCCAGACTCCGAGCTGCTACTAAGAATTTCATAGAAAAACCCAATAACACTTTGCTCGACCCGGGGATCGAACCCAGGACCTCTAGCGTAGCAGTCGCACTTAGGACCACTAGACTCATGAGGCAGGCTTTATAATGAAACTAGTTTGTAGTACAATTTGTTCACACATGTCAAATTGTACAGACAAAATTTACTCGCGTCTTTTATCGCATCGCCGCCCGTCGCTTTGCAACTGCTTTATAAATGTATTCACTACCTAACAGCTAGGATTTTTACAAACAATATGATGAAATATTGATATATTGATGATGCATTAACCAAATAAAGTATTGTGTTGAATGCAGGAATTTTACGATGTCAGCATTCAGTTGCGAGTAAATTGGCTTCAAAACTATTGACATAATTAGGTATTAGGTAGGTAAAATTACGCAATTATTGAGAAAATTTGATTTGATGTAGAAGTGATATACCTACTGTGTATGTAGATATGTATGATGTGTTGTGTTGTACATAATATTAGGTACATAAATGTCTACAGACATAAATTTATGTACGAAATATGTTGCTGGGGAGTTGCGCCGCTTCTTCCCAGCTAAATAATACGAGTGAAAGGTGAAGGTGAAGGGCGGGCGTTTGGGGGCTGTCTGTTATGTAAAATTGATGTTCAAAAAGTACTACCTAGTAATTTTAAGAAGCCCAAATGCCTGACAACCAGCGTAACCTCCGAATATGGAAGTTGCCCAGAAATTGTATTGCGTAGGTCTGATGACATTCGCTTCGTGTAAAATATTGATATTCTTATTTAGCCTAACAAATCAGACTAGAAGCCAACCCCAACATAATTGGGAAAAAGCTCATATCAAATAAAAAGTTAAAATGGAACTTTGCGAACAAAGAATTGAGGCCGGCTAAAACTACGCCTTGCCGTGTACAAACACAATTACAGGCACACACGGATACCGAAACTACGCCTTATCTTGTCAGTCGAGCTATCGAGCTATAGAAAGCACGACTGACAAGATAAGGCGTAGTTTGAGTATTGTTATATAGTGTAAAATTGTGTTTGTACACGGCAGGGCGTAGTTTTAGCCAGCCTCACTTCTTTGTTCACAAAGTTCCATCTTAACTTTTTATTTGATCTGAGGGAAAAATGGTAAAAATGGTAATTGACTCATCCCCTATTAAGTACCTACCTATATGGGACTTATTTACTTATGTGCTAACTGTGGGTGTACATGGTATGTTATGTTATGAAATTGGATATCGCATTCGCCAGGCAGTTTCTAGAACCCCTCAAAATAAGAACTTAGGCTTTAGACAGACGGACCGCATTTCAACTGCAATCCAACCGCAAATTGCAGTTTGGATGCAGTTTGAATGTAGTTGACACGACTACAATAGAACTGCAAACCTAACGTGCAGTCCGATTGTAGTCGGCGTGCAATCGTGTGCACGTTTGGTTTGCAGTTCTACCTTAATAGGGGACGAGTCAATTACCATTTTTAGCCTTTTTCCCTCAGATCAAATAAAATGTTAAGATGGAACTTTGTGTGATGGAACTGTCTAGAGCCTTAAAGTTAAAAATACGTTAGTAAATTTTTTATTATGCGTACAACAAGACATGTTATTAACATATAAACGCAATATTCTTTGTCGATCACAGCTAACTAAAATGAACCCATCTAAATGTAAATTTCTTAGTACTTTAAACATTTCTACCTACGTTTATTTATGAATTTACGAAGCTTATATCAAAATAAACAGTTTTAAAGTATTTTAGTGTTTTTGGTGGCAAGTTTGCCAACTGTTATAATAATTATACCGCAAAGTTCCATGCCGGGATCAAACCTGCTACATCTATAAACACTAATCACTGACAGTGGTTGCGCCTTAATTTTTTACCTACCTACTTAAAAGCGACCGTCCTTTGATAATACAGCAAGCCTAGTAAATCTGAACAATAACTGAGATTTATGAACAACACCACTTTTCGTGCGGAATGTACATTCCTAGGGGGCAACCACATTAAACAATAAGCTACACAAGTGTATTTCATTAATTTTATTTTTAATTCAAGATACGTTTCTTGCAATATGCAATGTTTTCGTTTTTAAATCAATGGCAAGTAATATTGATTTAGTTATGAAGACATGGAAAAATACTTTTTAATTTGTCATAGAACTACAAGAAACATGCCATCAGTAAAATCATTGTGAACAACAAATGGCATTCAAATTAACAACAAAAAAAAGATCATACCTACATCGTTTTAATTTCACGAAAATAATATTAGCATATACCCAAGTACAACCAAGGATAAAGGCGTCTTACACGATAGCAAACATTCACTCGTATACCCAGTACAGTCGAGCACAACACAGTTAAACGATTTGCAAGTCGGAGCAGCGGCAGCGGGGGTGTAGCTTTGAATATTTTGTGATTGGTGATTTGAATTTAAAATATGTTGCAACCGCTTATCAAGAGCAGGCCTGTACGTTGTTTACTCTAGTGGTTGCTAACAGCCTATTGTTTTGGTCAACAAGATACTAAATTCAGCATATCATTACCCTGGAACACGAACCCGATTGTTATTATGAAATGTTTTGCAACTTATACCTCTTGATACACGCTCTTAAGGAATCTATGTTACCTATTGATTATACGTAAATATTTATGCCTATTGATTATATAAAAATATTTATTAACATTGTCGTATTTATACTTATTGAAAATTAGCTATTGCCCGTGGGTTCACTCGGAACCCTAAGTACTTTTATAGACGAAAGATAGCATATTTCTTTCTTTAAGGTTAAATCTAGGTACCTCTATACAAAAATTCATAAAAACTAGTTCGGCGGTCTAGGCCTGAAAACATTATAAACAAACAAACAAACAGACAGACAGACTTTTGCCAAAGGGGCCTGAGTGGCTGAAAAGATGCCTGAGTGCGTCTGGACAGAGGCCTGAGTGCGTCTGAAAAGAGGCCTGAGTGGCTGAAAAGGGGCCTGAGTATCTGAAAAGAGGCCTGAGTGTCTGAAAAGATGCCTGAGTGTGTCTGAAAAGGTTGAAGTCTGTGTTGGCACACAATCGAAAAGGCTAGTTTGTTGCTGTGAGTCCGCTGTATTAGGTACCTAAGCATACATTCGTTTCATACATTACTTTCATACCGATGCTATTAATACGCCATTGAATATTCAGGTCCATTTCAATGTAAAATTGTTATCGTTCCAATGCACAGCCATTTTTTTATAATTCAATTATCGGGTCTCTAGTTCAGTTACTGTCTTTGAACTAAAACTTAACCCAATTTAAAACTTAACCGAGTCATTATTAATCAAATTAAGAATGTCCCTTAAATTTTTCAATGTGACTTTTAAGGATTTTTAGTTATCTTCAGTTCATTATTAATTAAAAATTTTCATGAAAATATGATTTGGAATAAAGTTGAATTTTATATTTACCCCTTGGAAAATAATATTTCTATTTAAAACCTGAACCCTGTTTAAGCGGCGGAGCCTATGAGTAGGGCGTCGGACTTGCGATCATGTGGTTGCCGGTTTGGAACCCACCCATTATTTATTTATTTATTATTTATTTTATCTAATACAAAAAGTGCTTACAAATTAAATATTGCCCCACAAAACTGTGCTATCAGTTTGACTGCGGGATCTTGAGTCTCCGTACAATTTAAACTTAATGCATACATAGCTTCGAGCACGTGTTGCTCGTAGATACATAGTTAGGTATATTGTTATAGTACATAATTAGGTTGATTATTGTAGATGTGATTGTAATCTTTTGCTATTTGTTCTTAAAATTTCCTATCTTCTTAAGTTTATACATGCATAATTATACATTCTTGTCAAGGAAATATTTTCTCAGTTTATACTTAAATACATGTTTGTCACCTTCATGTCTTATGACCTCCGGCAAGGTATTTAATAAATAAGGCAAGCGTTTTTTCAATGTTCTGTCACCATAGTAGTTATTTATTCTAGGTACTGTGTATTTGCCGGTGGCCATTGAGCGAGTGTTATATTTATTGTCTACACACGTCAAGTTTATCTCCCGATTGCCATGGTTATTAACAGCCAGTAGGTATTTATGTTTCACACTGATTGGAAGTATATTACAAATTTTAAATAATTTTGTGTAGTCATTTTTGCATTGTTCCCTTACTTTTTTGTTAACAAGAAGTTTTAAAAATCTAATTTGAATTGCTTCTAATTTACTCACGTACGTTTTAAATGTAAGGCCATAGCAATCAAGACCATAACTAAAGATAGATTCAATAAGTGACTTATATAAACATCTTAGTGTACCCAGGGGAACTTTGAAGCTTAAATGATAGAATTTGCCCAACAGTATTCTAAGTTTACCACAAATATAGTCAATATGATGGGACCAGGAAAAGTTTTCGTCTATTTTCATACCAAGGTAGGTTATACAGTTAACTCTTTGTATGGGTTTACAATTACAGTTTAATGGGTTATCACTATGAAAACATGAGTAGTCGTGAGTATAAAGTAATGGTTGTGAAACAGGTCGTAAATAAGGTGAATGAATTATCAGCAACTTGGTTTTAGCAGAGTTAAGGACAATACCATTGTCGTGTGACCACTTAACAACAGCGTCTATGTCTTGTTGTACAAGCCTACACGTGTCTAACATGTCCGTGCCGGCGCGCAGTGCACACAGGTCATCCGCGAACATATGCGCTGAGCAGTGCTGCAGCACATTGCACAGGCTGTTTACGTGCATAAGGTAGCATACAGGGCCGCATCCGGAGCCCTGCGGCACCCCGCACCGCACGTCCTTCCTGTCACTGAGAGTGTCACCAACCTTAACACGGTAAGAGCGCGATTCGAGATAATCACGGAACCATTGGTTCAATGGTTCTCCCACACCGCACTCCCACATCGCGTTAAGAAGGGTATCTGTTTCTAAAGTGTCAAAGGCTTTTTTATAATCAAAAAATACCGCAACCACAAATTGTTTCTTATCTAAATAATTGTTAATTTCGTCTGTAAATTTTGACAATAATGTATTTGTACTTCTCCCCGATAAAAAACCATGTTGACAGTTGTCTATTATATTATGCTTCTGCAGATATGTACTTAATTGATTAACAATACATTTTTCAATTATTTTATCAACACTTGACAATATAGCGATTGGTCGGTAATTTGATACATTTTTCCGGTCCCCTTTTTTATGAATTGGACGAATTATTGCTTCCTTAAGAGGAATAGGAAATTTCTGATTTTTAACAGATAAGTTAACAATTTTGGCTAATACTGGGCTTACTTTATCAGCTAAATACTTTAGGTCTGACATGCGAATGAGATCACAGCCTGGTGATTTATTATCGTCCATATTTTTTATTATATTTTTCACATATCCACATGTTATTGGCTGCCATCTCATTGACACATCAGGTTTGTTGACATACAGTTTTCTATCTAAAAATTTTTCATCACATACATGTTTTATGGCCAAAATTTCATTTAAGAAGACATCAGCAAATTTGTTACATATATTTTTAACACTATCTTGCCTATCCATATTTGACAGTATTAAGGTATCTAATGACTGCTTAGTGGTTCCTAACATATTGTTAATTTTTTCCCACAGCTTCTTCATATTTTTATTACATTTAAATATACTTTCCTTATCATATTTATTTTTACTTTTATATATCGCTTTTTGACATTTATTTCTATATTTAGTATAAATAAGACGCTTTAACATATTTTTTGGTTCATTCTTCCATACTTCAAATAATCTATCTCTTTCTTTAATCATATTTTTTAAGTAACTATTTACCCATATGTTATTATTTCTATTACTATTATTATTTACTCTTATTGTTGTGTAACAATCAGCATAAATAGAATTGAACAACTGACTTAATGCAATATACAATTCAATTGGGCAGTCTATAGACATCATACTGTCTAAATTTATAGATGACAATTTATCACGAATCATTTTATTGCTCAAAACACGTTTAGTGTTTACAGCGGTTGGCGGGTGAGGCGCACACGCCGTGCGATACTTGCCGAGATTGGGATATGCCCGCGTAGTTCGTTTCCATTGCACCACCGCTGATATTAAATAATGGTCGGAAATTTTGTGTTTTATAATAGCTGAGTCAATAATGCCGTCACTTGTTCTAACATATATGTGATCCAAACAAGATTTAACAACACTTCCCATCAAAATTTCTTCCCTTGTAACATCTTTAATACATTGTACAAAGCCATGCTCTGATAATAAATTTTGATACAATAATACATGCTTATCATTCCGATTTAACAGATTAATATTTATATCACCACACAATATAACTTTAGAGTTTACAGGAAAACTTTCTAATAAAATACAAAACTCTGTCAGGAACTGAATTATTTTGTCCTGTTTACTAATTCTGGGTGGTCTATATATTGCAACTAAATAAATTAACTCTCTATTATAATTTAATGCAATGGAAACGCACTCCGCCGATTGCATTCCAGTGACAACCGTTGTTTCGCACACATACGCACACAGCTCCGCACGCGTATACACCAATACTCCTCCACCGCTTCGACCCGTCCTTATATAAGTGTTCAAATTATACCCACTAATTTGAAATAATGATAACAATGTATAATTAATGTTTGACTCTGTTATGACTATAACATCCAGGTGTTTCAAACTATTATTTATGACAACTAATAATTCGTTGAAGTGTTTTTTTAATGAACGAATGTTTACATGTATTATAGATAGTCCTTGTCTGTCAACAAATGAACTCAACCAGCAATCGATATCATCAATGTAATTGTAATTAACAGTGTTTTCAGAAATAAAATCGATACCGTTGAAATCAGCGAATTTTATGGTAGTAGATAAACCAATAACTATAGATACCTACATTACATTATTTTGAACGTAATAATTCTTTAAGATCGCTTTCATTCCTAATCCATATTGCCTGCTCGCCCTCGGTTTTTTTCACAAGCACTTTGCCATTCGCTACCCACACAAAGTCATATAATCCATGTAATTCCTTTTTAGTATTCCAAAGCAAGATTTTAGTTGTCTTGGATAGGTCTTCATTTATATAGATTTTATTGGTCATCTTTCCACCTGTAATTACATCGCTCTTCATAGCTGTACGACGCTTAGACAACCAACTGTTACGCGCTTCCATTCCGGTTGATTTGAACCCTATTATTATGGATGGTGGCTTTGTGCCCTGCTTGGGCGGACGACTACGCTTCACCCATTCGATATCATCACAGCTAACACCCATTATACCTCCAATTTGAGTCACTAAGTCCTTGACCTTTTCATCTGGTAATTGCTCGACACCCACAATTTCGAGGTTATGTTTACGTGTTGATTGCTCGAGTTCGTGTACTTTTTGTTCTAAAGCGAGGTTGCATTTTTCAAAATATACACACTTATTACTTATATTCACCACTGATTTCTCAAGCTTCATGATTTTATCCTTGGCTTGTAGCTGTTCAGATAACAATGAATCATACTTTTCAGATAGAACGCTTATACTTTGTTGTATAGTATCTAAGTGTTTTTTCAGGCCGGGTATTGCACTGACCTTTCTTTGTATATCCTTCAAAATTTTTTCAAGTCCTTGTACCTCCTCTTCTTGCTCCTCATTATCCGTACCGTCATCCTCACAGTTGTTACAAAAAATCCTATTTATCCCTGCTTTCATATCTGCAGCAAGTCCCCTCACACAGCTCCTATGGAAAGTTCCTTGGCATGGTCCTTGACACATGAAGTGTGATCCTTTTTTAGATAGTATTTTTTTACACTTTTGACATTCCATGACGAATTGACAACAATGAACTTTCGATCAACGGTAACGTACGTGCGCACCGGTTGACGCTGCGCGCGAGACTCCCCGAGACTCCCCGGGATTGTACTGCCGTCGTGAACCCACTCGTAATACAAGTATTTAGCTTAGTACGAGGGGTTAACAAGAATACTAGTAATGAGCGAACCACATAGCTTTAAAAAAAATACCTCTGGAATGAATGAATGTAGACATGTTTCACATATTTGACCAAGAACAAACTTAAAAAGTAGTTTTATTTCAAAGAATAAACTTTTTATTTTTTATCTTATCAGACCATAGGTTTTAGAATACTACCTTTCCGCCCGCGGCTTCGCCCGCGTGGACTATACGTTTCTTTTCTTTTTACGGGATAATATATCTATCTATACATATAAAATCCTTTGTCCTGAATGACTGACTGACGGAACAACGCACAGCCCAAACCGCTTATCGTATAGACATGAAACTTGGAGCGTGTGTTCTTTGTATGACGTAGGCATCCGATAAGAAAGGATTTTCCGAAATTCTACCCCTAAGTGGGGGAAAAAGGGGGGCAAAGTTTGTATGGGACAACGTGATTCCTTGGTCCAATCTGCTTCAAATTTTGCATAAACGTTCTTCAACAGAATTGATGGAAGTCTTGTTTCATATTTTATTGAAATTCATCCCCTAACGGACTTAAAAAAGGGGGGAAAGTTATTTGGGCGTGGTTTGCTTCGAATTTGATATCAATACTCCTTAGTGTTTTTGATTGAAATTACTTTTTATTTTGACACATGTCATGTTTGAAAACTCAATCTAATTTAACTCAAGAAACGTTGGTTGCTAAACATATAAAATGCTTTCTATGGCACACAAAAGTGGAATCGAGAGGCACACCATAGAACCCTTCTTAGAGGCAGCAATTGAGTGATGGGTGGAGTTACTGTGTTGCTGGCAGGGGTATTCCGTCAGATTCTGTTGTACCTAGAGGAACCTGAGCAGACTAAGTCATCATCCATCGTCATCGTGATGATTATATTTAAAAAGAAATACGAGAGAGATGCGTTTGCTGGAGAGTTTTCTGAGCTATTACTTAAAATAGGAAATGGGGATTATAAAATTTGAATATGTATACCATCTCTCCTGAATACAGTAGTGACAGGTGACTATGATAGATGAATAGATCTTAGAGTGTATCCTGATTTTTCTAATATACATACGAAGTCTATAGATTGGATGTGCAAACGTGCAATACTGACTCCGAAAAACAACAGTTCAGCTGCTATTAATTACATACTTCTTAAACCGTTGGAGGGCTCAGAAATTGGATTCAGTGCTACAAGCGGTCGAAACAGTTTACTATCCTGAAGAGTTCCTTAACAGTGTTAAACCTCCTTGGGACACCTGTAATTCTGCTGCGTCTCCTTATACCATTTAAGCTATGTAACGGAACTAGACTGAGAGTATTGATCAGCAGTGCACAAAAATATTAAAAAGGTCACTGTGATTACTGGATGTGCTTGAGGGGATTAAGTTTTCATACCTCGAATACCTTTGCTACCCTCCAACTATGTTTTTAAGAACAATTACGGTCCCCCCTTAAGATCTTAGCTTTGCAATTACTATAAATAAATTTCAGGGTGAGTCATTAAGGGTGGCAGACATAGATTTAAGAAGAAAGAAAGAGAAGAAATTCTACCTTGCCTGTTACTGAATCAGTATTTATAGCAGTCTGGTCATTTTGATACCTACCAGACAGAAAAGCCATAAATGTGGTATAAAAAGAAGTGCAATTTTAAGTCTTGAAAGCAAAGTGGTCTTCCACTATTTATACCTTCATAAAAAACGACCCTACGAGGCCTCCAGAATTATAGATAATCGCAATAGCTAAAAGGACATGAATGAATTAATAAGAAATTTACATGTTATTTTTATATTTCAATAATATAATATAGTGGAACAAATTATTTGGTCTCAATTTTAGAGAATTTGTAATATCCCGTCAGAAATAGAAAAAAAATAAACAGTCAAAATCGTGTTGCCCACGCGAGCGAAGCTGCGGGCGGAAAGCTAGTAATATAATATACGGGTTTTACGAGGAATAGTGTAGCTTTCTATTGGTCGATTTAAAAAAAAAATCAGTTCAATGAGAGGATACCCCCAACAACGTCACAAACTCAAAAAAAATAAATACCTCTTTATAATAGGTAGGTACTAAATATAGTAGCTGGCTAATAATAATAATCTAGGTAATAATAATAATAATAACTAATTCAGCAATCATTGTACCAATCGTTGTGTCAGCTAATGGCCTAATAGCTAAGAGCCTCGATCAACATCTCAGGAGGCTCTCGTTGAGTGGCTGGATCAAGGGCTCGATACAGAGAGCTGTCCTTTTAGACACGGCCCGCATTGTTAGGAGGATTCTTTCTCTGGGGCCCTGACCACCGGTGGCTTGGACCCTGCTCCCGATGCCGGTGGGTTACTATTTCTTATATTTTTAAATGTTTTTGTCTTCAGTTTTTATAAAAATATTTAAAAATGTAACATAATGTGAAAGAGTTAGAATAAAGGAAATAATCTATACTAATAAGTGGATTATTACTATTAGTCAGCCTTCTGGGTACCCTCCCGGCTGATAGCGATGATTATAAAATAGTCTAGTTCGTCTATTTTAATCAGTAACTTTTTTAAGTTAATTTTAAAGATTAGTTCCTAAATGTTACAAAATAGATACTTTTAAAATTCAATAAACGAAGTATATATTATAGTAGGTATATATGGATCACAATACTAAATATAGCTATATAATTACCTAAACACACTTTCCATAGTCCAGACCTTAACCCGACGGCAAGATTTGCAAGGCAAAGCAGTAACGGGCGGCTAGACGTGCCCTGAATACTTTGCGGATTAAGAATTTGACTTTAAAATTAAGGAGATAAAGTAAGTACCTAGTCTGTTCCTCATAAGCAAAGCATTGATTTTCGATGGTAAATCCTCTGACTGTTATGATTGTAAATGGACTAACGGATCTGTTAGATTTAATATACGCCGCGGGCTGTGGTCATTTTACAATGTTGGTGTAGGTTCCAATGTAACATACCATCACGCCTGTATTCCCCAAAGGGTAAGGCAGAGGCGTACTAAATGTATGTTTAAGTCCCATATAATACGGGGCGAGCTTATTGCCATTGGCACAAATCCAGACTTACATTACAGAATCACATTAATTTTTGGTGTCCTGCAAAATAATCTGCTACGGGAAGTTAGCAGATTTTTTTTTTTAGAAAATAAGCCAGATCAATTTTTAAAAAGTATCTGGTACTGTAGAACTCTGCTGCATGCGAAAAGAACTCACATTTATTTTTGATCTGCTGGACAATAATCTGCTAAGTTCACGGCCATATTTCCGAGCTGCTACTGAGAATTTCATAGAACATCTCAATAACACTTTGCTCGACCTCTGATTCAAACCCTGGCCCTATAGCGCAGCAGTTACGTTTAGGACCACAGGACTCATGAGGCAGTTAAATAAAAATGTAACAAAATGTCCATAAACACTGGATCCATTACAAATCAATGCTTCGACGGTGAAAGAACAAAGGGTGGAATCGATTTAACGTAATTGCATCACTTTTCAAAGCTCTTCCCATTAACGTAACCTTTTTTAATCGGGTATTTTCCACTTTGGTCCGGATATTGCTGGACGAGTAACGGACCACTTATACGGATCTATTGAATGAGCCTTCTGGACGGTAACTACTACTTTTGGAGTTCCTAACCCGTTTAACGGGTTTTAATAGATTGAGGTTACGATATATGGAGGCAATTTATTTAGCCTTTTTCGCCAGTAGTGTTAGTGCTAACAGTGTTCCGAGCTCGATTGCTTTTTTTTAACCAATTAACTGTATTAGATAGCGGTGGAGTTTCAATATATTTTGTCGGCTATTTAGCTGTTATATAAGATGGTAAGGACTCCGCTGTAGGAGATCGCCTGGGTTGATAACACAGTATTACTAAATATTCTGCCGCTTAGCATTATTAAGCTAACATTCCAGACACACAACTCAATTCCTCCCTCAGTCCTCTTCCTCCTCCTTTTCTACTGTCCCCGTCGCGCGTCGGTATTCCGTTTACGCGTACTCTTATGAACTTATTCGGTATCATGCGACACTTAAAGGTATAAGGCTCGGCAACGTATCTTAAACTCCTTTGGTATTGCAGATGTCCATGGGTGGCGACGGCGACGATTACTTACTCTCAGTAAGCTCTCCTGCTCGTTAGCTGAGTTAAATTCTATAAAAAAAACCTAATTGTGAAAAAATTATGAAATTACTGGTCATAAATAATGAGATAACAGTTGAGGTCGCGAGGTGACAACGCGGTAGTGCTATATGCTACGGTTGCGTTGTTATTATTTATTTAACATATTATTCTTGTATTTTAATAGAGGCGACGTGAGAAGTGAGTGTGAGTGAGAAGGACCCGTACCGACTAAAAACCACAATTTTCTTCCACTTCTTCAACATCACGTCCACCACGACCGCGACAGATATAAGAAATCCTAAGCTTACAAACCATAAGAAAAAAATAAATAGATGACGCAGAGAGTAAACAAAGTCATTTCCAATTTAAATTTATAGATTCACGCGATCATTTCGCGCGTCTAAAAGCGTTGGCTTGTACCCTTAAGTCCCAAGGGTATGTAAGGACATTGTTTACCTCAAATTTCGAAATTACTCTTATAAGGAAGACCCATTTTAAATTTATTGGATCTCATAATAATCTGATGCGGTTAAGAGCATTGCCTTGCTTCGTGTCCCGACAATTCTTAGATCAAGCTTTTTGTAAAATGTGTATGTACCTGGGAATTTCATTAACTATTTCGTACCCACTTAAACTTCCCGAGGACTGGAATACACTATGCACAAAAGTTCCATATAAATATAAAAAATATTTTTCCAAACAAATAAAAGAACAGCTAAAATGGACACTTTTGAGGATACACCATAATATGATTCATTTTCACGCTACGCAACGTGCTTTAAATTACCAGTGGTATGAGATCGCTAGGGGTCGTTGGATACAGGCGGTTTATACCTGGCCTTATTTTAACACAGGTTAAAATAACTACCTGAGTTTCAGGAATTATTCCTTATCAGTAATTTTACAATTTAACTAAGGTTGCAATTTTCTTAAATCTCTAAGTTACTTAACTTAGAGATTTAGGAAAATTGCAAGGTAGAAGGTATATTAGGTAATAAGCGAAAAATAATAATAAATTAATATAAGCACTATTAAAACTAGAAATAAGGCAGCATTTAGGCTACCCTCTTAAAACGATACTGAGTTGCGGGCAACTTTAATGCTATATAGTTCTAGTCTACATACTTTAGTGCAGTACTGGCCATACATCACACAATGCCCTATTTAATAATCAGTTCATATCCGGCGCATAAATCAAAGGACGCCGTCAATGTAGCTAATTAATTCAAACCACGTAGAACGCGGTATCTCGAACACTAGAGTTGAACCACCTGTCTCTCCTATCTTCCCAACTGTCTCCTACACGAAAGAAATAACGTGATTTTTTTATTGAAAAGAAAAAGGATTTGCCCTGTTCAGCTGAGATACGAAATGAGCATGAAATAATTCTTTCGTACTGTGCGGGAATCAAAACTACGATCCATAATGGAAAAGTCGATCGCCACTAAAGAGGCGATAAATTGGATTTCAAAGTTTCGTTGTTTTTATATTGTTGTTAAAATAAAGACCACTGTTCAGAAAAAGACAGTCAAGTCACAGAAAATGGTTGTAAAAGTTCATTATATCGATCATAATAATATCTGATGACTGTGATTTATACAAGGCTTCAAGAGAAGAGATAAATATAAATACATAAAATACTTTTCGGTGATGAAGGCCCACATCATTACTCACTCATTATTAATGAGTCTGATCGCTGGATTCAGCGGCCATTCTCAATTAATACCATTCTTAATTCAGTGTTCGGAAGAATGGAATATAGCTTTATCTGTTATTTTTAGTCCCGTTGAGTATCATTCATTTGTTCGTCGTGTACTTTTGTCACCCTCTGTATTTCTTTTATTTTAAGACATCCAGTGACGAGTATAATAAGTACACATAGGTATGTCGTTGATGATAATGATATATTATTTCATTATCATTAATGCAACCAACCAACTGCAGATTGGCAGATTTCACATGCCGTCGAGAAAATCTCTTGAACATGCAGGTTTTCTCACAATATTTTCCTCCAACGCTCCAACCTCCAACGTTTAAATGTGATAATGAATTATTATTAATACGCACATGATTGCGAAAAGTCAGTTGCGTGGATTCTATCTAAAGACCTTATTATACCTGCGTGTATGTATACCTCTTTTGTTGACTGTAGGTACATAATAAAGAAAAGTTAGAAATCTAGGTATCTTGTAGCTCGAGATTTATGACTCGGCAAGCTAGAAGACTATGACTACTTCTGTTCAACAGACCACAAAACTTCTAGACACGAACACGCAAGTCCTTACCAAATTTGCCAAGAAGAGTATTCACGTCTCTAAACAGCTGAAAAACTTTTGTTCTGATAACAAAACTCTGGCTAGAGGGACTAATTTTAAATGATTCCACACGAGAACTGTGGGGGTTTGGGCACAATATCGTAAAATTCAATTCACTAACTTCCCGCCGCTCTTACCCTGGGGGAATCTACGAAACAAAACATTGGACAGTTAGTACCGAAAATAGGAAGTTCAATTGAATAAGTTGTTTCTCGTAATGATTTATTGTATTTGTTTGCGAGTATGTAGATTTATTATCGGAAATTGGTAAAATTTTATCAACACAAATTAGTAACACCATTTGTATTCTTCTGTATTCCCCTGTATTCTCCGAAGAGTTAGGAAGAGATAAAGGATCTGATGTACTGCCATTTTTACCGGTATGATTGATGTCCCAGGTATGATGTAACAGGGGGCAAGCCTATTGCCCATAAATCAGGCCCAAATTCCAAGCTGCAACTGAAAAAATCACAAAAACTCCCAACTTATCTGGATAATTTTAACGTGAGTGCCCAGCCTAATAATGATGCTAAAGGTATGATGTCTTAAACTTTTGCCACTTCATAGTAGGCACAGTATCGTGTATTCTTATCTTTGCGATCTTTGACTGCTCTTGTGTAAACCTCATATTATTATAGTCTGTATGAAATAACTAACCAAGCCTGTCTGAAGTTATCCGCAAGTGGTTTAGCAGTGATAAATTTTAATAGAAAGTGTGTCATTTGTATTATTTTTTATTAATTTCGATATTTATTTATAAAAACACTTATAAGATTATACCAGCGTGGTAGTTCGGAACGGCTAACTTCATGTGTTTTAGAATGTAAACGTCATAAATGACATGACATTGACAGATAAAGAAATGCCAACGTCAAGAATTTAAATTGTCGGTCTTTTTCATACAGTCTCTCTCTCTCTCTGATTCGCCGCCATCGCTGTAAGACGTAAGCAATTGTTTTCTCGTTTTCAACTATCAATAAATTCTTGTTTATTACTTAAATATTGTATGTTTTATGCTCAGAACCCTTATCTCGATACTTTGACATGTCCTTTACGAGTAAGTGTTATGAGATTTGTGTCATTACAATAGTTAATGTGATTTTGTTTGATAGCAACATGTTGCTAAACGTCGCGTTTTCGTAGAATCTATTTGAATGATATTCATGTTCTTACGATATCATTTTTTTTCGTGTAATCAGAGTTTCGACGAAATTATTGTATTAGGTATGCATTTATGCATGTAAATGCAATTTTTAAAGTCCACGTGTACCTAAGCCTCGTACGTTTCGGTTGACGTTATAATTACGCAAAGAGATTTAATAGTTTGTAATTACGTCACCATAAAACTGATAATATTGAAAATAAATTTTATACATATTTGTGGACCTCAGTAGATTTTTTTTATCAAGCGGCCAGTTTCAATAACCGGGATACGTATCTTCACCTATTTCTTTTGCAAAAGATATAAGTTAAGTAATTTTATGAAGTTGAAGCTAAATATAATAAAAACAGTTTTATTAACATTGGCCAAAAGTGAAAACAAGCTTTTACAAACACCGTCAGATGGCGTTATTTAAAATTCTACAACGCGAACACGGGCATCGTAATAAAAGAAAAAACTGGTATCGGGCACCTACAGTAAAGTATCAGTAGGTACAGTATTAATCCTGGAACAGTTTATGTGATTTTCAACTTTACCAATAAAATAAGTCAGGTGTGCGTTTATAAAAAATATGCGTCGTAAAGTGTGTAACTTCGTCTTAACGGGTACCAACGACAGCAAATAGGGTCGATTCATACATCACATGTTCGTTGGATTGTTAAGAGGATAGTATCAGCTCCGCACGCCATACAAAAGTAGTTTGGTTATAACTTAAATTTTAACCAATGAAAGACTTAAATTTTGCAGTAACAATCTTATCATTAAAATACGTGTTCCTTGAACGTAAAACTTCATTTCAATACACGGTTAAAAAGTTATTTGAACTCAAAGATTGGTAATTTTCGATGAAAACGACCCAAGTTAATAAATAAGTTTATGCTAGTATTTTAAGATAATGTATCAATACAGAACCATTTTGACTCATGGAGAACCCAGATAATATAATGAATATCCTTTTACAAAACAAAAAAACCTACGTAATAACTATATTAAAAGAGTAATCTCCAAATTTTGGAACAAGAAATACGCGCGAAATTGTTGCAAATGTATTGTTGTTTCACCTCTCGGGCACGCGTTCGTGTAGAGATAGCGACAACAGTGAGAACATTGTTGCGTTCGCGAGGGACACTCCTCTTAAAAAATGTCATTTACATTGAACAGATTCTAACCCAGGAACTTAGGCGTGATAGTATTTTAACTTTATCATCACCCTTCCCCCTCCCTGCCAAGAGCCTTGCAGACTAATTGATTATATCGAATCCCTTGTATTGATTCAAGTGTTCAACACGTCGATCGCAATAAATACAATTAGATACATTTAATTAAATCCAATTATTTACTATTTTAATAAAACTAGTCGTATGAATTGTTTCACCTTTGATTTACGTTTACAATTTCAGTATTAATTTTGTTTTGTACGAGTATCAATGAGATCTTATTGATTGCTTAATGTTGCGAATAAATAAAATAAATCGGTCTCATCGGAGCGATGTAGGTCGTCCTTTTTCGAATCCAAATGGTGTATAATTTGGTTGAGGCCGAAACACGTCAAGTATGGGCCGATAGTAAAATTTACGCAACCTTTTACGGGTAAAGAGGTTTTAATATTTTTACGCCTTTAACTTATAGGTTCTGTGAAAGTCTTATTTTAAATTCGCTGCTGAATTATTTATTTAAGGTTACATTTCTGGAGATCAGTCACGCTCCCACCGTGGTAAACCATAAATTCATAATCAAATGTAAATTTTTCACTGTTCACTGTTAAATATTATCTACTTTCATATTGATTGTTTTAGTGGTTGCAAGGGGGGCAAAAAAAAGTGCAGTGATAGCCTTGTGATATGACATTAGGACTGCCATGTCAAAGGTCTCGAGTTCGAATCCAAGGCACGCACCTCTGACTTTTCGAACTCATGTGCGTATTAATACTTAATTATCACGCGCTTAAAACGGTGAAGAAAAACATCGTGAGGAAACCTGCATGCTTGAGAGATTTTCTCGATGGCGTGTGAAGTCTGCCAACTCGCAGTAGGCTAGCGTGGCGGACTATAGCCTAATCCCTCTCATTGTGAGAGGAGATCCGTGCTCAGCAGTGGGACAATGTATGGGCTGATGTCGAAGCGGGGCTTCTAAACAAGTCCTATATTTGATTCCTATTCCTGGAACAGTGTCAATGAGCAGTTTCAGCTTGGAATTTGGATTGGTGCCCAGTAAATGGCATATTAAGAGCACACAAATGTAATTTACCCTAAAATATACTGGCGAACTGACGTAAGACTATAATATTCTCCTCTGCTTGGGAGATTTGTCGTGATGGCGTGAATGAAGCAAAAACTGCCTGACTGAAATATTCTATAGACAGGCATATTTGTTTGTAAACTATTTCGTTGAAATCTGAATAAATGGACGTCTAAATACCGAACTAATAAACAGACTCGCTTTTAGATTTACCAAATTCAGTAGGGATAATGAACTCATTACCCCTACTCTATGTGGTGAATAAAAAAAATACTTTATGTACCTAACTAGGTACATAAAGTAATTTTGTTGTACTTTTTATTTGAATAGAGAAAAAAGTAGTTGACGTTATTTGTTTAAAACTGCTGTTTTAATATTTCTAGATACAGTTACAAATGAATTTATCTATGTAGAATTTATTTAACCTGCCTGGACTGCCTCGTTAGTCTAGTAGTCCCAAGCGCGACTGCTACGCTAGAGGTCCTGGGTTCGATTCCTAGGTCGAGCAAAGTGTTATTGGGTTTTGCTATGAAATTCTCAGTAGCAGCTCGGAATCTGGATTTGTGCCCGGTTAATGGCTTTATGTTCGCCCCCTATTACATGGGACCTAAACATACCGGCGAAATGTGTGTGTACATTAGTAGGTACACCTCTGCCTAACCCTACGGGGTATACAGGCGTGATCGTATGTTATGTAATTTATTTAATTTTTGGTATCTCAACTTTGCGTTCTATTGTTAAGTTTATCAAAATAAAATAGGGATATTTTTTTATTATCAGTCGGAGAGTGCTTCATAAGTGCGCTGCCTAATTTGCGCTGAGCTATCCAAAACGTTTTTTATACTTATTCCTTTTTCTGATTTGAATTTCTCAAAATGTACGGCTGGCTTTTGTATGATTTATTATAGACATAAGAATATTCGTGAGTTTCAAGCTGTCGTTTTTTTCGTTATTATGTGCGTATTAATATTATTTATCTGTCACTTAATGGTGAAGGAAAATATCGTGAAGGAACCTGCACGCCTCAGAGATTTTCTCGACGGTATGTGAAGTCTTCAAACCTGCAGCAGGATACATTAGTGGTATATTAGCTTAACCCTTTCATTTTCAGAGGAGACCCGTGCCCAGCAGTGGTACTTTTTGATGAAAATAAATATTATGAATCTTAAGCCTAACCCGTCTTATTCTGAGACGAAAACCGTGCCTAGTAATGGGACAGTAAATAAGTTGTTGATGATGAATCTTAAAATATAGAAATCATTATTATGCTTAAAGCATAGGTAGATTGGAATGTGCCTGCGACAAGAGGCGTGTTCTAAAACTAAAAATTTAAATTTTAATAGAATTCTTATTTATGTTCGACAACAATTCAAATTTAACGATTTTCTTGAAGTCTGAGTATCCAGTTCGATTTGCTTCCGAGTATTGGAAGCTTGGTTTATGGCTGCGCCCAAGTGTTCAAGTAATATCAATGAACCTTTACTGTTTGGAATAAATACTGAAAACTATTTATCTTTAGCTAAGTATTTAAAACTTGAACCGCCTTCAAAATATTAACGTAAGTATTAAAAAATAATACGTCAGTAAAATTAAGTTTTTTCCTGTTCATCGGTACTAATACTATTTATTAAAACAAGCGAATAAAATAAATGATAAAAAAAAATGCTTCTCTGGTTGCTGTTCGGTTAAAATAACCGTGTGTGTCTGAAGTAAGCCATTCATATATAAATATTGAAATTACTAAGGAAAATAATCACCAACGCGAAATATTTACGATCCCGATCGTCTTTACACCGAGTATTTATATTTAAAAAATTACCACTGCAAAATCCCTTCCAGACAACTTCAGTCGCAACCGTACCACACCATATTTTAGTAAGCAGGCTAGTTAATTTTTACTCTATATTTATATCTGTTGCTAACTTCAGCAGAGATAAAAGAGTAGATATATCTAGTACATTTCACCACCGTCATCGAACAAAAATCAAACAATTTTCATTTTAACATCGAGTATCATGAAAATGGTCTATACTGTCGTATTATATTGAAAAAATATATATTCTCGTATATTGCAATAAACCCGAAGCGACGAAATAGTGACGACATAACGATAGTCTAGCTTTTACTGCGAATAAACTTTATGTTGGCTCTTCGTTTCGCATCGGATATTTATATGGGTGAGGACGTAAAACGAATAGTAGATAGGTACTCTTCGACTGTACTCAGTATCTAGAATAGTTTTTATATAAAGTAAGACGTAGCCGATTTTGATAAAATTGATTTTCAAGAGAAACAATACCTAATCTTTCAGCAAGAAAACTGATGGAAACCCAACCGAACACAACTTTCAAAAGATTAAAAATACATGCCCCTCAGCATCCACTGTAGAATTATGTAGATAATAAATTACAATTGGTCAAATCACTGGATATTTTACCAAGAACGACTCATAAAATCTGGTCGAATGTCGATGAACAGATTACAGGAAAAAAAGGCCGGCAACGCACTTGAAGACCTGATTAGTCTAGTGATCCCAAGCACGACTGCTACGCTAGAGGTCGTGGGTACGATCCCAAGGTCGAGCAAAATGTTATTGGGTTTTTCTATGAAATTCTCAATAGCAGCTCGGAGTCTGGATTTGTGCCCGGTTAATGACAATAGGCTCGCATAAACATACCGGCGAAGTGTAGGTGTACGGGGAAAACAGGCGTGATGGTATGTAAAGCATTTATAAGTCCTCTGGTGTTGCGGGTGTCCATGGGCGGCGGTAATCGCTTACCATCAGGCGATCCGTATGACCGTTTGCCCCTCTATCTCATAAAACAAACTAATTAATATACAGGGTGGAAGGGACATCGACGCACATCCGCTTGCCACGAATTCAGTACATGATTCTGGACTCCCTTGCGTTGATATTTTTTGTCGGTTATGAAAAAAAAAATCTGATTTTTCATACAAAAGTACAATACCTACACGATCAAAATGTATGGAACACCTGATTTTTTAAAACATAACCGACGAAAAATATTTACACAAGCGGGTCCAGAATCATGTTCTGAATTCGTGGTAAGCGGATGTGCGTCGATGTCCCTTCCACCCTGTATTACATACGCCTCTATTGACCTAAGGGTAATGCAGAGGTCTGCATACTTACACATTACAAGTCAACCCTACAGACAGTCCCTACGTCCCTACAGTCCTACAGTCCTACGGCCCTACAGTCAAACAAACAGTTTGGGAAGTCGGTGACTTCTATTTGAGTGGGTCTTTTATTTTCGCCACCGACTTCCCAAACTGTTTTAGACAAAATTATTTTATTATTTTTTGAAGGCGGTTTAACTTTTTTGTTAAAAGTAATTTTATTTTGTAATTTTTAGTGGAAAGTTTGTTTAGAAGTACTTGTTAGCCAACTAAACGCACTGCTCCAATAAGACAGCGATGTTTCGGAGTAAACGATAATATCATCGATGTAAACAAATTTTAGATTTTTGTTGATATTTTCAAAACTGCTTAACCGATTTCGATAAAATTTGAACGGGACTACCTCTGAAGTATGACCTACCAAACAAAAAAACAATAATTAAAATCGGTTTACAACTGGCGGAGATATCGCGTAACAAACATACAAAAAAAAAATCATACAGACGAATTGAGAACCTCCTCCTTTTTGAAGTCGGTTGAAAATACAGTTTAAGCTGATCTCGCATTGTATAGGCTTACCATAAAGTAAGAGGCCAGCGTAAACTGGTTTTATATAGCGTGATGTGTAGCCGTGTGTACTAATGTATATCCACAGGTCACCAGTAGGTATATTAAGACCCCAAGGTTGTCTATTTCCATTAACCAGGCCAAAATACAGACTTCGAGCTGGTCTTTATTCTAACGCGTTACAAATCTATTAAGAAAATGCTCATCAAAGAAATTTCCACTGAACTATTCTTCGAATATTGCCAGGCACAAGCATATTTTTTTTTCTAAAGACCGGTTGGTTCTAAGCAATCTCTTTGTGGGAAAAGATATTTATCAACTTAGATTTTTTTCATGAAATGTCAGAGCAACAAACAAGTCCCAAAGTATTTTTTATTTTATTTTCAATACTTCAGACTTGTATTGAAAAATATCGCACGATTTTAAATCGGATTACATTATTCGATTTTAAATCGTACTTTCTTTACGGTTTTACGGTCTTTGAGTTACATTGAAATGTTTTTGTTTAGATACCTACATTTAGGTAGGTACGGACAAAAAAAAGGTTTATAACAGTCGTTATTTGATTAGTTACAGTCTTAACTATATTTAAATTTCTGATTTGTGCAGTGATCCTAAGTGATACTGCTAGGCTCGGTTGCTGGTTGAGCAAAGACTGATTTGGTTTTCCTATGAAATTCTCGGAGTTAAGATATGTGCCCGATGAATGGCAAAAAGCTCGCCCTGTATTACATGCGACCTAAGCATACCGGCGCAATGTTGGTATACACCTCTACCTAACCCTTCGGGTGAAATACAGGTATGTTTTTTTTAAGCTTAATCAAATCAAATCAAATGTTTTTATTTCAAATAAGCTTTCACAAGCGTTTATGAAACGTTATTGACTCTAGTTGCACGGTTCCAAAAAGTTGATCCCATGGAGAAGAATCCGGCAAGAGACTCCTTATTGGTTCGCACATTACTAGTGTTCTTGTTAGCAACTCGTGCTAAGATTAATGCTTGTGTTACAAGTGGGTACACGTCGGTAATGCAATGGGTGGGTATCAAACCGGCAACCACATTATCGCAAGTCCGCGGCGTCAGCCGCTTAATTTATCAACTTATTATGTGTAATCTGGTGCTTAAAACGCAAGCTTGTTTTTCACGTATTTTTGTTAAATGATTCACAAATAACAAGCTCTGTGAAGTGTTAAATACCTGTACACAGTCGGCACTTTTTAATTGGAGAGGGTCAAATAATTATTCATGGGCACGCTTGCGCTCTGTGCTTGAGAGCCTTCGTAAAGAATAATTTTAAATGATTTTTTTTGGCGACCATTTATTATGTTTACTATGAAAAATCTTTATTAAACACAGTGCTGTTTGACCTCTGTGTAATACATACACTTACGCCTTTTTCCATAGAGGTAGGCAGAAACTACAGAACACCATCTGCTACGTTATTTTTTTCATAAAAAAAGCTTACTAGCAATGTGGGTCGCACATTACTAGTATTCTTGTTAACCCCTCGTACTAAGCTTACGATGTTTTCCTTCAACGTTTAAGAGCGTGATAATTAATTATTAATACCTGATCAAAAAGTCAGAGGTTGGCCTTGGATTCGATCTCGAGACCATTGACTTAGCAGTCCAGAGGTCATATCACTGGGCTATCAGTGCACTTTAAGTTTAAATAAATTAATATACAATCTATGCTAGAGGCAGTCTCTATTGTAACGTCATCACGTGCATGTCAAGTAATGACTCATTAAGGTATGCTGTATGCTGTATCGGCGTAAGGCAACAGAGTATCGCGTTAGTTAACCGAATATTGAGTACATTGAACAGTAAAAATAATAATAAACAGATTCAAAGCACGAATTATATTACACGATCGTCAAACAGTAGAGATGGTGCGGTTTGAATTTATTAACTTTTATGGTAACTGTTGTTACTAAGATTACAGTTTTACACGATAAAATTACAGTGTTATTAAAACAAGTGGTTATTTTCTGTTCAAGTTGAAGGAATTGTACCTAGATTCAAACCTAGGAAGGTGTCAAGTCAAGTGTGCGATCAATTAATTATAATCCCATCAAAAACATAAATATGAATGATAGCCAAGTTTAATATCACACATATGCGACGTTGTTGACTTAACCGATAAAGGAAATAAAATCTAAGCTAAGAGACTAATAAATATACTAAATTTTATGTATGTAGGTTGAATAGATTTCAAGTTATGAAGAGGTCAAAAGTAGCTGGAAATGGTTCGTGTAATATTACACGGCTGCTGCGTCGCCAGTTCCTTTTCTTTGAACTTGGCTGGACACACTGCCGCGTGTCTAGATTCTATTTAACAATCATAATTTGATCAATAAAATGATATTTTCAATGACGTCTTGTTCAGAATATTGTCTTCATTTACATTTTTCAACAACAAACATATACGGGATGCTGATGATAGTCCCAAACCCAATGTGAAAAGTAAATACAGCCTTCTTGCTAGAGCGTCGGACTTGCGATCATGTGGTTGCCGGTTCGAAACTCACCCATTGCACTACCGACGTGAACCCACTCGTAATACAAGCATTTAGCTTAGTACAAGGGGTTAACAAGAATACTAGTAACGTGCGACCCACATTGCTAGTAAGTTTTTTTTTAAATTAAATATCGTTCATAAAACAGTCAAGACGAGAGTAGGTACTGTTTCGTTTCGTACGGTGAGTGTGAAGCGCCGGAGGCCTAATTCCTTCCTCAGTCCTCTACCTTCTCCTTTTCTTCTTCCCCCCTATTTCCTTAAATATGCTCAGCAACGCATCTGCAACTCCTATGGTTTTGCGTGTCCATGGGCGGCGATGACTACTTACCATCAGGTAGCCCGCCTGCTCGTTTGCCGAGTTATCTCATAAAAAAGTCCAAAATACTTTCGTATTTAAACCAGGATTTAAGACTACGTATGTATTATTGATACCCCATCTTCTGGTAACGTCACAATTCGAGAAACTTTACAAGTGATGACCCACTTTGTAGTCTCGCGATTGAACTTTGAGAGTTTGGGCTTTATTTCAGATGTAACTACGCTTTCTGGCAAAGTAGGTTTTGAATTCTACTCGTTTTAAATTTTTTTTAGAGATTAGGTACACGTTATTTTTGAATTAAAAAGCAGTCTATTATCTAAATAATGACCGTTTTTCAAAATAGTGACCGACTAAACATTATACAGTCGCATACAAATATATTTCTAATGCTATACATAAATAAGCTATACACTAAGTATATACTAACAAGCCTGTATTCCCTGAAGGGTTAGGCAGAGGTGTACTTACTCATGAACCTACATTTCGCCGTTATGTTTAGGTCCCATGAAAAACCCAATAACACTTTGCTCGACCCGGGGATCGAACCCAGGACCTCTAGCGTAGTAGTCGCGCTTGGGACCACTAGACTAATGACTATGCTCTCACTATATGCAATATAATAATATACACTGCCTCGTTGGTCTAGTGGTCCCAATCGCGACTGCTACGCTAGAGGTCTTGGGTTCGATCCCCGGGTCGAGCAAAGTGTTATTGGGTTTTTCTATGAAATTCTCAGTAGCAGCTCGGAGTCTGGATTTGTGCCCGGTGAATGGCAGTAGGGTCGCCCCCTATTACATGGGACCTAAACATACCGGCGAAATGTGGGTGTACATTAGTACACCTCTGCCTAACCCTTCGGGGAATACAGGCGTGATGGTATGTTATGTTATGTTAATAATATACAATGCGGGTCAGTTTATTCAAGAAATTACACACGCAATTTCCCTCAGTCAAAATATATTGGACATAAAATTACATACATAGCTAGATGCTATGGAGCCTTGTGTACTTATATTCATTACTGTTTAACAAAAACCTGATTATTTGCGAACCACAAAACTCATTTCGCAGTATTACCGCGCGAATACAAACAAATTATTTTGATAATTAAAAATTTACACATAAATTCATTATGTTAATGCTGCCCTAAGCTTTTTATCTCCATTATAAAAAATACTAAAAGTGCGTATTAATATTATACTTCATTATCATGCGCTCAACAGGCGTGGTGAAGGAAATCATCGCGAGAAAAGCTGCATGCCTGAGAGATTTTCTCGACGGTATGTGAAGTCTGTCAACCCGCATTAGACTAGCGTGGTGGACTATAGCCTAATCCCTCTCATTCTGAGTGGAGACCTGTGCCCAGCAGTGGGACAATATCATAGGTTGATGATGACATAATTAAAATTTAATAATAAAGACTGCCTCATAAGTCTAGTAGTCCTAAGCGTGGCTGCTAGCTTAGAGGTTCTCAGTTCGATCCCCAGCGGTCGAGCAGTGTTATTTGGGTTTTTCATTGAAATTCTCAGTACCAGCTCGGAGTCTGGATTTGTGCCCGATGAATGGCAATAGGCTCGCCCCCTATTATGGGTCCTAAATATACCGGCGAACTGTGGGTATACATTTAATACACCTCTGCCTACCCCTTCGAGGAATACAGGCGTGATGGTATTGTTCATGAAATCATAGAACGATCAATATAACGCGCAAAAATCCGTAAAGAAAGTACTTGTATATTGCTATTAATAATAGACATTCTAAACTACTAATTAATATATAAAATTATATATAACTCTTTAAAATAAAAATACATAAATACAACTCTAGGTACTTACTTCATTTGTTATGATTGTACGTGTATCTTATTTGATTTGTATTTTGTAATGTAATGGTCCGTTAAAGTGTATATTATTATTATTATTCCTACGATAAGCAAACACAGAAAGAAGCTTTAGGTCGATATATCAACAAGTAAAATATCCCTGTTCAAGGTTATTTCAGTTCAAAATTAAGCTAAAGTCCCACGATACATTTTAATTTATGTATAATTTAAACCACAGACTGGTGGCAAATTTATGACAAAGTGACAACCCTCTCGAAACTATAGGATCACTAGTATACATTGGCCGACGGCTAAGTAAAGAACTAAATGAAAATATATAGAATTTCGTCATTTACCTTTGTGAGTAGTACCACAATGAAATACCAAGTTACGTTGGGCACCTTGTCAAGGTTGTAATGACATTCCCCTCAAAGAAAAACCCTCAATATATTATTAATGAGATATTTAAATAGGTTCGAAATATTTTCTTGAGCAATTAGCAATAATTTACCTTTCGAATAATCGTTTTTGAATCATAAATAACTTAGGATCGACTGGGTTGGTACGAAATATTTTAATTATATTAATTTGTAGTCGTATGAAAATATGTATGTATTTTAATTTTGTCTAGAGGGCGAAACTTGAATTTAATTTAATGATATTATAATTTTCTAAACATTAGGATAGAAGGCGAAGTGTGGGTGAACTAATGTACACCCACACTTCGCCGATATGTTTAGGTCCCATGTAATAGTGGGCGAGCCTATTACCATTAACCGCGCACAAATCCAGACTCCGAGCTGCTAATAAGAATTTTATGGAAAAACCGAATAACACTGCTCGACCTGGGGATCGACCCCAGGACCTCTAGCATAGCAGTCGCAATGATCTACCTAACCAATTGTAGATCTGTAGTTCTAGTCTAAAGCCAATTTCGCTTTATAGGTAAGAGAGTGTCAATGTTTTTTCTTTCTTTCTTTACAGTCTGTTAACCTGCACAAGGTTACCATCATCATCACCATCCACAGCTTGACGTCACCCACTGCTGGGTATAGGCCTCGCTAATCGTTTGTGCCATCCACCACGGTCCTATGCCACTCTCATCCAAGTACGCCCAACGACGTAAATTATGTCGTCGACCCATCTTGTTCCTGGACGCCCGACACTATTACTGCCATCCCTCGGCCACCATTCAGTCGTTGCCCAACTCCACCCGTCGTCACTCCTTCTCGCCAAGTGACCTGCCCACCTCTACATTCCATTGGTTCCATGATCCTTCTTCCAACGTCGTGGACCTTAGTTCGTTTCCGGATCTCGATGTTTGGAACACCGTCACTTAGTTTGATGCCGAGCATGGCACGCTCCATTGCTCTCTGCGCAACTCTTATTTTGTACACAGCCTCCTTAGTAAGCGTCCATGTCTCTGCACCATAAGTCATGGTGGGCAGAACACATTGGTTATATAAGCGGGTCTTTAGACATTGTGGAATATTGACAGCTTTAACGAATTCTTCTAATTTGTCAAACGCGGGCTACGTTTCCTGAAGAATGCAACCAAGCTGTATTCTTCGGGACACATAGATCACCAAGGTTACCATAGTAGATTAAAAGGTAATCTAATCTGTAATTCTGAGGAGGACCGTCGGCGAGGACACCCATGGCTATGGGAGGGTAAACGGGTTGATAATCATGAAAGGATAGATGTTCTATTTACCCCAAACTGAATGTGGAAGGAAGCAGCTCCATCGGAATAATCTTTATTCAGCGATGGATATTTATGATAAATGTGATAAACAGTTGCATAGAGTCAATTGAATAAAAACTGCCAAAAACCAACAATAATAATGTCTCGGGATTAGAACTAGGTTTCAAGTCATAGAAGCCGCGTCTAGGCCTAACTGGAGTGTCAACAAATAAAGCTAAACGTGAATGTTACATAATGTTTGTCCCTATTCCAACTATACAGTGACCATCAATTATTGAAGTTACATAAATTATTCCATTAATTACATTGACAGTACAAATCGTGGACGGTAATGCAATAATGAATTAATTAGTTTAATTGACTCATGTATTGATCAAATTATGAGTAATTAACTATTATTTAGTCAGGATTGCCTTTGATATTGATTATATTTGGTGGTATTGAACTGACGTATGAAATTCTTAGTAGCGGCCTGGAGTTTGGATTGCAACAGCAAATGGTTAATTGCAATAATAATAATAATACAGACAGGACTATTATTGCTAATAAGCCTGATATTGTGGTGATAGATTGATCAGAGCGTCGTGCAATGATTGTTGACATCACCGTTCCGCATGACGGGAACCTCGTGAAAGCCGAAAAAGAGAAACAAATAAAGTATCTTGATTTGGCACATGAGGTTGTCGACATGTGGGGGGTGGATTCAGCAATTATTGTACCAATCGTTGTGTCAGCGAATGGCCTAATAGCCAAGAGCCTCGACCAACACCTAAGGAGGCTCTCGTTGAGTGGCTGGATCAAGGGCTTGATACAGAAAGCAGTACTCCTAGATACGGCGCGTATTGTTAGGAGGTTCCTCACTCTGGGGCCCTGACCACCGGTGGCTTGGACTCTGCTCCCGACACCGGTGGACTACTATTTTTATATTTTTAAATGTTTTTATTTTATCTTCTGTTTTTTATAAAAATATTTAAAAATGTAACAATATGGTAAAAGTTGCTTGTTAGTAATAAGGGTAAAATAAAAATTCATCACAAAAGTCTTCATTTAGAGGGACGATAACTGCCGCGAACATTGATAAAACTTTTTGAGTTTTACAAGTGCTATAAGATGACTGATACCTACTTAAACTTATACACGATGGTTATATATAACAAAGTAAAGTAACACCTGTAATAACTTCGGTCTCATCCTAGCATTCGTCGGCACTCACTTAAAACTCCTAAAGATCGCGTGAACGTGTTAGGGTGACATTGTGCTTTGAAGTATTAGGGAATTTCTTGATTTTTAACCCCCGATGCAAAAACAACGGGGTCTTATAAATTTGACTTGTCTGTGTGTGTGTGTCTTCCTGTAATATCGTAGCTCCTGAACGGGTGAACCTGTTTTTATTTTGTAATTTTTTGTTTGAAAGGTAGTATAAGAATAAGTTGGGAGTGTTTTTCGCAACATATGTTTGATGAAAATCGGCAGTTATAATACAATTGTCGGGGTATTTTTAATTTTTTGTTTATCACAGATTGTTCGTGCCTGGTTAGAGATTATAAGTTTTATATAATTATAGACCATATTTGATCGAGGTATGTTACATAGTTAACTGATATGTTATTTATATTCAAAAAATTAACAATGTAACCAAATTGTCACTATCAATTCAGTATATAGCATACGGTCCCGAAGGCGAGAACTATAGTTATTCTAATGGCCCGTACTTGACGGGTCATATCCTGATAAAAACATATATATGCGGGCCCTACAGAGTACTCTAATCTTTTCTCGGGAGTGTCGAATAAAAACTTTTCAATCGGATTTAACTCAGTTTCTTATCTAATCGCAAAGTTTTGTCAAAATTCCAAGCGGCTTGAACTTTATCTGAAGTTTATTTAGCTTGATGCGTTGCCGAACGACGAGATATCGTACTTTATAATTTTTAAGCTTACATTTTGTTTTGTCAAACTTTTCCTATGTTTATTTTGAGATTATTCAGTTTACCGCTGAGTTTTTATACGAATTTTCATGAAAAATGGAATACCACTGCTACTTTTTGTAAATTTAATTACTCGTGAAATAATGTTATCCTATACCATTAAATTAAAATATATTCTGAAATATGCTACTAATACCTAACATACCATCACGCCTGTAGTCCCCGAAGGGCTAGGCAGAGATGTACCAATACACATTACACACACACACACACACACACACAATTCACTAAGTCACTTAATAGGGGGCGAGCACAATTCTAAACTCCGAGCTACTCCTGTGAATTTATGAAAACCCCATTAAGACTGTTCGACCTGTAAATCGAACCCAGGACCTCTAGCGTAGCAGTCACACTAGACCAATTACATTACCGTGATAAATTACAGTTTTTAGATTTTTTGTCTCTATGTCTGAAAGTTTGTGTCAAACAGGCTCCAAAACGGCACAATGGATTTCAGTTGAAATGTAAATTGGGTTTATATCAGGAATTTTAATACATATTGCAGGGTTCAGAATATCGAGAGAGGCAACTAGTTAACAAAACTACAAATATACTGTTTTTTTAAGGTATTCTTACCTATCTCTTTCTCTCTTCCATTTAAGAGCTCAGCTCTTGTCTTGGAGCAATCGCCACCGTTCTCTACTCTGTCTTTTGTTTGACCTCTTGATAGACTACTCCCACTATTCCTTTACTTCTTTTATAAAACTACTTAAGTTCCTCGTTTTATTTTAATATTATTTTCTAAAATTGACTTAAAAAGTTGTAGTTTTTTATCAAGTATCCAATTTCTTACCTATAAACCACAATAATTAGTCTTCGTCCATTTAGTAATTTCTAAAATAAATAGTCTATTCCCAAGTCACAGTCTATCGTGGTTGGCACAGTAATTTTACAAAAAGACTGTTTAAATAGGCTATTTCAAAAGGCCTGTCTTAGCTTAGGCATCCAGGCTTTATCGAGACGACTCTCTGAAGGAGCTTTGTGCGTTTATGAATGAAATTTTAATATCCTTCGAGCGAAAAATATCTTTGTTATACCAGATTTATTTAATTTTGGCAAGGTTTAAATTTTTTGTGTGTCACTTACCATTATATCAACACGCCTGTATTCTTCGAAGGGTAAGGTAAGAGGGGTACTTCATTCTCATATTTATATTTGTGGGTGTCTCGCCCCTTATATAAAAAATATTGAAATATTTGCTATCATTCGCCATGATGTCACTTTTTTCAATATTTTTTATCCATATGCATTTTTAAGTATAGTTAGTAATATTAAGAGCTTGTGGCTACGTTTTAAATAATCCATCAATCTGCGAAGTTAAGTTTATTTTGCCGCAGTCATTCCTTGGATGGGTTACCTGAAAATGGTCGCCAGCACCCTGTCTTGGAGAACACTTAAACCTATACGAATCCAATACAAACAAAAAACTCATCTTCTTTCTAACATAATATCTATTTATACACCGTGTAACAATAGGTAACATTAGCGGTGTTCCATGAAAAGACCCCGCGATGTGTAACGGCTGTCGATACACTGTATAGGAATATAGTGAAATTTACAACATAAATATTCGTCAATTCACTGACGTTGGCGTCTCCCTTTGTTGGAGGTTTACAGTGGGAACTCTGATTCCGTCCAAGTTAAAAGCGATTAGAGTTTTTATGACCCAAATCTGTGGCATTGTTAGTGTAGGCTGACCTCACATTGTATAGGCTTTTCTAACAATGACAGGTCAGCTTATATTGGCAGAGAATAGCACGGAGTGTAGACAAATGTTTGTGAATCATAATAATTATGATTAATTAAAAATTGCTATTTCAGTCCCACTGTTTTCTCTCGGTCGCCGAATGTCTGATAAATACACAGTTTCATATTTTTCGTAAGGGTACAGCACAGTGCCCCCTTCTTCCGGCATATAAGGGCTATAAGTTATAAGATCATTAACTTTTTTTATGGGCTCTAATTTATGTTTTGCACCAAGAGTCCCTGGATGGTCTAAGACAGTCCTTTATATGGAGGAGGTGAAATACAAAGAAGTTTACGTTATCCTCAGAAGTGTGAGCCACTGGACCGGGTAGATAACTAATTATTACCATATTTCAGTAAAACCCGTTTATCACATGATCTGGTCTAAAACTCCAGCTCTAAATACGGGACAGGACCAACCACTACATTATTGAAGCCGTGAAAAACTGTAATAAAATTAAACAAATTCAAAACTTCGTCTGTATATGCGATATATTATACAATGTCCTATTTCCAATTGGTAGCAAGAATGCTAGGGATGCCCAAAATCCAAATCGTGCAAAATAACTCGCTTCAGCCTATCGCTTGTTCCGTTCATTGTGGCCAACCTTCTGCCTCCCCCACCCCGCGACATTTCCCCGACAATGCCCTCCTTGCTTGAGGAAATATTTTATCTTTCTTCATAAAGGAAGCCAACAATGGTGGAGTGATGTATTTAGGAAATAAATGTCAAGCCATCACTCAATGTTAGCTCTAAAGTACATTTTAGTCTGCTCTCAACAGCAATACGAAATATTAACATTCACTAAATCATAAATTAAACACTGGCTGCCTACCTGAAAATTTCAGAGAATATTTGTATAGATATTAGTTCAGAAAAGTAAATCAGAACGTTAAGAAGTTGGGAAGTGTTACAGTATTTTTATTGCTAGATTTTATATAAAATGAGATGCTGATGTGTCCATAAATTGATTTCAATCAAAGAATTTCACAGAAATGATCATCGCTCAATCTCGTCTTATCATTTTTTCTTTAGTTTTAACCGGTTCCGAAAGATTCTAGCCCATTTAAACTAAATCCCAGTTTTTAGTAAAAGTGTTTCTTTTTTAAATCTCCATCCTACCCTGTTACAGAAGTTTATCATCAGTAGGTACACAATTTCAAAATCAAAAACAAATAATTCAATAGATAAGTCTTACGACCAATCTAGTAGGTACACTCGTAGTAATAATATCGTCGTTTTTCTTGTTAATTATGTAAATGAATTAAGGTATTTGGTGGATTCAAACGAAAAATATAATTCGGTAGCATTAACGAAATTTAATTAAGATGTTAACTACGCATTTATATTAAGTTAAGGGACGCATAACTTTTATTATATTTTTATACCAAAAGGTCGTAAAAACTACCGAAATTCACTGTAACGCAAGTTAGTTTCAGTTTAAATAGCTTTAAATGTTTTTTTTATTCTAGCCGTTACTGTCCCATTGCTAAGCAAAGGCCTCCCGCAATTCCTTCCGTGTACTCATTTCTTGCGCCTTATTCATATTACTATATGTAATTATTTTTATTAAAAAGTTTCATGTGTATAAGTAAAAACTTTGGTGGGTGTATATATTAGAATATGTTTTTAGCCGTTTTGAAGATAATTGCTTTTTCTAGTTGATAAAAGTGAACACCTTCCACAGGTGATCGATACGAAATTTGATAATCTGCGGAGTTTGTAAAATTTTAGAAGACCCTCTATCGGTCACCTGAGGAACTAAACTAAAGACGCTAGACGTCAGTGACTCATTGAACTCCTTCCTAACAAACAATTATTTCCGATAACCATGCAGTTACTTGTATACGTTGCTTCCCCAATCCATGCAGGCTCTGAATATGAAGGTTCCGTTATAGCGGTCTCCACGCTTCCCGTATTCATTTCACAGCGAGAGGGTTACTTATTCGCCTTAACCCTATTGAAATAAATGGATATTTTGTGCCATCGTATGAGACTGGCCGGAAAGTTTTAGCATGTAACAAAGGATATGCTTCTTTGCTTTTCGTTGGGTTGAATTTTAAGAATGGACTTTGCTTAGATTGGTCTTTGATGGGTAGATAATCCGCTGTGATAATATGAGGTTTTGTAGTAATTGGGTACTTTCCATTGTAACGACGGATACTTCAGGCTGCTTACCCATTAATGGGTTTGGTGTTGAAGTGTTTTGCGAATATGGTAAAAAAAATTAAGTATCGTTAAGTTTTTTTTATGGGTTAACTCGGCAAACGACCAGGCGAGCTACCTGATGGTAAGTAGTCATCGCCGCCCATGGACACCTAAAAACCAAAGGAGTTGCTAATGCGTTGCCGAGCCTGTTTAGGGAAAGTGAGGGGAAGGAGAAAAGGAGAAGGAAGGGGACTAAGGGAAGCTCCGGCGCTCCACACTCACCGTACAAAACGCAACAGTATGCATACTGCTACTTGACGTCGATATTCTGTGGGAGGGTAGTACTTCCCCGGTCGTGCGGAGCCACTCATGCTGGCATGGACCTACACATGTCAGCAGGCACTATTACTACTTCGTGTTGAAGTGTTTTGCCATTATGGTAAAACATAGTAAGTATCGGAAGGAGAAATCTTTCAGTCTAAAATTACACGATTAACGATAGTTGAAAAACTTTTCTGCCAGGATCCACTGCATGTACTTCGGTTACACTTCTTCAACTTTGACTAGGAGATCAAAGCCATTACTTAGTTTACAAATAGCACACCATCACGCCTGTATTCCCCGAAGGGTTAGGCAGAGATGTACTTAATGTCTACCCACAGTTCTCCGGTATGTGTGATATATTATATCACATGTGATATTTATGCGAGCCTATTGCCATTCAGCGGGTATTTACGCAAAGTCCGAGCTGATACTGTCTCCTGGGTCTGGACTACGTTAACTCTGAAAAAATCGTACTTATTAGGTAATAGATATATCCATTCGCATTCACACTCACACACATTCACCGGAGAGTACTACCCTCCCAGAGAATAACGACGTCAAGTAGCAGTATGCATACTGTTGCGTTTTGTTCGGTGAGTGTGGAGCGCCGCAGACCCAATTCCTCCCTCAACCCTCCTCCATTTCTCTTTCCCCTCCCTTTTCCTTAAACAGGCTCGGCAACGCATCTACAACTCCTTTAATATTGCAGATGTACGCGGCGACGATGACTACTTACCATCAGGTGTATCGCCTGCTCGTTTGCCAAGTTATCCCATAAAAAAATGAGGCAATTGGATACTAAAATACAAACACTTAAAATTTCGGAAACAACTAGAAACCAATTATTTCAAAGTAACCTAATGGTTACTTTAAAATTATTACATTCAAAGACATTCAAATGACTTTGAACATTGCCCAAAACCTTAAAATGTATCTCAAGCCACAACAATCGGCCTTTTGACAACGAACACAAAAGCCAACCGTGGTTCCGTATCTAAATTGGACAATTAGAGACCTTTTATCATTTAATTGTTTATCTGCCCGAAACAACCCTACATTCTACTACAAATCATAAATAGCTGGCAGTGAAATGAAGTAAATAAGATTGGTGAAGGTGATTATTAAAGATTGAGGAACATAATCACTGATCATTATCAACCCGTTCATGTTAAACTACCAACCCTCAGGAGGCTGGTTTGGTAGATTATAGCCTTGTTTGTTTCCTGTGAAATCTCAAGCAGAAAGTAGGAGGGTTATGTTGGACTCCTACCAACTAAAAAACACTCTTGTTCTGAGAGGAAACCCGTGTCTAGTGGGACATTTTAATGGGTTGATGATGATGATGAAATATTCATTTATTATTATTAAGCCTGATTGTCCCAAAATCGAGCCTAACCGGGCACAAATCCAGACTCCGAGCTGCAACTGAGAATTTCATAGAAAAACCCAATAACACTTTGCTTGACCTGGGGAACGAATCCGGACCTCTAGCGTGACGCGCTTAAGACCACTAAACTAATGAGGCAGTGATTTGGTTATTAGTTTATTAATTCAGTGGTTAAAAGTTTTCAGTCAGAACTGTGTGCAACTGTATAAGTACTTTTTAGATTAGACTGTGGCAATCACTATAAGAAGCCAACGATTTTACGATGATTGCAAAGTACTATTTTCGATTATACACATACTTACAACAGATTACCTAGTACTTCTTAGAAAGCATTGTGTGAAAAAAAAAACACAACAGCGATCAACATATTTACGAGATTTATATAAAACTTAGTAAAATTTATACTTTGTGAAAGTTAAAATTTGGATAAGACCACTCACTCAAAGCCACTAATGCAAATCGGGATTATCTCTTCAGTGAGATATTTAAAAAAAGGTTTTATGATTGTTGTTATTTTTACACATCTCAAAAAAATTGCCGCGCATGAGTATGAAGCAGCTCTTTACTCCATTTTCAGATTGAAATCTTATTTTTACTGAAACAAAGAAAAGGTATACTTATAAAATACTTACTGACCCGAAAGAAGTTGTCTTGTCTTAACTATAAATATACAATGCGAACGGAATAAATATAAAAAACGCGAAAAGTTAAAATAGTCTTAGTTTTCTGATATTGTTCAATTTTATATTTCTTTCTTTCTGAAAGAATCTTCTACAAAGTTTTAAAAATCTTAAAAAAATATGATGTAAGAAATCTGTAAAGTTATTTACAAGTTGCAAAGGGAAATTATTTTTATTTATATAGATAAATAAAATGCCTGGTCTTGTGTTCGATTTCCACGTCGAGCAAAGTGTAATTGGGATTTTCTCTGTAGCAGTTCAGAGTATGGTCATGTGCCCGGTGAACCTAAACATACAGACGAAATGTGGTTGCATATAGGACCTACAACTCTGCCAAACCTTTCGGGGAATACAAGCGTGATGGTATGTTATATACTACCCGCGTAATCGGAGTACAATAACGCTATCTTTAGCAGACTACTCCTTAGCGGTAATATTTGTATAGAAGAAGTAAGTAGGAGGAGATTGCGTCAAGTAATTTCATGAAAAGCACCCACAAGTCGAGGTTTATGGTTTATGGGCGAACTGTGGGAGTTTCCCAGAACATCAAATGTGCTATGATTGAAAAGAAACTTAAAAATACACTCATATTAACGTTTCATTTATGAATTAAACTTCTCAGCAGCCATAATCGAAACTCTAATTTCAACCTCTGAAACCTTATTAATAGGCAACATAAGAACAGCGTGGGCAAACGTATATAGGCAAAATATGGCTATATTTATCGGTATTCGGTAGAGGGCTCTTATACACTATAGTAGTTTTATTTGCCTCATAAGTCTTGTGGTCCTAAGCGCGACTGCTACGGTCGGGGGTTCGATCCCCAGGTCGAGTAAAGTGTTATTGGGTTTTTCTATGAAACTCCTTGTAGCTGAACGGAGTCTGTATTTGTGCCCGGTTAATGTCAATAGGTTTAAATGTGGGTGAATACAGGCGTGATGTTTTTTTTTTACTATGAGTTGTATATTATGTGAATAGGCTTTACTCCTTAACATAATTCATTTCCAACTACATTAACAAACGCGTCAAAAAATACTTTGTCGTCACTTACCTTATGACGTATCGTTACTGTTTGGACGCGAAAATCATTTTTTTTGTATAACACATTCTAGGACCAAGGCATTAAGAATTGAATTGTGAATTAAGAAATGTTGTGTAAATTGACAGTTTCGGCTGAATCTTCTATTTATTTTATACACTACTCTCTGTTATAATGACGATTATTAAGCAAAAGTTTTAGGACTCAATTGTGAATAAGATATAGTTGGTGTCGCAATTCATACTAAAATGTGTTGTAGGCAAACAATTGAGCCAAATATCAATAAATGCGGAATAAATGCAATATTTAAGCGGCGGTAGCCTAATGGATAGGGCGTCGGACTTGCGATCATATGGTTGCCGGTTCGAACCCCACCCATTGCACGACCGACGTGAACCCACTCGTAACACAAGCATTTAGCTTAGCACGAGGGGTTAACAAGAATACTAGTAATGTGTGACCCACATTGCTAGTAAGATTTTATTTAAAAAAAAAAAAAAAAATGATCCGCCTTATGCTGAGACAATGATCACAGAACAGGGATGTATATAAGTGTTGCACTTTTTACAGCAAAGCTAGGCATAACAGTTTTTTTTAAACCATAAATTTTGTCTTAGATCATACTAACAGCAACTAAGGAATATTAGGAATGTGACAGCCCTATTTCATCAAATATTTCAGCAAAAACCAAATTCAGATACTGCCTTGTTAATCTCGGATAATACCAAAAGACGTCGACACAATACTCGAAAATTTATTGTGACGTCTTTGACACTGAAATAAAAAAGTAAAAACATTCAGAATATAGCTCACACCATCTAAAATTTACCATAGAAAACCCACTGTTAACGGTTCTCGTTAATCGTGAGTCATTTATGACCAATAAATAATAATGCGATGATAATTATTTCATCGCCTTTCCATTGAACCGACTAAGTAAAGGCTGTAATAAACGGTCTCCTTAAGGAGTGCACCAGAAAGACAACACTACGTGAGGTATGATGGAGGATTATCAAGCGTTTCATTAATCCACACGAAGTATGGGAAGAGTGTATCGACGAAGAAATTGATTTTGATTTGACTTTAAGTATTTTTTATTTGACGATTTTTTTTAAAGCTTACTAGCAATGTTGGTTGCACATTACTAGTATTCTTGTTAACCCCTCGTGCTAAACCAAATGCTTGTGTTACGAGTTGGTTCACGTCGGTAGTGCAATGTGTGGGTTTCGAACCGGCAACCACATGATCGCAAGTCAGACGCCCTAGCCATTGGGCTACCGCCGCTTTCAAATTATTAATTTATTCTTATTATGATATTAATATCATGATCTCTTTGAGTGTGTTTTATAATGTATTGGAAAAAGAAACATGTGTGCGGTCAGGAAGGGTCAAAGTCAGCCGTGTATGGAACGAATTTCAAAGGTTTTTTTAGGATTTTCCAAACCTAAAAAACAAAGAAGAAAGTATGTTTTTAAATTTACACCTTCTGAACTTTTTTACAGTGTCACAGAATACTGAAATAATAAAGTCTTTGCTCGAGGCCTGTGGAAAGCTACATGACAACGTAAAATTATGATAATGAGAAAAGTAAGCAACACGAACGCTCGAAGTTGAGCCATAAATTATTAATATTCGCCGGGTTTCTGCATTCGTACCGTGATGCAAAAATTTGTTGCTAGCAACATTGTTTTGACTTCTGTTGGTACCTAATTGAAATATTCACATATACACATATTATTATGTATGTATCTACACAGAAAAAGCAGGGCGCCCGCCGGCCAGATGACTTGCGGAAGGCGACTGGCAGTGACTGGATGAGGAAGGTCAAAGTTCAGGCTCTGTGGCGTTCACTAGGGGAGGCCTACATCCAGCAGTGGACGAATATAGGTTAATGATGATGATTATGATGGTATATGTAATTACCAGCTAGTGATATGACCATTAAATTTCCATGTCTTTTCCTTGTGTGTAAGGCACGCACTTCTGATTCTTTGTATGATGATAAAAAATCATGATTGCGATAAATCAGAGGTGTGTTACGCACTTAAAATGATCGTGGGAAGGAAAATATCGTGATGTCAAATATACATCTAAAAGACTATTTTACATACATGTATACCATCAGGCTAGGCGGGTATAGCAAAATGTTATTGGATTTTCTATAAAATTTTCAGTAGCTGCTCGAAGTTTGGACTCCTGCACTTACTAGGATCTTACGATCTAGGATGTTACTAGGATCGCCCCAATCACATGGGCTCTATAAATATTGTCGAAATATCGCTGTACAGCAGTGCACCTCTACCCATCGTTTTGAGGAATACAGTCGTAATGATAAAGTATGTTTGATGAATACATTAGTAGAACTATTATTCAAGACGACACTTACCATCTTGCAGTCATCTTCCCGCTAGCTAATTATTTACACCGACATCACTTAGACTTCTTTTAGTAGCTTTTAATATTACATAACGTTAACGTTACTTGAGTAAAAGTAGTAAAAGTTTTACATTAAAGATAGCATGAGCGGTGCTAGACTGGTAGTAAATGGCCTAATGGCGTCGAACTTGAGATTATTTGGTTGACGGTTCGAAACCCACCCATTGCACTACCGACGTAAACGAGTTCGTATCACAAGCATTTCGCTTATCACGAGGGGTTAACAAGAATATTAATAATGTGCGATCCACATTTCTGGATTTGTATAGCTGGATACGTAGCTAGGAAAGGTTATGGCTTTTCTCCAAAATGCATGTTCAGTTATTGCCCTATATTGTAAAACTCGTATATCTGATAATATTACTGTCTGAACTTTAAAAAACTGGCCAAGTGCGAGTCGGACTCGCGCACGGAGGGTTCCGTGCCATTAGAATTTATGACGTATTAAAAAAAACTACTTACTAGATCTCTTTCAAACCAATTTTCGTTGAAAGTTTACATGGTAATGTACATCATATATTTTTATTAGTTTTATCATTCTCTTATTTTAAAAGTTACAGGGGGGGACACACACATTTTACCACTTTGGAAGTGTCTCTCGCGCAAACTATTCAGCTTAGAAAAAAAAATATATTAGTAACCTCAATATTATTTTTGAAGACCTATCCATAGATACACGTAAGGGTTTGATGAAAAAAAAATGAGTTTCAGTTTTATAGGGAACCCCCATTTTTTTTGTCTTTTTCTAATTTTGTGTAAAAATCTTAATGCGGTTCACAGAATACAACATCTACTTACCAAGTTTCAACAGCATAGCACTGATAGTTTCAGAGAAAAAAATCTGTGATATACGGACGGACAGACAGACAGAGAGACATGACAAATCTATAAGGGTTCCGTTTTTTACCATTTGGCCACGGAACCCTAAAAAGACTCTCTGAGTTGGTTTTGGAGTTTCTTCTCAAAGGTCGTCAGAAAAAAATGCCGGTGCCCTTTAGTTTAAATCAAATTCAACATTTAATTTTAAAAGTGTCTTTAAAATTCTATTTAAAGAATTAAATACCATTTACAAAAACCTTTTATTTTCAGAAATCTCGACTCAGTACTAAAACACACAATACACCGAATTTTCATCCTAAAAGCATTGCAAATAATCTTTCTAAACACCAAAACACACTTAAAATTTCACTATTTGAATAAAATGTTAAAGCAACCTTTTCCGTAACAAATTAGGGTTGGCTATAACCGGTACCTTATTTAAACTTGTTACCGCAACTGTCTGTGTATCCACGTTTCGCTTGTCAAGCTGCGGTTTCTATTAAAAAAGCAAAAATTACATTGTTCGCTGCAGGCGCTCGCAGGGCTGTCAACCTTACACAGAAGGAAAAGGCTTTCATTTCAAACTTTTGTGGTGGCGCCCGCGTCCTTTGTGTTGACGATGCGAAATTTTATACTTCATTCAAAGCGGTATTTTTACCATCCGCGTACTCTCCTTTTACAGTATATGAATAACTGCCAACCTTATTTTGAAGTATGTAAGTGGCTGACAACTTAGTCTAGTATATAGCTCGCTCGGTTAGAGAGAAGCAAAAAGATGTATTTTGTTTGAATATTTTAAAATTTCTTGAGTAAAAGAGGGTTAACATTTTAAAGTTATAGATTCATCGCTTAAATATTTCATATTATAGTTTTAAATTATACCAAGGGTTCTTTTTTATCTGTAGAAACTAGATAAAAGCAAAGCTCAGATATCTTAAAATCAGATAAAAGATCTTTAAATAAAATTCAATAGAAAAATAGATTACTTACTCTGAGTCTGTAATTATAAAAGATGATTAAACAATAGAATTTAGGGACTAAAACACCTAGACAGATTTAATTAAAAAGTTTTTCTTCATAATACATTTGAACTTCTAGAATCAAATTATTGTTCAAACTTATCAAGTGAGACAATAGCCTAAACTTGTTGAACACAGTCTTTACGTGTCCAAATGGAATGAGTTCTCCCCTATTAACTTTAATAATGAGAAAACCACTAAGATAATGATGTTTTGGAAATCCGTTTGAATTCAATATTTCATAAAGGGCCTCTATATTATTGTTTCCTTAAACAAAGGAAATTGCAGACCGCTTGAGCTTTGATCATTGTATGAATAAAGCCCTTTGTCGATGTTTTACATAAAGTTTACCTAAATATAAATTACTTTTATTAAAGGTTTATGTTTAAGAGTTAGAGACGCTAATTAGTCGACATAGTTAATGTAAAGTTGGTTTTAGAGGCAGGAAACTAAATTGGCAAGCTCGAGAATTGGCTGAGGCATTAATTTGGAATACCAGAATTAATGAGGCAGAGTTATACTAGAAGTGACATCCTTAAAGGTTCATGGTAATGGTCTAACAATACATCCCAGATAATATGACAACACTTTTGAATTGTATACATACACACTCATTCTTTCTTTTCATATGAGTAGGCAAAACCACAGAACGCTACTTGCCTGCTTTTTTCCTTTGTCCACGTCCATACATCTTATCATACACCCTCGCCGGTTGCAAGAATTACGACCTAACCAATATGGTCTATTTTTTCTAGACCGCCACTGCTACTAAACCTTTTCTGTTAGTCGCCTTTCATTAGTTATCCCAAACAGTTGTACCTATGAAGAAGTAACAAGAACGAAACTCCATGTTGGACTCGTACCGTCTAACATGAATATCTATTTATATATTTGTATGCTTTATACATATTTCTTTTGCCCGGCAATTGAATCAAGCTGGCTGCAAGCAAGCAAGCAGCTGATTGTTGGACCACAGTGCGAATGGAGCCATCTCTATTTAAACCATGCTTTGTATCTGAAGTTTCTATTCAACATTAAAAAAACTTATTGACTGCGTTCAGCATTCCTATTGGTAAAGAACTCAAAGCAGGCCAATCAACATTGAACGCTATAATCAATACACTTGGACACATCTAGATCCGGAATGTTTGAAATTAGAATTCTCTCCCTTGTAATGTCACATCCAGTTATGATTTATATCATGTAATATATTTTAAGAGCCCGCAGCATTTTTTAATTGTACCCAATTAACTTTACTTCAGCCCCTAGCTCCGGAACCCAATTACATAAAATCGGTAAAATAAATTAAAAGAAAAATAAAAATGAAGAAGATTTTTACACGATTCGTCGTTTCAATAGATCAGAAATGAATGACATCTTTTATCCTAATAACTTTTTCTTTTGACCTCTTTTGGTAAATGGTAAAGACTTATTGTTTTTATTCGTTTCTTTTTTTACTGGGTTTTAACGAGGATTTTACAATATGACATGAAATGGCCTGTAGCCACTTGAAGTTAAGATTCATTTTCAGAAATAAAAATAATACAGTTTCTGAAAATGGATTTTTTCCTATTAAAGAAGTATAAATGTTTTTATTTTTTGTATTTTTTTTGTAATTATTTGGTTTTACTTTATTACTCATTTACTATAGAATTAAACAAATACCGGTAAAATGAAACCAAACGAGAGTTACCTATTATGTTATTAACATTGAATTGTCAATATTTTGAGATAATATTTATTTGTAAGTATGTAGTTTATATTAATTTGTATTACTCTTGGAATTACAAAATATATTCGTTTACATCGAAATAATTATGGCGAAATTAATCAATGCGAATGTAGCTCTATCTCTGTTCTCCGAACGTTAGGCAAAGGTGTACTAATGTACACGTGTAATAGGGGGCGAATATATATTTTTTTGTTCGAAAGCTTATACTCTTGAGGTAGTCCTATTTAAATAGGTTTATAATCTGATAACTTGAAATAAAATTTTGAGTTCCAGTAGTTCCAAGTACTAAGCATTGTATTGACATAATGTAAAATAAAATATATTTTTTTCCGAAAGGTGTACTGATCTCTTAATTTGTAGTTATCAAAACTTTACACAATTTATACATCCAAAACTGTTTTAGAGATAACATCAGTTTTATTCTCTATAACTGCCTCATTAGTTTTGTGTAATGAACGATGTAATGGAACAAGAAGAAAACTTTGCTCGACCTGAGATTTGGACCCACGTACATTACGCTCAGCAGCGCTTGCCTTCTCTAAGCCAATGGGGCAATAGCTTTTTCTAGTAGTACCTCGTAGTCTGGATTAGTGCCCGGTTAATGGCAATAGGCTCGCTCCCTATTACATGGGACCTAAACATATCGGTGAAATGTGGGTGTACATTAGTACACCTCTGCCTAGCCCTTCGGGGAATACAGGCGTGATGGCACTTACGCTATGTTATGTTATATAACACACAAAGAGAAATAATATAATATTACACGAAACGTACTCTGTTTGTTCCATTTAGGAACAGCCATGAATTGATTATGATAAAACAATAAACGAGGCGGTCAGTTCGCATTATGTTCTTGTTTGCGGAGCAGCCCTAACCCTACTGGCAATGAATTATGAGTGTTATGACGTCATTCGCATTACCGATTCTTTCGAAGCTTATTAAGCCGAGAAGATTCATTAAAACATATCAACATACATTTTCTTTCTTTCTTTCTTTTATCACGGCTAAACTCTTGAAAACGTTTCGCAGAGGTATACTAACACCCACATTTTGCTAGTACCTATGTTTAATGCTCATGCAACACTGGTTGAGCCTATTGCCATTAACCAGGTATAATAACGAGATGTAACTGAGAATTTCATGAAAATCCCAAGTTTTCTGAGAAAAATCCAATAACACCAGCGTAGTAGTTCACTTAATAATGAGCCAGTAAGATTCATTGGTATTAGCGATATTTTAAATTAAAATACTGGCAGAATGGTAAAAAAATATTTTTTTTAAATTTGGAATGATTTGATAATGGAAAAACAACGTAGGTTGACGTATTATTTTTGTAGCTGATATAAAATTGATTCTTAGTTTTTGTATCGGTTTAGCAAGAAGTTTGTAATACAAATAAAATAATAGGTTACGGGAACAGAGTAAATTTTCGTTGCTATACTATTTTCTCGTATCTCCACGCTTCAATTATTTTTGACACACGAAACCCGAGCAACACACAGGCTTGCCAGGAACAGAAAAAGAAGAAACAAAACAACACAAATACGCCTAAAAGTGCCCGTTGGGGTTTTTTGTACCCCACCATAGAGCTGTGGCCAGCGGAGCATTGAAACGGTGCCGTTGTAATTGCACCACTGTCCTTCTAGACTGTTCCAATTATCCCTACACTAACATCACCGGAACAAAAATACAACAAGAATTCCATAAAAAAAATTTTTAGTTAAGAGTAACTTTTCACTACAGTTTAATAGAAAAATGCTATTATTTTAATGTTAAAGAATTAAGGACTGCCTCATTTGTCTAGTGGCCCCAAGCACGACTGCTACGCTAGAGATCTTGGATTCGATTGCCAGGTGTGTAATGAGCAATGTATTATTGAGTTTTGCTTTGGATATGTGCTCTGTGAATGGCAATAGGTTCGCCCCCTACATGGGACCTAAACATTCCGCCGAACAGTTGTGTACAATAAGTAGACCGCTGCCTAACCCTTCGGGGAATACCGGCGTGAGGGTATGTTAAAGGTTTTTTTCCTGATTTGAAATTGGAGTATTTCTGGCTTAGGATTTTTGTATTTATAAATATTTTACAGTTAATTCCTACCAGTTAGAATGATGGGTGGATTCGTTTTATGAATTATGTCCGAGTTTTTTTTGTATTAACCTTCGTAATGGGAGGTTTAGCTGACATATTCGGAACAACATCTGCTATTTAAGCTTATACAAGTCCATCTTGCTTTACACAAGAATAACAGAAAAAGTATGTATTTAACAAAAATACATTCTGTTCCCTCGGCCATGAAGCCAGGCCAGAAAGAGAGCTAATACTCAAAGACCAATTATTCATTTTCATACATATGAAACATTCATTAATGCTTCATATGTATGAAAATGAATGAAATGAAATAATTATTTCTAATATCAAAATGTAAAAAAATCTTGTTAAAAATACGACTTCGCAACGATAAATATGAGCAGTACTTCTAACGCTTTACAAAGCTAAAATATACTATGTCAGTGCAAACAAACCTCGCCTACACTGAATTAAAGTACAAAATGGTTTAACAGACGATAAACTTTGAATAGCTGCCTAAAAATTTGAACAAATAAAATGTGGGACGAGAATTTGAAAATATTTTTAACATCGTAGGCTTGATGAGTAGATATTGCGATGAAATGTGTGCTTCAAACTTACTGACGAATTAAATAATGGCACAAAGTTGTTTAATTACACATGTCAAACAAGACCTACAGTAATAGTACTTATAAGTAAGTAAAACAATAAAAAGATACTTCATACAATCTTTATTGGATTATAATAATATTAGTTTGCGAAACTAACCTTATTTTACATGTATGTATGTATCTATATTAAACTTTTAAAAATTACATTTTTAAACAAGGCCCCACAAAACCGTTTTCACGGTTTGTCTGTGGGAACAGAAAACAACATAAGCACTAATTATTATAAGACTTAATTAATGACTTCTTTGGTTATAAGACAGCAGGTAGTTCGGTGCGTATACAACAGTCAGAGGGACTTAAGGAGAAATTCCTTAAGCAATTTCGCAACATATATTATTACCTTCTTTATTTTTTAGAAATAAATAAAATTTATTCAATTTGAAACTTACCCTTTACCCTTTTTTGCTAGATACCCAAAACCTCGCCATATAAGTAGCTGGCAACTTCTTGTATGAAATTAGAAATATTTTTTTCTATAACCCTTATAACTTCTCTGCTGAGCAAAGATCTTCTCTATATATTATATTATATTTTAACCTCAATCACAGAAATCAGTGGATGGACAATATTAAAAGTTATACACAATATAAAAGTCATATTATACAAAAATAAATATATTAAATTCGCTATATTTAGATATATAAATAATTATAAATTTGATTAAAGTGGTTATTATTTGGTGGTTATAAAATGACTCTTCATGTATTTAAACGATTTAAGTAACATGGCTATTTATTTCTTACTGGTTTCTAACACTTACGCGAATATTAGATTGAAATACAACAACTACTTTTTACGGATTTTATCGCGTTATATGTTATATTGATATTTTTAATTCCCGACGTTTCGGATCCCTTACTTACAGCATGCATGGTGGATAAGTCCACCCGTGACCATGCATGGAGTAAAAATAAGTTTTATTTCAATACTTTTTTCTTTACAACAAATACCTACAATTTCCAACCAGGTTAATCCAATAAACATTGCAACTAATTGAACTTTCCAACATCAAAACGTCAATCATATTAACTTAAACCGTTTGTTCAAGGCTTAGATCTTGATTGAAGGGACCTTAAACTCAAGCTTCCAGAGGTTCGGAGGTCCTTAAGACCTAGCAATAACGACTCCCGGAATAATTTATTGACCACAACTTAATCGTAATTTCAAAGCAATCTGTTATCCAAATCCTGTATTACAAGAGAAGGGTAGAATTGGACAGATCTCAGGAGCCTTTGGGAAATCAAGTGATCCAAGCTGCGGGGCCGGTTCATTGGGCACGGTTCTAATGCGATCCATTGTTAGGTATTACTGCGGTATTTCACGTAATGGCGTAATTTAAGTTGGTATGTACAGTCGCAGAGAAAAGGCTTGTAATGTTCCTGCGAGAGTCAGGCTGGGATTTGCTCGACAAACTTGAATGCAGAGGCGTAAATCGTGGTTTTACTAACAAGATTAATTTAATCTGAGGTTTTATTTTGAATAACAGTCGAAAATAAAGACAATAACATATTATATTAAATGCAAAATATCAACATCATAATTTTTAATATTCGTAGAATTGAAATGTTCGAAGGAACATCCATGTACGCAAAGATATGACTGTGTTCCCGACATTATTCAAAATTTGTAATCAATCCACTTAAAATTCAAGTTAGTTACCTAAGTCTTAAAATAAATGCTTTTAGCATACTAATGGGCGCCATCGTGCAAAATTTTGACCAGAAAATTTTTAAGCCTATCCTATTAAAAATTCTTTGAAACACTAAAGAAATTAAGTTAAAACTTGTACTAAAATATCGCAGATGCGACAATTTATGAGAAAAATTTGGTATATAAAATTAGTTAAAAGTTCGAAAGCCCTCAAAAATTTTGGGAATCATCAATTTAATAAGGCTTACGTATTATAAAATATGGCTTCGTATAAAATGGAAATGGCTAATATAAAATTTTTATAATTCAAACAAAATTTAAATCCTTATCATTTTAATATGAATGTAACAAACACTTAATTTCGCGTCTGTACGCAACATGAGACTATCTGAAATTATCTAATGTGTAATGACAGTGTCTGACCTGATGAGGGTCGAGTCCGGGCCAATCTGAAAGGAATTCCAGTTAATATGCCCGTTATACCGAAACACCGTACCCCGCTACTGAATAAACCACCTATTTTGTATGCTACACGCGAAACATACCGTACGAATACCATTGCTGGTTTAACAAGGCAGAGCACACTTTGAATCTTTACTTATCTGTCGATGAATATGAAATGAATATGTGCAAAGTACAGTCGTAATGTAAAGTGGTAGTAACAAGCGATTAAATCTACAGCCAAGTTTAATGTTATGCATGCATGAATGGTTACAGAAATTCGCTATATTTGTAATGGAAACTTTGATATAAGTTTACGTTAAGTTCGAATTTAATTTAATAGGCGAGTTCATCAAGTTAATAAAATTCAATAGCAGCTATACTCATATGTATCGACCAACGAAGCTGTCAGTAAAACATCGATACCATCTGGAACTAAAAATCTAAAACGTTAACTTGCAGTGTCTAATCCTGCAGTGAGTGAGTGCGCAATAAATATTTATCTCTTGTCTCTCTCTCTCTCATCTATGATGTACCTATTGTAGTTGGATCTCATACACACACACACACACACGAAACGATATGAAATACCCCTAGATGACTTAGACCCCCAATTTGAGCCCGTAGGTGGCGCTTCCTATGGTTCGGGTAGGTCTGCTAAACTATAGGAGGAAATATTTGTTTATTTGTAATCGATAAATTTTATAATTCTTTCACCATTAGAAAGCTGAATTACTTTCGATAAACCTAGGCTATTTAATATACCGCAGGATAGCCGGGATCCTATGCGGGCGAAGCTGCGGAAAACTCTCTTATTTAATAAAATTAATGTAAGTAGTTTAATTGAATATTTTTTCTTTCTTTCTTTCTAAAGATACTCGTAGATTCGGAAAAAATCTTGTATCTCCTAAACTATGGTTATTATTTGCTTAAGAATAATTTTTTACATACGTAAGGCCATAAGTTGTATTAAATATAACCGAAACATTATATCTTAAAATGTATTATAATATATTTCTCAAATATATCACAATTTCCACTTAGAAATAAAACTGAAATGAACGATCGAACGATCGACATCTTCAATCCCAATCCCCTCTTTTGCTACAACTAGACATGTGCTTACATCAAAGGGGTCATGATAAAACCTCAACACACACTTCAAAAACAAAGCAATTCCCGATGCAGAATATTATTTTCTTTTTAATTATAACCAACCCATGTCATACAGTTAATAAGAGTTGCGACATTGTTAACAAACACACAAACGAAGGTGCAGTTAAACAAAAGCATGCCAGTCCTCTACAAAAGGATGTCACAGCCAACCCACTCAAGCCACAAAATCTCTTCTGCGTACAAATTAACCTTTATCTCAACTGATTAAAGACTGTTTTTCTTAATTCCATCTATAAGAATTTTCTAGTCATAACCAACACTTGGAAAAACAATAAAAATCGCTCTCGGATCATTTTTTCCTGAAATATCCAATTTATTTATGTGTTTTATGAGTGTCGAAATGTGAATTGAAGAGTCTTGAATTCGGTTCTTGGAGGCAACCGAGTAGTTTATTATAATAAAACATCGCACGAATGTTTTTACGATAACTTTTTATGATACCTACATAAAAATCGAGTATTATGATAGTGAGCTATTTCGTATAAACTACTTCGCATCTTTGGTTCGTTTTCGATATAAATTGGTTTCTGTATATCCCACACTTTTCTCATTAACAGAACGGGGAGTGCGCCAATTACGATCCATTTTTATATAGTTTTTTAGATTTCTAGGCAAACCTAGAAATATTAAATCCATCGTATTCTTTGGAATACGATGGATTTAATATTGAAAGTAACCGAATCACGTTGGGAATTGATTACTTTTTGCAACTAAATAATACGCCAAACACGTTATGCTAAGACCCTTTTAAGGTTGAATAATTAGTTATAATAATCGTAATTTATATCTTTGTCTTTATTTTTAGATCATAAAATGGCTGTTATATGTTCTTATAGATTTTATATGCTTTATGCTGTATTAATGTTATTTTAAATAAGAATTTAAAAAGCCTATGCCTTAAAATATTCAACGTGATCTAATCCACTTAAAGTCAATGTGACTTCAACAAGATCTAGTAATTCTGAATATTCAATTTAGGATTACTAGAAATTTCATTTCTAGTTTTGCTTAATCAAGAATTACCGCTAGAATAGATTTCATGATCAATTTTAGATTTACATTTATAATAGATTGTTATGAATCTAAATCGAAAATTGTAAATAAGGTACCTACGCCAATAATGACAGATTTATTACTTTATTATTATTTAAAATTCATCACCGTAGCTTTGTACCAATGCTGGAACGTCTTTCAATCTAACTAAAATTCGGCTGAATATTAGTGTTTTACACGTAGCGACTGCCATCAGACCTCGGCAATCCGATTTCTGGGTAATTTCAATGTACTAAGGATAAAATAATGGTCAAGTTTCTCGGACTTCTGTCTGCCACTATCGATTACTATAGGTGTTACTTCATCCAACAAATTTTCGAGTAGGTAGTTGCCAGCCCCAATAACGGTAAGATCATTAATAAACATTGAGACATTAAAGCTCTTGTAGACCGCACCTTATATAAGTGATAGTGTTTTTTTATATATATATCATCATCATCATCAACCCATTACATTGTCCCACTGATGGGCACGGGTCTCCTCTCATTACGAGAGGGATTAGGCTATAGTCCACCACGCTAGCCTACTGCGGGTTGGCAGACTTCACACGCCCTCAAGAAAATCTCTCAGGCATGCAGGTTTCCTCACGATGTTTTCCTTCACCGTTTAAGCGCGTGATAATTAATTATTAATACGCACATGACTTCGAAAAGTCAGAGGTGCGTGCCTTGGATTCGAACTCGAGACCTTTGACTTGGCAGTCCAATGGTCATATCACTAGGCTATCACTGCACTATTTTATATATATAAAAAACAAAATTAAAATCGGTTCATCCATTCGGGAGCTACGATGCCACAGACAGACACACAAACACACACACACACATACAGACACGTCAAACTTATAACACCCCGTCGTTTTTGCGTCGGGGGCACGGAGGAGAGAAAAAAGCGGAGATGCCACAAGGCAAGTAGGTCATGCGCCTCCAACTAGGTCATGACATCACAGTGGGCGGGGCCGAAAACCTTAGTTTCGAATGAATCTTGATCGCGTTCGGATCCGTGGATCCGTCGTATTTTAATAGGTTTTTAATATTGTTACATTGTTTTAATAATGAAGTGCGCTGTTGTTGGATGCAACAATTGTTCCGGATCAAAACTGAAACATGTTGATGGCATAATATTTCACGTGTAAGTCCCTAAAATTAATATTTTCATTTACTAAACACAATTTTTCTAGCTTGATCGCCAGATTAAAGATAGAGACATCTACCGTTGAAGAGAAGCATTCTAAGATTTCTAACAACTTCTTATAGATTACGTGTTTTTATACTATCAATGCATGTTATTCGTAGCCAATTTTCTGCTCAAATTACTTGCTAATGTTTATTTTGCTTACTAAAAGTTACTTTATAGATAAATTATTTACCTTATGCATAAAACAAGAACAAGAATTGAACATAAGAAAAATGCGCCATCTGTTGGTAGGTAGTTGGTATTAATTGATGAGCCATTCTAACTAGGGATGTGACTTTGCGGTAAAAAAATCGATTATTTAATAATCGATTTTTATTTTCTGGAACATCAAATCTTCTAAGACATGGTATGACATTTCACATGTAAATAAATCTTTACCGTATTTTTCTATTTAATTACATTTAGACACCAAATTCGTGTATTCTATTTTAAATTATTATCAGATTTGTGTACCAACATTGAGTCCGCTAGCCTCTCCAAAATACGTATCGGTCGAGTGATAAATCCGAATTATTGCCGATTAATTATTTTACCTTTAACGTTGAACCAAACGCCTATGCGTCAAAGCGCCATGAATTTTACGGCGCTTTCGATCTTTCTTATTAGCGAGAGAGCCATAACTTAAAAAGCGTTTTAGTGCTACATGTTTTTTCGTCTGGTTAGACGTATATTTGCTGTTTCAGCGCTGTGTTTTATTTTGTATGTGTTAGTGTCGTCATTACAGTTTTAGTTTTGTTTGTAGTAATTCGGAACTGCGCTTGTGGGCACATTTCCCCCGCAAAAAAGTGGCAGAATTATTTGGTTGGTAATAAATCGCTAAGGCTACTCCCTGTTGCTCGAAGGTTATCTACGAACAATTTGCAAAATAATAACGAACCCCCTCCTGCCCTCAAATGGATAGCGGGTAGCGGTTTTTCTTGTAACTTTAATAGATGCCAGTAGAAAAAAAAATTGAAAAAGGGGACGCTTAAAATAATAAAATCGATTAATAAATAATCGATTTTTTAAAAATAATAATTGCTCATAAAAAAACGATTTTTATGAAATAATAATAGTTTTTTTCAATAATCGATTATTTTTTAACATCCCTAATTCTAACGCACATAGAATGTTCTGGATCAAAGTATCATGCTTTGTTACGCCATAGTGGCAAATAGACGAACTAAAATGAAAATAACTAGTTCAATTTGACTGTAATAATTCCATTCACCACTATACTCCATTTGGTTAGGTACTTAACTAAATGTAAACAACAAAAATGGCGGCGTTCAGAGCTGTTCAACCTTTTATTACAATGGTATCATATGAATTGGGAGTGAAATTAATAACAACACAACCAACAATCAATAAAACCAACGAACAAACAGAACAATAACTATCTAACACCATTTGCGGCAAAAGAAACACAAAAACGAACGAAAGTAAAGTAAATACAAACTGTTACGTATGGCGTCTGGTTACCCGACTAAGTATAATATCGATTAATTATTTCGCTCCGCTTCTTCGCAGCACTGCTTCTCAATTTTTTCGAGTTATCTAAAGTCTACTACGCAGAAAAATGTTTCGAATATCTGTATTTTTAGATTCGTTTTAGTAGGCACATTGCAATACTTTTTGACATAATTATAAATTTTGATTTAATTAATTGTTTGCAAGCTTAAGAATAATAGTAACTATTTAATATTAAACAAAGTAGTAAGATATGCTAGTATAAAAGGAGAATGTGATTTTGAGTTATTGAATAATTTATTTTGGTGATGTTTTATTTCGAAATCAAAAATGACCCTATAAGAACCTTTTTTATGATTTGTTTACCTTTAGTTAAGTACCTAACCAAATGGAGTATAGATGGATTTACAAATAAAGGGCGGGTTTTCTATCGTGGGGTGGAGCCATCGCCGTACCTCGTCCCCCTGTCACCCGCATTTAGGCGACGCTGCTTTCTAAAGAAATTTTACCTTGCGGCATCTCCGCTTTTTTCTCTCCTCCGTGGTCGGGGGTTAAAAAGAGAATTTTGCTACGCAACGCTACGCGCGTAGGCCTCGTAGTAGCTGACTACGTCGTAGCCATAATAAAAAATAATTCTCGGAACATTCTAATTGATTAGAAATTTGCCCTAAAACTATCAGATTGTAATATCAGAAGCGTGATCTATGTGATGTGTGAATGTAGGTGTGTCTGAAAGTTAAACAATGTGACACAGGGGACAAAGCAAGTGGAGTGGTGAACCCTCCAGTTTCGAGACCGCCCTTTGTTCTATGACCCTGCCAGTGATGTTTCTTTTGTAGGTGGTTCAAGTCAGGATCGATTTGGACTTTGAGAGATTTGGACGTACGGATTTATAGTGCGGTTTATAGTACGATTAATTTTTATTTACACGCTCGCTGTCGTAGATGCGCTATCGAGGAAGTTGAGCTGTGCACTAGGTCAAAATACCCAGCTTATCACAATCAGTAGAGGAGTTAACTGATGAATTATTTATTCAAAATAAAATGATGAGTGAAATACACGATTAATTATATTTTTGGTACTGAAAAAAATATTATATTATAAAAAAAATATTATACAGGGTGTTTGGTGCATCGTTTGCCAAATAGAAATGGGCGATAGAAGAGGTCATTAGCTATCTTTTCAGACCCAATAACTCATTCTTTCCAACACCGGTTTTTTTATAACAACTTTTGATACTTTATTCGGAAAAAATCCAGAACTCAGCATTAAACCTTCAATAAAAAAAAACTAATTAGTGTAGTGTTTAAATATCAGTTTAATTTTGATCTCTACTCTTGTATGGTTCTAGGAAATTCAAAATTACTTGCTAATAACGTCTAGTTCCTTTTTAAAAACCTCACAAAGTTTTTTGAAAAAGAAAAATTCAACTAAAACTCAACTTTAAATTGCTGTAAAAAAATAACTAAAAGCGATTGGGATCTTCGAATTCTTTAAAATGTTCTCTAGACTGTCCCCTTTCCAACGGTATACCATAAGCTAAAAAAAAACTTTTATTGAGTTCACTAATTCGCTAAATATGTAATCGAGGCACATTAAGTAGGCTGATTTTCGATATTACGGCAACTAGCACTAGTTTTCGCATAACATGTTTTAAGTGGGTAGATAGTGTTTTTTGACTCTTACGCAGTCTCTTATCTCTTTCTTACATAGGGAACTTACAATCCTGGGACATGAAATATTTTTTTTTATTAATAATAACCTAATCACAAATTTTATTCAAATTATCCGAATCTATTGCATATGCACGCGCGACATCTTTGGAGAAAGAATTTGTTTACGCATCGGAAGTTGAGGCTAGGGCTTTCATCACTATCAAAGCAGAAATACATTTACGCACCACTACTGTCAGTATAAAATGTCGTGCATGCATACGCAATAGAGTCAGACAATTTGAACAAAATTTGTAATTAGATTCTTACTTTTTTCTATGGAATAACTCGGCAAACGAGCAGGCAAGCTCTCTGATGGTAAGTTGTGTTCGCTCCCCATGGACATCTGCAAAACCAAAGGAGTCGCAGATGCGTTGCCGAGCCTATTAAAGGAAAAGGGAGGGGAAAGAGAAAAGGAGAAGGAAGAGGACTGAGGGAGCAATTGGGCCTCTGGCGCTTCACACTCACCGGACGAAACGCAACAGTATGCATGCTACTTGACGTCGATATTCCGTGGGAGGGTAGTACTTCCACGGTCGTGCAAACCCATTCATGTTGGCATAGAGACATGCCAGCGCGACACTACTACTACTTTCTTAAATTTTTTTTTCATGTTCGAAAAGTTCGGAAAGTTTCTACTATGTGTAAGAAAGATATAAGAGACTGCGTAAGAGACAAATAACACTACCTACTTAAAGCATGTTATGCGAAAACTAGTGCTTCTTACCGTAATTTCGAAAATCAGCCTGATGTGCCTCGATTACACATTTAGCGAATTAGTGAAGTTAATAAAACGTTTTTTTGGCTTATGGCATACCGTTTGAAAGGGGACAGACTAGAGAACATTTTAAAAGAATTCGAAGATCCCAATCGCTTTTAGTTATTTTTTGACAGCAATTTTAAGTTTAGTTTTAATTGAACATTTCTTTTTCAAAAAACTTTGTGAGGTTTTTAAAAAGGAACTAGACGTTATTAGCAAGTAATTTTGAATTTCATAGAACTATACAAGAGTAGAGATCAAAATTAAACTGAAATTTAAACACTACACTAATTATATTTTTTTTAATTGAAGGTTTAATGCTGAGTTCTGGAATTTTTCCGAATAAAGTTTCAAAAGCTGTTATAAAAAAACCGGTGTGACAAAGAATGAGTTTCTGGGCCTGAAAAGATAGCTAAAGACCTCTTCTATCGGCCATTTCCATTTGGCAAACGATGCACCAAACACCCTGTATAATAAAAGTTTCAACATAGGCATGTATGAGCGTTTAAAGTTTTTGGGTATTGAGAGGGTGTGGCGACTCTTTCCCGCAAAACGAATATGCATAGAATTTGTATGGTGCGAGTAAGAGAACTTTGTGAACAATTAGTGTCGTCAAAGGTTCCATTTGACGACACTAATTGTTCGCAAAGTTCTCTACCGGTCTACCATACAATTTAAATGTTTATAGCTTCCTTAATTTTGAACCGAATTGAATTTATTTTTGTTGATCGGCTTTTTTTATGAATAAACAATTGACAGTCAAAAAATTAGATTTGCGATTATCGATTCTTAGGTGTTACATTAAAACTGTTTTTCCATGTACTTTTTTATTAAGGCAATAAATTTAGTGATAGTAGTAGTATGATTTTTGTCCTCCCATACGACGTTGCGTATATTAATAAATGGTTGTCAACGAAATCCTCTATATCTTATGAATTAAACCGCTTGCGCTCTCCGCCAGGCAGGAAGCAGTGTCTCTTTAAAACAACCACACAAGATCGCTTTTGTGTATCGCTGACATGCCCCCAGACATCGCCTAACATTTTTAAATCTACCCTCAAACCTCGTTATAGGTACATAAAACAAATTGAAATGCTAGCTTCATTTGATTGAAAAATTTCATCAATGTTTTAATATTTTTGGATTGGAGTAGTAGTATTTGGAGTAATGGAAAAATAAATAGCTATGTTTTTACGACAGGTCAAATATAGTTTTTTCATGTATTTGATAGACTAACATTTGATACGTAAATATCTAGATAGCTTTTTGTGTAATTCTGATATTCTTTTTGATAAAAACTGATTTTTATTAAGTAAAAAAGCAGCTAGGTATTTTAGGTATCTTAAATAAAGAAGTGTTTTTTTTTTGTAATGTCTTAAGGTAAATGATGTTTAAAACTATTGATAGTCAGCTGATAAAGATACGCCAGGGTACAGGGTACAAGGGTACGCCAGTCCATTTATACCTACTTATTTAATAAAGCTGGAGACTTTGTTTATTTAATTGAACGCGTTATCTCTGAAAGTGGCAGTCGGGTTTGAAAATGTATTATTGTATATGATAGCCACAATAACGGGGAAGGTTATTGACTACTAAGAATCACAATACAATCCTTAGGAGCGGGGCAAAATGGGTGAAACCGCGGGGCAAAATGGGTGAAACCGCGGGGCAAAATGGGTGAAACCGCGGGGCAAAATGGGTGAAACCGCGGGGCAAAATGGATGAAACCGCGGGGCATAGCTAGCTTATGTGTAACGTCGCTAGTCCTTCGGGAATGCAGTTTTTCACTAATAAAACACTGTCTCTAGAGCTGTTTTCATAAGTACTATCGCAGAGTTGAAGCGCATATTTCCATTTCCACAATACATGTGATATGCACAAATAACGAATTAAAAATCACGCTGATTTGGTTGAATGCGCGTCAGTAATAAGCGGACAGCCCGATTGGTGCGCGTTGCATAAGAGCTGACGTTTGACCCTTGGTTGAAAGTAGGCTTACGATTATGTTAAGTAGCCTTCGCTTTGACTCCCAAGTCGACTTCAGGCCTACACGTAGATTTAGAGTCAATTCCTAGACTTTATCTTTCTTATTCATACTAAAGACTTAGGGTTAACATAAGGTAATACTTAATACATAAATGAATGATTCATAACATAAAAGACTGGATGAGTATGTCAAGAGACAGAGATGGTTGAGAGAAAGGAGGTATATACGAAACTATCCAGTTCGTTCAAAATAACGGTACGCGTCCGAAGTTGAGAGTGAAAAGGTATCTTCTAGGCAAGCGCGCTCCATCGTAGACTATTCCGATGCTTAACATCAGGCAAGTTGTGGTCAAGCGTAAGCCTATCTGTGATAAAAAAAAATGTCCGTAAGTGATTTTCAATTGGTAAATTTTAATATAAAATCAGGGTGTACTTAAATACAATTTCGGCTCTCAATGTTTCTTTATATAACCCGGTATATAAGTGATTTAACTTGCGCGGCAATGCAGAAACGGCTAACTTCAGACGCTGACAGTTATTTCGACGGACCTGTAAATACGAGTATGATGAATTGATTATGACGATACTTGCGCTCTGTTAGCTTTAGTCTGATTTTCATATAAGTTTAAAAAGATATAAATACTTATTACAGTGAATATAAACATAGATACATGGTGATGTTCTTTCGAATTAGCACCTTTGTATCTGATTAACTAATTGTTTAAAGGCAACCTCTGTGCGGCATTTCTATGCTAATGCATCGCGATATACAAACAAACTGATGACTCTACTCCGGTAATTGTGTTAAGGCGACGTTCATTTTATGCTCTGCTTATTTTTAGTACAAATATGGAGGTTAAGAGTTTTTGAAGTCGTCTGTTTGTATGATGAGGTACGTTGTCGGGATACATTAGACCTTATGTTCTAAATAATAAGACTAAAAAGTGGTTATTACTCTAAATAAATTAGGATTATTGGTCTTCAAAATGGATAAACAATGAAAATGTATTGACCTGGCCTATGACCAGCCCCGTCAGGCAACATCTGTCTGCGAGCATAACGTTAAGCGTCGTTGTTTGACATAAACATATTTTAGGAATTAGACAAATAACAAATCACACGATTTGTTACGTTTGCGCTTACACAAGCGCAATATAAGCGCAAGACTGAGAGGAGGTTGTTTTTTGGATATTGTTAATTTTTCCGGAAGCAATAATTATATCTAATACCTACCTGAAATTATTGTCCCTTAACCCAGTATTATCGATTGGTCGATTTATAGGAAGCTGAACCTTATTTTGAAGGTGTAAGACTTATTAAATCAAGAGAATATTAAATTTGCCGTCCGCAGACACATCATCGATTATAACTTGACCATCTGATGGATCAGGGGGCAATAATTTGAGGTATTATAATTATTGTTAAAAACCAGTATACCTAACCTAACTATTCTGAATAACGAAAACACTGTATCTATTATCCTCTGTTCTGTTTTACCCTCCATTCGAAGCGGCCGTAGCCTTATGGCTAACGCGTCGGACTTGCAATCATGTGGTTGTCGGTTCGAAACTCACTCTATTTAGCTTAGCACGAGGGGTTAACAGGAATACTAGTAACGTGTGAAAAAAAAATTGCAGGCACGATAGAAACACTATTTGTTACAACCCTCTGGAGGCTCACGGTTCTTTAAGGAATTCAATTATTTCCTCCGTTTTGCTTTCCATCAGACAATACTAGAGCCAAAAGTATTCAATTCAACGAAAGCACTAAGCTATTGCTATAAAAAGTTATTGTAATTAAAATATGTATAAGGCTACGTTAATATTTTATTTTAAATGAAACGAGACTCAGGTATTATGGTGAGTTACATGTATTTTACATTACTGTAAAAAGGTTTAGCTATGATAAGAGTTCTCCATTACTAATATATTTCATTCTAAATGAAATGCATTGAAAACTTAGCCTTTTGCCAACAATGTTGTGGTCGATATCCAAATGTGACTATTTTTATATATCTAAATGCCTCATTAGTCTAGATATAGGTAACTGTGACGTAAGCGCTAGTGCTAAATTAGAGGTTCTTCTTAGTATAGCACTAGCACTAGAACCCTCCTTGGTTAGACTCCCATGTCGGGTAAAATGCAATTGGGTTTTTCTATGATATTCTTAATAGCAGCTCAAAGTTTGTATTTGTGACCTAATCATACTGTTGAACTGAGGGTGTACAATAGTTAATGTCTGTCTACCTCTTTGGTGACTTACAGTCATGATTAGCCGTCATACCAATTCTCATTTATAGCTTAAACAACATAAGCGCTTTGGTACCGAGTGTACTTTGAACAGGTACAGGCGAGCACAAAACGCTTCCGCAGTCTTCGTAACATTTTGGCACTTAATTATTTTTTACTTCACAAGACTACAACAGCTGCTAAATTAAAATGCGCTCACCTCTGTATTACGGAGTTCGTATTTTTTTTATATTTTTAATTTTTTGACCGTGTTGTAAACCCTTAAAATTGTACTCAGATATAAGATTTCAAACAAGAAGTGACAATAAGGGCCTGTTTCATCACCTCCGGATAAGCACTATCTACCAGATAAATTCATAATTGGAACAGATTTTTTATGTATTTATGTGTCAGTTAATTTATCGGGAACTTATCAAAAGGCGGTGAAACAAGGCCTTAAGGTCTTACGTCTAACACGGGAACATACTTGTAGTACCAGCCTATATTGAGTAAGTTAGTAGTTTAATATTTGCACTATGTTATGTAGATAACAGAGTTGTAAAGTTGTAATGTTTGTTGGAACTAGATGTCTTATACGTCGTACTATCAGGCACTATACAGATACTGACAAATCTTACAACTTCACAGTTAACTTTAGAGCGGTGTTTGGGTAACACGGTAAAGGTTCTTTTGAGAAAATCTTCAGAGTATTCCAGCAAAGTGATCAAGTGAAGTTTAATAGCGAATCATGAACTGCGGGGTATAAAATAACTAGCTATTTTATAAACAAGGTGCACCCTGAAATCAAATTTTCAGGCCATCTGGAGGTATAATTTCATAAAAATCGGTCCAGCCGTTTTGAACTCCATAGGACAAATAATTCATAGACATTCAATTCTGGATTATGAAACTGGTTTGCATCCGTGATTCTCACTACCAGGTCCAGTTGAAAACCAGCGCCAGGCAGCTTACCAGTTGTCTGGCTTTAAGCTTAACTGGGCCATTTGGCACAGCCGTGGGGCACACAATGAGTTTGTTTATTGTAAATTTTTTTTAATATTGTTTTCTTTTAAGTTATTGTGTGCATTATCCGTGACTGTGTCAATAAATATTTTTTCTTTCTTTCTTTCTAAACAGGTCCTTATACACACATCGATTTTTAATATAGATAGACCCTCGAATTGTGCTAACAGCATTCTAGTAACCATAGGTACTTAATTGCCAAATTATTGCATGTGGCAGTTCCAGTGATCCCACACCATAGTCCACAACTAATTCCCTGTATACAGTGTCGGAAATTAAATTAGAATAAACATAATTAAACAGTTGGCCCCATTCGCTTCGACTTTCAAAATTACCGTATTTAGGGGATTAAACGCCGCCCCCAATGTTCGTAATACAGGATTTTGGAAGGCCCAAAAAGTATATTGTGCTTTTCGTATGCCATGGGTAATTTCACTAATTATTTCATTAGCATAGAATTTATTTTTGGTCCAAGTTCCACCAAAAATAAATTCTTTATATATGTACGCGTGAGAAGGGTTGTAATGTCCTGAGCTGAAATCAAAATTAAAATTTTTGAGATTTTTTTCCTGCATGTAATTTGGTATAGTTATGAGGATTTGTGGGCCTATTAGCTTTTTTATTATTTGTAGTCCTTGTTCTTAAAGAAGATTAGGTTTTTTCAACAGCCTTCTCCTTTTTTAAAGTTGGACAAACAAACAGAACGGCCAGTGTATTCCTTGGAGCTTAGTTAGCCCAAATCGGTACCGAAGCAACGTTATCGCGAAACACTTATACGCTACTTTAAAATTTCTGAAGTTTAATTAAAAATAACATTTACAAGTAAACACTAGCATAAACGCCCTAAAAACTGTTTAGTACCTTTTTACGACGACATAAACATTTTTCCTATCACGCATTATATATTGTTCTCGTTTGTATTTCATACAAAAAGAAATATGAAAGACGAATATCTCTCCCAATAACACAAACGGACGCTGACAAAGAAAATCTTTTGACTCAAAATTCACGTCGAATATTGCTAAACAAAGCGAAAAATTATTTTGGCAAATCATAATATGTACGTGAATATCATCGTGACCATATACATTGAACATGTTGTACTTGTTCATTTGGTTTGCACTGACACTGGGCCAGCAATGTTTAACAAGTGTGGCGGTTTGGACAAGTAAGCTTTGCGCATGTATAGAACATAGTGCAACAGATAATATCCCCAAGCTTAAATTCAGTACAGTTTGAGTCGTCGCGGGGGACATACGCGCCTGGTGAAGGCTTTATGTGAAGTTTCCTTCGCGTTTCGGTGTTGCGAAATTTGAAAAGCGAACGCTTTGGTTTTAAGTGGCAGTTTTGTTTATGGACGAATATTTTTGGGTTAATTTGAGGTGAGTCGATATTTTTATGTATATTTTTTTTATAATTCGCCCGTATAAATCTTTATTAAATAAAAGTGCTCAAAATAAAAGTAATCAAAAACACTTTTAAACTATAGTCTACTTAGTAAATTAATAATAAAAAAAGTTTTACCTTATAATTTCGGTAATTGGTAATATACATAAAAACTTTTCCATTGTCATGTTATATTTAATCAAAATAATTTTATTCTGTATTTATTCAAGTACATCACCAATTTATATATTTTATGAATTTTAAGATTGTTTTTTTAACTTTTTAATGAAAGAAGAAACCAGGTTAAATAAGAAAAGGGACTAAAAAATTGATTACAAATTAGGCGTGTAACCTTAAAACTCTTGAGTCAACCTGAGAACGGATTCCGTAATCCACGGTTTAAGCCCTGAGACACATTAAGAGCCCTAGATTTATTATATAAGTAATTCAGCTAGGTCGTTTTGGTCGCCGCTTGATCTTGGATTAAAGGAGTTAAAGTGGAAACTATGTTACTGTGCTACCAGCCTAATATGTATTAGTTTGTTGTATGTTTGTGTATTTAGTATGGCTGCATAAGCGCATATTATGACCTAAGAAAAAAATACCAGCATCGTTACTGCTCTTTATTACAAAGAGCGAAAGTAATGTCAGATTCAGATTCATTTATTTCACCAAATGTCTTTAATTTTATAGTAAAACTAGGGACTTGCCCCGGCTTTCCGCAGATAGTAGCATATTATGTCTTTAATCCACTTTTCGGAGCACCGGCGGGCCAACCACTCCCTCACTCCCATTCCTTCTCCTTTTCTCCTTCCCCTCCCTTTTCCCAACGCATCTGCAACTTCCAACGTCCTTTGCTATTGCAGATGTCCTTGGGTGGCGATGACTATGTAAGTATACTTACCATCAGTTAGCTCGCCTGCTCATTTGTCCACTTATCCCATAAAAAAAACATACTGTGTCTGACATAGTTTCGCATGGTAGCGTTTTCGATGAAAGATTCCAGACGGCTTGACTTTTTCCGACGTTTCCAACAATTATCGTCATATTTTAACCAATTTTCACATAACCTTAACAAATTATACACCTAAACCTTCCTAATGAATCACTCGGTCTATTGGTGAAAACCGCATTACATTCCGTTTAATATTTTTTGAGTTTATTGCGAACAGACAGACGCGACGGTGGGGGTGGAATTTCTTTTTCAATATCTAAGTTCAGCTAAATTTTTCATCATGTGAAATGCAATGTAAGTTCAATTGAGGCAGATTGGACTAACTACAATTATGTTTTATTAGTGAAGTGGAAATTCACGGAGGCCTTTTCAGTAATGACACTGGATCAGAGGGTTCAAAATGCCCGCTTATCATGTATATCGATGTGATTCCCGGACACATGACTGGCTTTTCGTACCATGAGAGGTCAACTTATATTGTCGTTAATAGGCTCGCCCCCTATTAGGTACATGGGACCTAAAGATAGGTAGCAGCGGACTGTAGGTACATTAAGTAAACTTTTCGCCCCTTCCGGGGAATACAGGCGTGATGGTATATGTTATGTAATATGTGTGTCCGTGCCTACAGGATAATGCATATTCGAAATGATATCCTTGTAGGTTAAACGGCTATTCCGCCAGTTTTTCATCACTCGGTACCTCTTTCTCGGCCTTAATTTGGCAATATTTTGGGGTCGCACGGCAATGTCACTGTTTCCTGCTGAGCAGTAATAAAAGCCATAATTGTCTGTTACGTAATTAGCTAATGGAATTACATGGGGATTATTTTTATTCCGGTTTAAAATGTAACCACCCTGGGCAAATGAGGCTTTACAATTAACGTTGTAAGGTGGCAGTACGAGCGTAATTTTATTGTTCGAAAAGTTTTTTTTTGAGCTTCATTAATCCATATATTGTCCCACTGCTGGGCACGGGTCTCCTCTAATAATGAGAGTTTTTGGGATTATTTATGTTATTTTTCTGAATGAAATAAATGGTTTCTCTTTCTTCTTTGTAAAGTTTACTGATTTATTGTAGGTGACTGCCTCGTTAGTCTAGTGGTCCCAATTGCGACTGCTACGCTAGAGGTCTTGGGTTCGATGGTCGAGCACCCACGCTTCGTCGGTATGTTTAGGTCCCATGTAAGTGGGCCAGCCTATTGCCAGTAACCAGGTACAAATCCAGACTCCGAACTGCTACTGGAAATTTCATTAAAAAGCCAAAAACACTTTGCTCGAGCTGGTGATCGAACCCAGGACCTCTAGCGTAGCAGTCTCGCTTAGGACCACTAGACTAATGAGGCAGTTAAGTCCCACTAAGTCGCAGTTAATGCTCAGTATCTTCATTATCTGCAAACCATACCATCACGCCTGTAGTCCCCAAAGGGTTAGGCAGAGGTGTACCAATGTACACCCACATTTCGCCGGTATGTTTAAGACCCATGTTATAGTGGGCCAGCCTATTGCAAACCACTGGAAAACCATACGGTTAGCATAACTAGTTTAGCGGCTGTGGGGGTCGCAGAGGAATGACAACTCACTCCTATGGCCCCGGCAAAAAATGGTGAACACCCGTGTGGTTATAGTCGGTAGGTCACCTACCATGGGTGGAGTCCGACACGCCCCCTCACCTTCCCCGGGCGGCGGAATGTCGTGATGATTTTCACACGATAAAATAAAAAAACAAACAGCATCAACATATCTTTTTGTATTTTTTAGGCATTTTCCATGCAAAGATTATTAAGTTATTTTAGTGAAGGAAAATTACATAGCGGTCATAGCGTCTCGTGTACTTAACCAGAAAAAGCAGGTTCGAATCCTGCCCGCGGTAGTATTTTTCCTTCACTAAAATAACTTAGCAGCAACATATTTGGCTTTATCTAGACTGAATCCAATAGCGATATCCTACTATTTTAGCCCCCTTACTTCATAACCACTTCACTTTTTGATAGAATTGACATTTATTCGCAATTATATAATTTAAGGGACTTATAGGTACCTATTTTTGTCTTCAGGTAGGTATGATATAAACACATCTATTTAAGGAACATTTTGAATTGAATGAATAACGTGATGAGCTAAATTACGTCATACCGAAGATGTGGGCACTGCAAGCTATTAGTTCATTGAATAGAACACCTACGTCGGAGTTACATTCGTGATGCGATAACATTCTTAGGACTTAAAATACAAATGTCGAAATATAAGTGATGAGGAAAATTGCGTCAGTGGCGCCTCCTAGCCGTCACTAGGAGGCGCCACTGACGCAATGACGCCTATGATGTCAAACTCTAAGTCCACTTTCTATTCCTTCTCCTCTCTTCGGCAACACGCGAGTGATACCCCTGGTGTTGCAAGCGTCCATAGGCTATGGTAACCGCTTACCATCAGGTGGGCTGTATGCTTATTTGCTACTTTAGTGGTATAAAAAAAAACGGCCAAGTGTTCCGTGCTAAAAACTAAAAAAAACTACTTACTAGATCTCTTTTAAACCAATTTTCGATGAAAGTTTATATGGTAATGTAAATCATATTTTTTTTTTGTTTTATCATTCTCTTATTTTAGGAGTTACAGGGGGGGACACACATTTTACCACTTTGGAAGTGTCCCTCGCGCAAACTACTCAGTTTATAAAAAAAATATATTACAAACCTTATATAATATATATCATATAATTTTTGAAGACCTATATTCTAATATTTTATTTTCGTGTAAAAATCGTAATGCGGTTCACAGAATACATCTACTTACCAAATTTCAACAGCATAGCACTTAAAGTTTCAGAGATAAAATTCTGTGACATACAGACGGACAGACAGACATGACTAATCTATAAGGGTTCCGTTTTTTGCCATTTGGCTACGGAACCCTGAAAACCGTAATCGAGTTGTCGTCATTTGTCAATCCAATAATATATTAAACTAGACCCCACAGACGCTGTCTTGTCTTAACGATGAGTATGAAATTTGAACTGGAATAAGTAATAATAAAGGAAACGCGCCAAGTCGAAATAGTTGTTAAGTTTTCTAATATTTTTCGACTTCAATCTTTTTATCTTACTATGACAGCGCAAATAAGAATAAATCTCCGATTGAATCCGTGGGCAAAAAGCCAGTATGACATAAGACCTCAACCTACCTGTTAGGGCCGTCGCCCGCTGGCGGCACGGCACGACCGACGCTTGCAAGATTAAATAGTAATCATAAATGCTTTGAGACCTTACTTTATCACGATAAGCGTTCATATTTCGAGATGCCATGGCAGAACATGCCGAAGGATACCAATACCAATACGGTATCAATAAAATATGAGTGTTAACAGTGTTAAATAAGATTCAAAATCATCTATAATACAAAAATCCCTTGACGTGCCGTAAAATGAGCGGCAAATATCTTAGACAATAAATGAAAGGGATGGCTAGTGCTGTATAGTATGAACTGTCAAACTTTATTTTGCTATCCATCTCTTTCTATCCAATGTTTCTGTGCTGTGCCCTAACAGTGTTTCATGTTGCTACCCATCACAATTGAAGAACTATGTAATTTACATATGAAGCAATAAAGAACTTTGACTTTGGCCAAGATGTTTACCGGCCGTATCTCCAGTGGGAGCCACGCCTTACTCTTCTATTATCCCTATATTACCAACACCCAATCACTACTCAATCATACGACCATTAGGTCCGAAGGATATTCTTTATGCTACACAGAAAAGGACCAGGGTATCGTCGGACCCTTGTTCACTTGACTGATTTCTAGTACCTCGACTGAATATTGACTATGATCTTATGTAAGTTTACTGGACGCTACAAGAATTTTGTAGTTCGAAAAAATAGAAAGGTATCAAGGTCTTGAAAAGGATTCTCAAGCATTAACAGTGTATCTAAAGTGACCAGTTTTGTAGTGAACCTAAATTATATTGTACAATATACGTAGTTCAATGTATATCGTAGTTAAAACTGCCTTATTTGTCAGGTTTTCCTAAGCCGCTACTAAGCTTTAAAAAAATGTTATTGGCTATGACATACCGGCGAACTGTGGGTGAACATTAAGTATCAATACCTCAGCCCTTTGGGAAATACAGGCATGATGGTTTGTTTCAATGTTATATTGTAGTATAACATTTGTTTTAGACTTTTTCAATGAATCGTGTCTTTCTAAAATTTACTTAGTTTTGCTGTAATTTTAATGATCGTGTGTTTGCTAACGAAATGTTTTACTATTTCCGTTTAGATTGAGTGAACTATTATAGACCACTTTGTTTTGCCTTGTAAATTAAAACAATGTTTAATTGTCAAATCACGCAACTCCCAGCGCTCGAGAACGGTTACAGTCGATTTTGATAAGTGTGTTGTCATGAAAACAGCAGTTAGTACCATGGGGAAATAATTTGAAGGATTCTAGCAAACCCTGAGTCACAGCCTGTCTTAGTAGTGAATTTTAAAGCAAATGATATCTACGAATAACATGCAGGCCGTGACATAGCAAGTAAAGGAAAGTGCGGTTTTGAGTTGGTACTAGTGCGAAAAAGGATCGTATCCATGATCCGTAGTGCAGCAGCCAATAGCTAGACTATTGCATGCATCTCTACAAAAATCTTCATTAAAATTCTTAATCATCTCTCAATAATCCGATGGAAGTTCAACGTTTAATGTACATTGATTCATACGAACACAAAAGGTCCATTACAGTACTAACTAATCCATCAATGGATATCGACCTATGCCTAACATAAAGCCTTTATACAAGGCCCATTAATAAAATATACGACGTATTATATTCACAATAAACAGCGCTCCAAAAATATCAAAGGTAATGTTGGCCCGCGTATACATGCGACTATATAAATCTGTCAAATATTTTGTTTATTACATACGAAGCTTGTATCGGCTTTTGGAATTTTAATTCAAAGGGCATTAGCTAATACCCTTCAGGAAATTTAATTTCCTTCATGGTGACCTACTTATTTAACTCTGTTTGAATGTCAGACGACCAATAGAATGCTTTTACCGAATAAGCAAACAATTTGGTGAAATATCTTTTGGAGTTTCAAACAATTTTCAATATAGGTTGGTTATCTTTTCATTGAAGGGTAAACGTTACCCCAGGCAACGGCAAATTGAGTTGATTAAACAACTATCGCAGTCTATTCCTTTTACAAGTTATGCCATAACAACATTTACTTGCTTTGATGCTTGTTAATTTTACCAACAGCTTTCTTATTGGCACAATATTATTCGAACTCTGAAGGCATGGAAGTGTTAGAAGGTGGATGGAATAGTAATCTCTCACATATGAGGTAATTCTAAATTGCTAAATTTAACTATTCAAATCGTTGCTCGCGGTAACACTAGGATCTTAAAGGACTTTTTGATATCCATTCTCTATATCAAAATTTATTAAAATTGGTTGAATGGCAACTTAAGAGACGCAAACAAAATTACTCATTAGATTTGATTTTTTCGGGAACTAAGAACCTTCGTATCTCTAACATTGAAATACCTAAATGTGGTGATATTTTCAGCTTTTGAACTGCAACACAGTAAATAAATTGATCAAATATAATGGTGTCTAGAAGTCGCCATTATTGTTATAATAACCCAACCCCTGTCTCATAATATAATCAGTCTAAATTGTCGTAAAAAGCAGTATTTATAGTACTAAAAATATTTATTAGATGAGCAAGACTTTAGTCTCATTCCAAAGCTCAGGATCGTTCTAGATTTAACTACGAAAATTCAACGTTAATATTTGAACTTGAAATGATGTTACGAATCTACTACCTATTTGTATATCGTCTAACATTCAAGTACTAAATGTCAAATAGAACTTGTAACTAGGGTCAACGGGTCAAAGAGTCAAATCTCGAAAATCGAGTAGATCGCCGGGGCCGAAATAATTTCGTATTACAAAAAAAAACACCTTCAAAGTTAGATTTCCGTAGAGGAACCAAAATGCCCCCATACATTACGTTAATTATTAGTTCTTATAACAAAACAAATAAGGTTTTGCTGGACGTAAATCTGAAGGATCCGAAGCATAAAATTTGTTGTATCCTTAGCTATTAATCTTCTACGCAATTGTGTCTAATTCCTGGAGCTTCCGTTAATGTAATAAATCAACTAAGTAAGTAGTAGTGGTGTAGTCAAAGCTCTTTGTTTTCGGATTCGCTAACTGGTTTACTTTTCGCGAAAACTTTTCTATGTAGCTTGTGTGGATTCAGGAAAAATATTACTTTTGATACGTCTTCCCGTGCCTACATTTGTAACTGAACGAGAATTCCACTCAAGTAAAATCATCAACACCAAATTGCCACATATTCTGCTACTATGTAGTGATCTGTTAAAATTATTGCGTTGCGCTTTAAAGGCAATGTAGCCAGTTAAATTACTGGGTATACAGATATAACAACCGAGGTCTCAAAATGACGACGAGCTAGTGACACTAGTGGTGTTGCTAGCGTCTCTAGTCATCACATTACCTACAATAAAAAAAGCTGAAATGGATAAACATACAATTTGGTATGATTGGAATTTTAAACAAAATAATAGTTGACTGGTAGGTACACTTAATTAGTCGATCGTGATTACACCGTAATTTACATAAATCGCATCACAAAGTATGCCGGTAATTACAACAGTCATTTTACTAACTCATTCACGCACTATTACCTCTTCACAGAAATACCTTTCGCTGAATCTTTGCTTGACGCATTTTCTTTATTCGAAAATGCGTCGAGTGCGAATGTTGTTACATCACTACTCTTACACAAATAGTCCCGAGCTCTAGGCGGACTACAAAAGGATTTGCCAAAACAATTGTTTAAACTTCGTATTATGTTTTGGCGTACACATGACGCATCGTGCGTAAAGGTCCTAATCCTTAAATAATAGTGATGTATATAGCCCTGAATTAAACGGGTTTTTAATAACAATTGCGCTCACTTTTATAGCTATTTTCAACATTGTGTGTGGTGTACTAACGATAATGTATTGACGTCGCTGAAGATGAACTATCATTCTTGCAGAATGGCTCCATTCTATAGCTAATGGCGGCATTCAGAGCTCGGATCATTTAACTAAAATCTTGAGAAGAAATATGGGTACATTGAAAGAGCTTAACTTTTATTATATTACATTCTTAATATTATTTTTAAGAGCAAATACTGCTTTCAACGATTTATAAGATGTTAGGAGTAAATTTAATTGGGTTTTAGTACTTGAAACCTCGCTCCAGTGGTTATTAGGTTATAACAAGATTCAAACATTGTTCGATAACATTTTATGTAAACAAGTGCGTACAATATAAATAACTAAATGTTTGGGACATTTTCTTTTGGTTCATGTTGTTTTTCGTGTCGTCGACGAAACCGGACTAAGGTAACAAACAATACAGCCTTGTTTTCAGTTGATATTTGCGTTGATTTTAATAAATGGAATGTAATAAATTATTTGGAAGCGTTAGAAAAACAATTGACCAGCTGCCTGGCTTTAGTTCCCACGCAATTTATATTTAACATTATTATTTAAATGAAGAGAAAATTGTAAATAGATACTTATGACTGCCACATTGGTCTGGATATCGCAAGTCCGGCTAAAAAGCGTGTTATGTTTAATATTTTTTTATTTAAAATGTTGGAATACTGGTTTCTAGCACTTACGCGAATCTGATATTCGCGTAAGTGCTAGAAACCAGTATTCCAACATTGAAATAAAACTACTTTTTACGGATTTAAAAGAACACATCGCCGATGTCAAACACCGCCGTTCCGGGAAGTCAGCTATTTATGAACATACAATTGACAAGACCCAGCACTACATCAGATTTGATAAACCACAAGTCCTTGCAAAAGAAAACCGATTCCTACCTAGGATGATTCGCGAGGCTATTGAAATTAAAAAACATCCAAATTTCAATAGAGAAGATGGCTGGGTCTTACCATCTGCTTGGAACCCCATCATAGATTCCATTAAATCCAAGCACATGACTGCGAGACCTAAGGATACGGTGAGCTCATTCTGCGTGACCGGCATAAATAATAATCAACAAAATGTAGGGTAGCTGTTGATAATTTTGACATTAGGACGACCAACACCTCAGTCCACCCGTGACCATGGATGCTGTAAAGGATCCGAAACGTCGGGCATTAAAAATATCAATATAACGCGATAAAATCCGTAAAAAGTAGTTTTATTTCAATAAAATTTTGGAATACAAAATATTCTTTTGAGTTGTCCAGGTCCAGGTCCTGCTACCTGGAGGTGCAATAGGGTATTTCCTAGTACTTATGACTTCTATTGCGCTATAGTTCCGAAATCTAAGTGACTGGCTGTGTTCCAGCACTCACTTGACTTCCAGAAGCACCTTTATTGGGGAGCACCTGCATCAGCTGCAAACTAAGGACATCATTTTTTTTAAAAAAGCTCACTAGCTAAGTGGGGCACACATTACTAGGAATCTTGTTAACCCCTCGTGCTAAGCTAAATGCTTGTGTTACGAGTGGGTTCGCGTCGGTAGTGCAATGGGTGGGTTTTGAACCGGCCACCGCATGATCGCAAGTCCGACGCCCTAGCCATTAGGCTACCGCCGCTTCGCTGGCATGGCACATGTACGTCTATTCCTTTATGATGAGCGTTACATTTTAATCAATCATTTCTTAAAGTTTTTTTTTAAGGTTTGGAAAACCTCATGTGCCCTCTGTGAAGGACTTGAACCGACTAAAACCGCATTTGTTTTCCCTTGCCTTATACTTAGTCACGGGGATTCGTGACATTCGCCATGACCAAAGTGTTGCGCGTCGCGGATTTAAACTCACCGCTCCAATTCCGCTACGATCTCATGAGGCAGAATATTTCATACTTTAAAATTAAGACCAACACCTGTATTTTTTCGCGTACCATATTTTAGCAAATAAATACATTTGATTTGATTCTGATCTCTTCATTAAAATGCTATCACTGCTTCTGTTTACTTTGAAATAACAATATTAATTTAATTATGTCACTCTGGCTTAGAATTAATCCTACACTAACTTTGGGTCACTAACACAAACAAAACTTAAACTCACGGGTCACACAATGAAAATTTTACAAAGGAAGGTATAAACACGTACATGAAAACTTGATCCGGTACCAAGGCAACATAGAAGCTAGAGGAACCACGCAACACATTCATTTTCCATCCTGACACTTACTAAGCTTGTGACGTCACCACCTCGGCACCGACCTAATCTACTATGACCTTATACTGTATAAGTAGTAATAAAAAATAGTAATGGACCCATTGAGGTTTCAAGGGCCTTTTATAAAAGTTTATAAAGTAATTGTAGGGCCTATTGTAGTAATAATTTATGCAGTTTAGTAGTACGCATTTTTTGTCTTTAAAAGTTTACCATCACGCCTGTATTCCCCGAAGGATTCGGCAGAGATTTACTGTACGACCATACTTCGCCAGTATGTTTAGGTCCCATGTAATAGGGGGCAAGCCTATTGTCATTTAACCGGGCAGACAACCAAGTTACTACTGAGAATTTCATAAAAAAATTCAATAACACTTTGCTCAACCTGGGGATCGAACCAAGGGCCTCTAATGCAGTAGTTGCGCTTAAGACCACTAGACTAATAGGCAGTATAAATTTACAATAAAAAACTACCAAACAGCGGGAACAAACAACAAACCGAAATACAACTAGAAAAAAAAAGAATTTCTGCTAACAGCCTATCAGAGAACACGTACCCGCTAAAATAAAACCGACAAAAGCTCCTACGTCAAATCCAAAACGCCAAAATAAAGTAAACCGATTTGTAGTTGTAGTAGTAGAGCCACTAAGCTACCGCGACCACTGTCATAACAAATTATCTTTCACATTCCTCGTCTAAGGTGATGTCAGCAACTTTGTGGATATTTAGCATTGTTTAATGCCAAAATATAATAAAAAGCAAAGATAGTTTTTTCATTTCTTCATTTGACGTCAGATATCTATCTGACGTCGAATTAAGAAATTCGACATCACAGCCAGTGATACCGTTTGATTGTCCAATAGGTATACCAAATTAACGTACATTTTAAAATTTTTAGCATGCCTTTAAAAACACACACACACAAACCACAAATAAAGCATATTATTGATTCAGAAATTCCTGTTATCAATCAACAATCAGACACCTTTACATAGAACAAATATTAATTTTTAAGCAAAGATAGTTTTTTAATTCCTTCATTTGACGTCAGATATCTATCTGACGTCGAATTAAGAAATTCGACATCACAGCCAGTGGTACCGTTTGCTTGTCCAGTAGGTATACCAAATTATCGAACATTTTAATACACACACAAACGACAAATAAAGCATAATTATTGATTCAGAAATTCCTGTTATCCATTAAAACATTGCCTTATTCCAAACTTCATTCAAAATAAAATGTAGTGAATATTCTTTTAAATTTAGTTTGGAAATATAAAGCCTTCTAGGAACTTTATTGTATTCTGTTGTTAGGCTGTCATGCGAATATTATGTTGGTTTATATAAAGCGTATTTGAATCCTAACAGGCTTTTGAAAATATGTATGTAATGGAAATGTGTATGGGTTTGGTATACAGTTGCCAACATTGACGAACGGAATGGATAAGAAAGCCGAAGTGAGCGGGAAGTGAGCGGGGCTCATAGCACGTAGAACTGGTGTCGTTAGGGCAAAAACGTGCTTAGGCAATATATGATATTATATGACATATTTATGTCTGTAAATAGACCTTTTTTAATCCTTCAAGTCCTGTATTAGAGCCACAAAGCAAAATCTTTTGTTTTGATTTCATGAGACTGGTACGCCTGCCTCTAAATTAAAGACACCTTTACATAGTACAAGTATTACATTTTTGTAACTAGATGGCGCTAGCATTACACATCTGATGACCTCTGAAAACAAGATCAGAACGAACTAATAAGAGAATCATGGCGACGTTTATAGTCCAAACAGTAGTAGTATTATCAGATATGCGATTCGAGTTTTACAATAAGCTGTGTTACAACCAATTAGGTATTCTAGAAATATGATAAATAAGTCCCTTACAGTAACTATACAAGGACGATACACCCACCTTCGTCCCCAGCTCATCCAAAGCGTTGGATGCAATGAATATGACGTACATGTTTATTCTAAGTATTTTTTACAAAAAATATACCTTAGGTCAGGCAAAATCTAAGTATATAGGCTTTTTAAAGAAAGAGCCTAGCAGCTTTGGCTTGACCTGTCTTAACTGACGGCACCCATCAGTCATCTTTATTTAGGGAGCTGAACGACCCAACACTACCGTGTCCCGGCACGACAATACCAGATCATCATGACATTAATTGCATTCTTGAAACCACGCACCGGAAAATGTAGCGTAGGACGACATCCATTGAGATGATCAGAACAGACGAACTAATCATTTACCGGCTCATTTGTTCATTTCGGAGTCGTTAGATGCAGGCGGCATATTACCATTCGGCTGGGGGAGACTTTCTTCTCCACAGAACCACTTTGGGCTGATATGATGCAGGCATAGTTCAGTTGGAAAACCATACCATATATACAGCGTGAATAAGTACTCTCAAATTTAAAAACCGGCCAAGTGCGAGTCGGACTCGCGCACGGAGGGTTCCGTACAGTTACGATTTATGACGTATTAAAAAAACTACTTGCTAGATCTCGTTCAAACCAATTTTTGGTGGAAGTTTACATGGTAGTGTACATCATATATTTTTTTTAGTTTTATCATTTTCTTATTTCAGAAGTTACACACATTTTACCACTTTGAAAGTGTCTCAGTCTCTCGCGGAAACTTCAATATCATTTTAAAAGACCTATCCATAGATACACCACCCGTACGGGTTTGATGAAAAAAATTTTAATTTCAGTTAAGTTTAATTTCAACTAAGTATGGGGAACGCCCAAATTTTTTTGTTTTTTCTATTTTTGTGTGAAAATCTTAATGCGGTTCACAGAATACATCTACTTACCAAGTTTCAACAGCATAGTTCTTATAGTTTCGGAAAAAAGTGGCTGTGACATACGGACGGACAGACAGACAGACAGACATGACGAATCTATAAGGGTTCCGTTTTTTGCCATTTGGCTACGGAACCCTAAAAACTATCTACTGAGTACCTACAACTAAATTTTTGTGGATGTAATCACAAAAACAGACACAGTATTTGTATAGCCCCCAATGAATGTTGTAGGTTTCAATCAGTGAATGACATTAACATTATTATGTTCCGATTTGAGCGTAATGTAGCGTTTGAAATTACTAGCCCATTGAATTATTATCATGTCACACGAAATTCAATATTGAGTAGAAACGTTAACAAATAAATGACATAATTATCATCAAAGTACATATAGTACATACATACACATACATACCATCACGCCTGTATTCCCCGAAGAGTTAGGTAGCGGTGTATTAATGTACACCCAGAATTCGCCGGTATGTTTAGGTCCCATGTAATAGAGGGCGAGCCTATTGCCATTAACCGGGCACAAATCCAGACTCCGAGCTGCTACTGGGAATTTCATAGAAAAATCCAATAACACTTTGCTCGACCTGGGAATCCATCCCAGGACGAGCGTACCAGTCGCACTTGGGTTCACTAGACTAATGAGGCAGTCATAAGTAGGTACATATAGTGAACTCATAATTTTAGTAAACTATGGACATTAGCTATCAAAATGCTGAGCAATGCCTGAACTGGGGTGTGCCAAAGGGCCCTACCGACCGCGTAATATGCAAAGTAGACCCTCAGTGGACATTAAATATTTACCCCACTCCGTGAGAAGACGTCTTAAGAATTTACACACGCCACACAAGGGAAGCTCGAGTTTGTGCTTAAAAACAAAGCGAAGATCATTGAGGTTATAAGTTAAGCAGTACCTACTGTACTTTTTTATTTACTACCTTTCATAAAATGCGGTACCATTGCGGGTTTAAGAAAAAAAGAAAAGAACTTTGGAATGGAAATAGGTAGGATTAGGTTGTTCTTTAGAAAAGTAAAATACCATTATTGTACATTATTTAAATTGTATAATTTTTAGTTTAAAAAATAATAAAACTGACCGACCGCCAAATTTTTGAAGTGGGTGGAGGTTCTAGATTTGACAACTAGTTAGACAAAAAATCTCAGTTGCCGGTCGACATTCGGATATGGGTCTGATTATGAGAACATAGTCACTATTTGTCATCAAATATTACATGGGACCTAAAACATAGGTCACCTAGTTTCACGTAGGTACAACTCAGAATACAAGCATGACAATAATATATTATGATTAGTTGGTAGTAGATAATAAATATAAAAAAAAATCTGTTCGGTCATCATATAAGTAGGTCACCATAGGTTAGGTTAGGTTAACAATAATAAAAAAGTTAATATTATAAAACCTCAATGGCAAAGATAGGTGGTTTCCTTCTAAATACTTGATGCTCGTAAAAGGGTTTTAGAGAAGTGGCATTAAAAGTACTCTACTATGCGACTAGTACAAGTTTAGCCACAGTATTTTGTTAGTGTCTTTTTATACTACAATCTAAAAAAACTACAAACGTAAACAAAGTGTGGACATAGTACGAGAAAATATATATCTTTACATACATATATAATAAACTTAGAGACAATTAAGTACAAAGTGTAATTAGGTATGACCCTTGCGTTATACTAGCTATAGTTTCCGATAAAATTAATTGATAGCAGTATTTAAACGACGTCGAGTCGTGGACGCGTAATTTATAAACAATTAGTGGTCGATCTATTCAATAATTCATTATTGCGTGCCCTGTGTATTTCTGTATATTCTCTAGATATTTCTAATGGGACCTCAATATTTTTTACAAAGTTACGTTACATTTTTTTTTCTCTTATCAAAATACCAAACGCTCACAAAAAACCATTCATATTTTTCATCTAAGTCATTGTTTTCCAAGAAATTTCTACAAACTACTAATTATATAAAAAAACACAGCATTGCTTTTTTTTACAATTTGAGAGAAAAGGAATAACATACCGCAGATTAGGCCGTATGTATATAATACCTTTGTTTCCCTCGAGGAACAAAGATAAGGAAAAAAAATAATAGCTTCATTTCGTCACAGACTCGTAGAACGCCAGTTATTAAATTGTAAAAACAGATTTTGGTAAATCTACTTCAAATAATTTTAATAAACGTTAATAAAAAGGTCAATCTAATATATTAAAATAGCAAAATTAATCAACAGATTGCGACCGCATGTTCATTTATTTTTTAATATAAAAAAATAATGTTCTGTTTGTTGGAAAAAAGGATATCCGGCCTGTCAAAACTTCATTATTTATCTATCCAAGGCTCATTTTAAATTAACAAAAAAATTTGTTCAGATCCGTAATATAAGGTCACGTAGAATATGGTCAACAGCTGTCAAACGTAGAGTTTATAATAAACGGATTATGGGTAAGGGTCGCCATCCTATATTTTAATTAAGTTCTCAAGCAATATAATATAATTAAAGTCATAAACAAACAAGTATAGTTTACGAAGAAAATGAGTAGTTTGGATATGAACACGAGGAGCCTAGCTTACCGTATTGCGTCAGTGAAATTTCCATTTCATTTTGCCAGGCGGGCGTTGTCGGAATTCTGATTTTTCGCGTAAAACTTTTCTGTTCTTAACATTTAATCAATCTGTCGGCCTAAATAAATGTTTGGCAGACAGAGCAATATGGTTTAGCAACGTTTATTGCGATTTTAACAAGAATAATCGTCTTTTCAATGTCTCATATTTTTTTACGTGACCCTGATGTTTTTGGCCTACCTGAAGTCGGTACTATGTAAATATTTTGCACTTTATTTGCCCTCGCTTGTCCAAATACAAATAAATGAAATTACTTTTTCAGTACTCTTACAGAAAATCTAGTAGGCTATATTAATTCAAAGCTAGTATTACTTAGACTACTTTAAAAGTAAATATAATTTAAATAAATAATAAGGTTTAGAAATATCTTGTTAAGAAATTCACGTTCATGCTTATAACATTTACATATCTATGTGAAGCTTGTCAGTTCTTTAAAAGATTACGTAACTTATTCCCGAATTTATATTATTATATAATTTTATTTATGTCTTTATAGATATTTAGTATTCATAAAAAATAACTAGTAAAAAGGTAAGGCAACATTGTTCGGCATTGAACGGACTACAAAGTAAGTAGTGTCGATTGAAGGACATAATAATATGTATTGTCTTTAATAGATATTGCTGAAGCATGTGGCATTAAAATTCGATATCACAGACAATGTACTCACTACCGAGGACCCCTAGTGTAGCGGACCACCACATCTTCCATAGTTCCACTACAACTCGCATTCAATAACTTAATGTTTGATGTTTTTCCAACTTTTCCATTTTATTCAATGATGAATTTCTTTGTGGTTTCCAAGACATTTTAAATCAACCTCCCGGGACACATGGAGTTTCTCTGTCTCCGCGGTTTTATGGAAGTTACATAAGAAACTGTAACAGGGGCACTCAACAATTTGAGTGTCTTTCTAGTTTTTAAATTATCGAATAAAATCTGCGAGTATTTTGAAAGTTTACGATTTATCCAGTCTAAAAACCCATTCAAGACGTACCCAATAGAATAATATTTGTTAGAAATGTAGACTTGGATCTTTTGTAAGTCTGAAAGTAGGTTCAGAGCAAAATTTTAACGAACATTAGTAAAGGTTTACTGAAATAAAACGCGCGAGGTCGACCCATGGACATGGACGCTGCAAAGGGTCAAAAATGGTGGGAGTAAATAATATAACGCGATAAAATTCGTAAAGTGGTTAACTTTCAATTTATCTAATATTCACGTGATAAAAGCTGTGATAGCCTACAGTAGGGATGGGTAACCTTTTTTGATCTATAAAAAGGTTTGATAAAGCAATGAATTGCTGTCAAAAATCTCGAGTTTAGAAATTTGATAAACATTAACAACACTCCAGCCAATTTTAGGAATAGGTTTTAGTCGCGTAAAGTGTTTTTAATGGCCCTCCTATTAACTTGCTACCGAAAAGTGAAAAAATAAATTGTCTCGATAAGATAACTAAGCACCTAAATGCATAGATGACAGAGTACTGAATAACACGGTTGGTTCATTGGTTCACCATACATGGCCTAGTGATATGTCCATTAGACCTCCAAGGTATCGAGTTTGAATCCAAGGCTCGCGGCTCTCACTTTTCGTAATCATGTGCGTATCAATAATTATCAATTGCTTAAAACGGTCAAGTACAAAATGATGAAAATCTGGAGCTATGCTTGAGAGATAAGTGTCAGAAATCAGTATATTAATATAGGCTGGCAACCCAACAAAGTATTCCTTATTTAAATCAAACAGCTCCTAGTACGTAGAAAATTGTTTCTGTGGTAGTCGAATGAATATGATTTGAAAACCTGAATCGCTCACAATTAGCACAGACATGACTCACTTATCCGAACTGTTACTTTAAGGAAATAAATAAAGCATAACACATTGCATACAGTAAAAAAATATAATGAAGAATATATTACACTGCTTACCTACACACTATTGTAGCACTTGCCCGGTTTGCAGACGAAAAGCGAAATAAAAATGAAGATTATGACTAAGTTCCTATATCTCAATCCAAGTCAAGAGTTACTTTCACATTTTTTATATTATTAATAAGTAAGGATTGTTGCCGTTGTGACTGCCTCGTTGGTCTAGTGGTCCCAAGCGCGACTGCTACGCTAGAGGTCCTGGGTTCGATTCCCAGGCCAGGTTATTGAGTTTTTCTATGAAATTCTCAGTAGCAGCTCGGAGTCTGGATTTGTGCCCGGTTAATGGCAATAGGCTCGCCCCCTATTACATGGGACCTAAACATACCGGCGAAATGTAGGTGTACATTAGTACACCTCTGCCTAACCCTTCGGGGAATACAGGCGTGATGGTAAGGATTGTTTCCTAATAACAATATTAATTTATTTATGTGATAAATATATCTACATGTAAATTTTATTACTTGGGTGCGTTTAATTTTAAATGTTTTGTAAACCACAGGCACAAAATCTAAGCTAGCGATATATTAGAAATGTTACTAATATTATGACAAAATTTAAACTATATTTCGAGGCAGCAGCTCAGAGTAACTCTAGAGCTAATTTTAGCTCTAACCAGGTACTAAAATTCAGGTCACAAGACTAAGAATATTTATAAAAAAATATAACATACCATCACGCCTGTATTCCCCGAAGAGTTAGGCAGAGGTGTACTAATGTACACCCACACTTCGCTGGTATGTTAAGGGCTCCTGTAATAGATGGTGAGCCTACACAAATCCAGACTCCGAGCTGCTACTGAGAATTTACAGAGAATGCTACTAAAAAACCCCTCTAGCGCAGCAGTCGCGCTGAGGACCACCAGGACCTAGTGATATAAAAATTCAACATTAGTCCGAATAGTTTCTTTGAAAATGGGACGAGTGATTAAAAATGCCTCAGTAGTGAAGTGAAACACAACGTAGCTCGATAATGACTGCTTTATTTCCATGCAAGGTAGTTAACATAATATTTCATCGTATCATCTATCAAATTACCCTCAATACTTTTATTAATTATACAACATCTTCCCTCTTATAAAAATCAATAAAATAAAATTAGGTAAGTACCTTTACCCTCCACCAAAATAATTTTAAACTTAAACTTTGTAAATCAATTATTACAATGGAAACCAGGAACATAATTATAACGCAACTTTACAAAATAGTATTTATTTGTTAAAAAACATTGCAAGTTTTTCCCGTGCCCTTCTCGAGGCCGCTCGCGGTGGCTGTACTACATCTGCATCTAGGTTAGTAGAAGAGCTCGATCCAGTAATTTCCCTATCATTGTCACTCAATCTCTCATTTATTACCTCTTCCGCATCACCGTACATACATTCGCTTTCATCACTATCACAATTTTCCTTCTTTTGAAAAGAAGAAGAATGTAACGTGGTATTGACTATGGCTGCATCCTTCATGATGTGCCGTCTGTTGCGTCGGTAGCGCCGCCCACAAGTATCTGTTAGGAAGTATGAACGGGGCTGTGGCGCCGGACCCTGTACTCGCATACGTCTCCTTCGCAAATTGTCATCAGTCACGATAACATCCTCTCCAGGCTCTAACTCTGGTAACTGACGTGAATGCATGTCATAATATTTTTTTGACAAATCACGCTTCAGAAGTATATTCTTAAAATCTTTCTCATTGTTACGTTCGGATCGTAACCTTTCTTCATGCACAGGCAAACGTGTATTAAGCCTTCTCCCCATCAATAACTGTGACGGCGAACTAACTCCATCTCTCGGTGTAGTCCTAAAATTTAATAAACCAACATATATATCCGTACCAGTGCTCAGCGATTTTTTAATTATACTCTTTACAGTTCTTACAGCTCTCTCACTTAACCCATTAGACTGCGGGTAGTGTGGTGATGACGTTGTATGTTTAAAACACCAATCATCACAAAAAATTTTGAACTCCATAGAATTAAAAGCTGGTCCATTGTCTGTTATAAGTTCCATAGGAATTCCATGCCTTGCGAATTGATCTTTCATCGCTGTTATTACAGCCCTTGAGCCAATATTCGTCAATGCACTTATCTCAATGTAATTAGAAAAATAATCCACTAATATCAAAAAGTTCTTCCCGTTACAAAAAAATAAGTCAGCGCCAACCTTTCTCCATGGTACATCTGGAATCGAATGCGGTATCATGGGCTCTTTTGTATGGCGCGCTGCATGCTCTGCACAGGTGGCACACGCGCGTACCGCTTGCTCCACGTCACGAGACATCCCGCTCCAAAACATTACGTCACGCGCTCGCCGCTTGCACCTGTCAATACCTAGGTGCCCTTCGTGCACACGTGTTATCATTTTGCGTCTCAACTTTTGAGGTATGAAAACTAAATTGTTTTTAAAAATAACACCATCGACCAATTCAAATGTTTCTTTGTATGGCCAATGTATTTTTATAATGTCCTCGACATCTTTTTTATACCTTGGCCATCCATTTAAAATATGGTTCATCAATAACTTACACTCGTTGTCACTTTGTGTGACCTGTCTGACAACATTTAATTTGCGGTCACTAAACGGTACATTTTCAATTAGGAGACAGGCCTGATCCTCAGCTTCAAACGTCACTTTATCGTGCATAAGTTCTGGCAGGGCTGCTCTTGATAATGTATCAGCTATGTACATATATTTGCCTGGCTTATAAACAACCTTAAATTCATAACATTGAACGCGCAGCATCATTCTCTGCAAGCGAGCTGGCACAGCATCTAAAGCTTTTTTGAATAACGCCTCCAGAGGTTTGTGGTCAGTCTCAACTAGCACATCTATTTTTCCATACACATATTGGTGGAATTTTTCCATTGCAAATACTATCGCAAGCATTTCTTTTTCAATCTGTGCGTATCTCTTCTGTGTATCTGACATTGTCGCAGAGGCAAACTCAACTGGCCGGCCTTCTTGTAGAAGCGCTGCACCAAGCGCAACAGAGCTAGCATCCACCGTGATAACAACTGGCTTCTCTGCTGAGTACAACGCTAGTACTGGAGCACTGCTTACCGCCTCCTTTAGCCTAGAAACCGCCTCGTCATGCACGCTGTCCCATACCCACTCATTACCTTTTCGCAGTAAGCTTCTCAATGGGGCCGCTATTTGTGAATAACTCTGTATAAACTTAGACACATAATTTACCATGCCTAGAAACCGCTCCAAGGATGACCTATCCTTCGGATCCGGCATGTCTGTAATAGCCTTTATCTTATTTCTGTCTATCTGCATACCATTTTTAGTAAAAATATGTCCCAAATATGACACCTGTTCCACACAAAACTCGCATTTCTCCCTATTAAATTTAATCCCTATATGTCGAGCCCTATCCAACAACCGCGTCAATCTAGCGTCATGTTCTTCTTTAGTCTTACCCCATACAATAATATCATCGACGAATGAATCCACCCCATCAAGATCTTCTAACAACTGTCGTATTTTTCCGTGAAATACCTCACTTGCACAGTTGATGCCATACGGCAATCGTAAAAACTGATATCTCCCAAATGGAGTCCCAAATGTACAGAGATCCGCACTCTCATCATCTAATTCGATCATCCAAAACCCGGAGCGAGCATCAAGCTTACTAAAGTACATGGCATCAGTTAGCTTAGCAGCTATCTCTGTAAGTGTCGGCAAGGGATAGTGCGCTCGACGCACTGCCCGGTTCAGGGGTCGCGGGTCGAGGCACACTCGCAAACTGCCATCCTTCTTAGCAGGTAAGACAATAGCATTCACCCACGCTGTAGGATAAGTTACTTTTCGAATTATATCCATTCGTTCCATGCGATCGAGTTCAACTTTTAATTTGTCACGAATCCCTAATGGAATTTTTCTGACAGGGCAGACTGAAGGACTTGCATTGTTTTCCAAAATAATTTTATATTTACCAGGCAATTTACCTATACCCTGAAATAAATCGCTATATTGGTCCCTGTTGATACTATAAATTCTTTTAACTAATCCTAAATTTTCACAAGTATTCTTTCCTAGGACACTTTGACAATTATCATTGGATATCACGAAATCAATCAAAAATTTATTCCGTTTATGAAACCACAACATTTGGCATGAACCTATTATAGGAATGTTATTGCCACAAAAAGATCTTGCTCTTATATCACATGGTTTAATACAATCTATAGAATATCCTAATTTTTTTAAAACATTACATGACAATACATTCAAATCTGAACCAGTATCAAGTTTAAACAATTCGCTCCTCCCATTATCGGCCAAAATTAATTGTTCGAACCACTTACTGTCATTATGTTGCGATATCTCGTCCAAAGTCGACACATAAAATAAGTCATCAAACCCATCCTCTTGTATTTCATACACACGTTTATTACTTTTAGCCGTGCACATCTTTTTAAAATGACCTCTGCTATAACACAAGAAACACTTAGCAGATCGAGCTGGACACCTAGCATTGTCGGTGTGATAACTACCACACGCACTACAACACTTTGAAAACGGTTCCCGACTGGGACCAGAATCGAATCCGCGGCCGTGCACCGTCGCACTCCCAGCTAGCGAACCGTAAGCGCCCGCGCGCATGCCGCCTCGAGCCGGCAGGCCGCGCTCCCGGGCCCTCGCCTCTCGCGCCGCCGCCGCCGTTCGCCCCTCCGCATCGCTGGGCCTCCGTGCACGCGTACTGAATACTGCGTCAATCACGCCACTTTGTTCCTTTAGTTTAGTTTTTTCGATATGACGGTCCACCTTCCAACACTAATTCCGTGGGAGGTCTCGCAAACTCCATTATTTTTACGTTATAATATGTCTATTCTTATTACAAACACCACTTTAAAACGTGTTTTAAATGCTTTTATCAACGTAATTCGAATACACCGCTGTCACCATGAAGTGAAACACAACGTAGCTCGATAATGACTGCTTTATTTCCATGCAAGGTAGTTAACATAATATTTCATCGTATCATCTATCAAATTACCCTCAATACTTTTATTAATTATACAACAAGTAGTTCCAGACTTACGAGTACAAACACAGTGTGCGAATCGCCTTAGAGTAACTTGGAAGTAAAGTTTCACTAGTTATACTATTTGGGACTAGTAGAACCAGTGGGAACCAAAATTCCCATTAGTTCTGCCGTAGAACTGTGGAATGGAACTAGTAGAACAAGTGGGAATAAACACTCCCATTAGTTCTACTATTTTGTTCTACTACGAATATTAAGAAAAAAAATCCCATTATTTCTACGATAGAACTGTTGAGTAGAACTAATGGTAACGAACCAATGAGCAGTCAAATTATATTCAATAATGTTTCGACTAGACAGAATAGCAAGCTGGATTAATTGAAGGTTTATTTAATAGACAATAGATATTATTCACTGTAGACTGTCAGAGCCAAAATTCCGTAATTGAGGAACTCATGTATTCGAGTCAATATTTATTCATAAAGGTTTGCTTGTAATAAACTGAATTTTATTGAAACCTCATGTTTCAATAAAATTCAGTTAATTACGAGATTCTGAAAAAAAATTAGGTACTGTTTTTTTTAGGTATGGAGTTCAGGAACATACACCACAAAACTCTTCAATTCTCTTTTATTCACTATATCTATTTTGGATTATTACGACAAAGCTAAATCGATTATTCCGTACTACAAAATAGTTTAGAAAATTTGAATAGAAACTTTTTTTAACAATCTTAGTAGTTACAACAACAGTGAATATATATACCAAAAAGATAGGATACAAGCGTAAAAGAAAGACTTGCGAGGGCAAAGATAATCCTGAAAAGCCTAGTTATCCTTGAGATAAGCCCAGAAATCCTGAGAGTTAGTAAATAAAACAGCATGATAAGTCCTATCGGGGGATAAGGTGCTAATAATGTCGGCGGGAGGGCTCAGCGTGACGTCATCACGCTTTATCTCGGGGGATAGCACTCGGCAGATGCCGACTAGCTACACGTTGCAGAAATTTTGACTAGGATTTGTGTGGTGAGCGAGGAGCGGAGCGGGTAAAATCTAAGTGCCTACTCGACAACTCGACACGTATTTTACTATCCGATAAAGGAAATTGTAATGTCGATATTATTGGATTTTTCTATAAAATTCTCAGGAGTAGTTTGCAGCCCGGATTTATGCCCAGTTAATAGCAATCGGCTCGCACCCTTTTACATGGGACCTAAACAATAACATATCGTCTAATTAGGACTGTACATAAGTACACCTTGGCCTAACCTAACCCTTTGGGAAGTGCAGTTAAGAATAGATGTGCGCTAAGCTGACGAAGTTCCAAAGTGCATAAGTTTCATCAGGAGAAATCTACTTAATATGAACGAGAATACTAGCGTGATGGTTGTTATATTATGTTAACTGACAACAAACGCATCCACAGTTCAAACTGCAGGGTTATTATTCAAAAAGACCCCTCTAATTTGCTTTTATTTACTCACCAATCAAACTTAGGCCTGTACAGAGTTGAGTGATCGATCCAAACTTTTGTACAAATATTGGAGCAAACTTTGTCGTCAAACGTTTGCAACTTGCGCCGGAGTCCATCATGTCTGTTCTCCGTGCGGGCCGTTTATTCATTATTCACTTCGTCGACGTTCCGTTAAACGCGTTACTCGTTTGCAATGCCACCGCTTCGCTAGTACCACTAAATAAGTTGGACAGAAGGCCGATTACAGTTCTACTATTGTGCAGCAAATTAAAATAACAGACCAATTACTTAAAATTCGCCAAACTGTAAAACAATCGCCTATAATATTTATTTTGAATAATCATGCAAGAACAAAAAACTGATCAAAATATTGTAATATTTTACCCAAAAAGAAATCACCTTCTGTTGTTTTCTATTCAGTGACAGCACGTTCCGTGTCACGGTGGCAACTTATTGCATCCTGACGTCAGATGTTATTTAGAAAAATGGCCACAGCTGGCCAAGATATTGCGGATATAAAGTGAGACGCGCTCGCGCATGAAAATGTCAAATAGTTTGGTGACTGCGAGAGACAATATTTAGGTGTTTATTCGCAAGCTGTAATTGACAAGACAAATTCAGAAGTTTTATATTCAGTTGAAATTCCATGTGTAGTGATAGCCTAGTGATATGACAGTTGAACTACCAATGCAAATCAAGGCAAGCACCTCTGACTTTTCGAAGTCACGCATCGAAGTCACTTAAGTCATGTGCGTATTTAACTTAATTTAGCTTATTTAGCCTATGCTTAATTATCACTCGCTTAAACGGTAGAGGAAAATATTTTCAGGTAACCTGCATATCTAAAAGAAGTTTTGAAACAAAGCGTTATGTGAAGTCTATTAACTGATATTAGGTCAGTGTGGTGGAAGGTGATGGGTTTCCTCTCATTCTTAGAGGACACCCGTGCCCAGCAGTAGGACAATATATGTATAATGCTTTAATGATGATGATTTCCCCGCGGTGAACAGATTCGGCTCTTCACATGTAACTTAGATGGCAAGTTGGGTCAACCATATTAATACAAAATTCGCGGATCCATCCTGGATGCGAGTGACGTAGGACCGAGAACATGACAAATGTTAGAGAGGTGTGAGATATTGAGGCCTATAAAATGATAACCTGGGTGAACAGAGAGGAATATACCTTCTATTATATAGGTACAACGCACACATACAATCAAGCAACGTAACTACTCTTACCGTGTCTTCGCCACCCTATTTTATCCAAGTGAGAACCCAGAGAGATCCAGTGTGAATTGAGCGTAATTGAAATACAATACCTTCGCTATTACTTCGAGACCCAAGCAACGTAGATATTCATATAAGTATCGTACGACTCCATCTAACTCAAGGGAATAAGTCTGAATACTTAGGACGTAAAGTTTGAAAATTGACGATCGTTATTAATATGATAGAGTCTGTTTGAATAACATAGCAGACCACGCCGGTATTCCTGGAAGGGTTAAGCAGGAAACAATTTGCACCCACAATTCGTCTGTGTGTTCAGCTCCCACGTGATAGGGGGTGAGCCTATGGCCATTAACCGAAATCCGACGTCTTGATATTATATTTATTAACAGCTCTCTAACTCGCTAACAGCTTAATTAGGCATATAGTGAAAAAAACAACACCTACTATTATTATGTCGATGCTGTCATAGCACTTATACCCCATTGTACTGGTGTCTACGAATAAATAATTATTTATTCGTAGACTGTGGTGTATATTATAAGTAGTAACTAAAATCTATTTTTAAATTCTTTACACTTTCGACTTCATTCAAGAAAATACAATTCTATTTTTAAAAGTATAATTTATTTTCTTTAGAAAACATTGACATTTCAATCACTGCATCGATATAAAACCTCGTTGGCGTCCGTTATTTTCCTCTGTATTATAATGAAAATAAAAAAGCAACAATCCATTACTTGAAAATACAGAATGATGGATCGTTCTCCTTATTACCTCAAAGTTCAGATAGTAACCCTCGGAAGAAATGGCTTAAAGGAAATTTCTTCAAATTTTTGCGAGCATTTCCTATTTCTACACAATTTAATAACCAATGAGGGCAGAGTTGGGAAACGACGTCACAATACATGCTCTTAACTAACAAGGTTTGGTCTCAAGGCAAGGACAAGCTTCGTACCCCAGTGAAATAACTTATCGATGACTCGGTATATCGATACATACTTAATCGATGAACGAACTTCGCGAACTAAGTATTCATAATTTAAATATTTGGCAACTGCTGTAATTAGTTTCTTGCTTTGAGTATTCTAATATCGATTTTGAAGTTAGGTTAGTAAGTTGGTTTAAATTTATTGAAAACGTTTTGACTGAAGTGACAGCTCTTTGTTTTGTTTTGAACGTCCATTAGAAATCTTTTGTTTGTTTGAACAGAAGTTGTCCCATGATTTATCATAGTTGTAGATGTAAATAGATTTATCTACTTCTACAAAGTCAACTAAGAAATAGAAATCTTTACTTTTTTATTAGTACGGATATTGATATCGATATTGTCAAACTATCGATTATGACCGTACCTACATAGTCTCTAACCGATAGTTACACAATCGATAAAACCCAACTCTCTACTGTACATCCGAGACAATTTCGAATAGATTGGCAAATCGGTCACGTTCACAATATAATAGCTTTTAATGCATGACAAGAAGTAATGAAGCGTTGAGGCAATCTCTAGCATCTTCTATTGATCATTATCCTCCTTACAAGATGGATTTACTTGAACGGAGTATGCTAATACTGCGATAAATAATCGCTTGCTTAGAATTGGAAAACGTTTTAAGTACTTTGAGCCTCTAAGACGAATTCGATAAATTGAGCTCAATTAATCGCATGGAAAATCGAATAAACAACTATAGTGATAATTACGTCGGTTAGGGCACGGCTGTAATTAGTCTTGTTTAAGAGGTTGATTTGATTTTGTTCTGGTCAATGAAAATTAAATTTTCGATGATTATAACCTTTTTAATCCCAAAGGATCCATTTCGATATTTAAAATACCAACTGAGGGTATTCTGTGTTTAGTACAAAATATTCTTTCTTTTTAAGTTTACAAGCAATGTGGGTTTACATTACTAGGGTTCTTGTTAACCCCTCGTTCCAAGCTAAATGCTTGTATTACGAGTGGGGTCACGACGGAAGCACAATAGATGGGTTACGAACCGGTAACAGCATGATCGCAAGTCCGACGCCCAAGGCATTAAGAGGAGTGTCCCTCGCGAACGCAACAATGTTGCACAGTTGTCGCTGTCTCTATCCCTCGCGATGCGAACGCGTGCCCGAGAGGAGAAACAACAACATTTTCACGCGTATTTCGTATGTTCCGAATTTTGGAGATTACTCCTATAATATTGCTAATATGTAAAAAAAAATCTTGTAAAAAAATATTCACTATATTATCTGGGTTTCCTTCGAATCAGAATGTTTCTGTATTGATACATTGTCGAGAAATACTAGCATAAAGTTGGGCCGTTTTTCAACGAAAATTGCCAATCTTTGAGCTCGTGTAACTTTTTAACCGTATATTGAAATGAAATTTTATATTACAGAAACACGTATATTAATGATAAGATTGTTACTGCAAAATTTCAATGACTTTCATTGTTTAAAATTCAAGCAAGGGCCAAACTGCGTTTGTATGGGGCGCGAAGCGGATACTATCCTCTTAAGCTACCGCCGCTTCTCAAAATAGTGTCCATAAATGTTTTATATTTATTTATTTATATACGCTTTATTGCACACTAAAAACAATTACAAGAAAAATGAATGCGACACCTACATGTTGTCATCGCTAAAACTTAAACTGTCACCTAAAAGTATTTTGCATGTAACAATCATTTCAAAACTCTCATCTAATGTTATCGAAAAATAACTTTGAAATAACTTATTTAAAGCCAAACGAACTTTACATGTTTTTTTGTAAATGATTTATGCTGTCAAATATGTAAGTTGGATTCTCGTTGATATTAAATAAGTTGGTAGACATCAATTCTTGTTGAGCGTTTTAGCAAGAAATATGTAAATAACGATAAATAGGCCCCGATAAAGTTCTCACACCACTCACCTACATGAAATATATGAAAAAAGTTTGTCATATTGAAAGAAAAATTTATAGCGAGCCGCCGCGGTCGTCTAAATTGATAAATTATATTTATTTCTATTTTTATGCTGTTGTTGAACTATTTTATTTTATCTGTTATCTTTTGGATAACACTAAAAAACAAAACTTACCCAGTAAATTTAATAATCCTTAGGCTATGTAACAGATAATTAATAATATAGGTAGGTACTACTTCTAAAAAGGCACGAATATCTTCCGCTAAGTTTTTATAAATAGATTTAGAACATAAATTCTAATTAACTCCAAAACCATCGATATGTAAACAGTTATCGAAACGTATTTAGGCTCAGCTATAACAATAACAGGTCTAAAATACGTTATTATCTGTTTAAATATTCATTAATTATGGCCACAACAATTAAAAAAACACATTAGGCATTCTAATTGCTATTTGAATTTTAAATGGTAATAGTTACAACGTTTCAGCGGTTAATAAGGTTTAAATTGTTATTCAATACTAGGTTAGGTTCAGATGTTGTAATTATTTATAGCTTACCTGAAATTGACTTTGTATATTTTGGACCTTAGAATTGAAATTTATATTCACTTCCAAAGCATAATTGTGGAAATTTTCTGCGTAGTAACGACTCTATACGATACTTACTTCAATTACAATCAATCTTGTCTCAAGTCTTTGTCTCATTGGTAAATCTCAGTAAATAATGGATTTGTTTTTTTAATAAAAATGGCACAACATTAATTCGGTTCCATATAAATTAACACCAAAAATATTTTACGATTAAGGATTGTCTACTAATTTTGAAATATTCTATTTTGTAATTTCATTATTAATTTGGGTGCACAATAGCGCTGTGCCAATCTTAAAGCCGCACTACAAACAGTGTTACTTCGACACCATATATCTAGGCCAGGATCAGACAGAATTACTCACCTTCTTGTCGACATTGTGTCTGAAACAAAAAAAAATATCTATACTAATATTATAAAGCTGAAGTTTGTTTGTTTGTTTACTTGAACGCGCTAATCTCAGGATCTACAGGTCCGATTTGAAAAATTCTATCACTGTTAGATAGCCCATTTATCGAGGAAGGTTAACCTGTCAAGCGGCATATTGTAGACACAATGCAAAATCTATTGTTATGTGCTTAAAAGAGGAACTGTACCGCTTGCCAGGCTATAGGCTATATATCATCACGCTAAGACCAATAGGAGCGTAGCATACATGAAAAATGTTGCAAAAACGGGAAAAAAATAAATGCAGAAAAGCCGAGAAACCACGCGGGCGAAGCCGTGGGCGGAAAGCTAGTTAATTAATAAGATTATCATTGACTGCCTCATTAGGCCTAGAGATCCTAAGTGCGAATGCTACACTCGAGTTCCTGGGTTCGACAAACCCAGGTCGAGCAAAGTGTTATTGGGATTTTCTATGAAATTCTCAGTAGCAGCTCGGAGTCTGGATTTGTGCCCGGTTAATGGCAAGAGGCTCGCCCCCTATTACATGAGACCTAAACATACCGGCGAAATGTGGGTGTACTTAGTACACCTCTGCGTAACCCTTCGGGGAATACAGGCGTGATGGTATGTTAAGATTATCATCGTTCTAGCCTTGTGGAGTCTCCTTCTAGTCCAACCAGATGGTTAGACTAGATGGTTTTGAATATCAGTATTTTACACGAAGCGATCTGCTACCAGAACTTCACCACCAATGTCTGGGCTATACCGATATTTTGAGGACAGGCTGGTTGTCAGGAGTTGCTGGCGGTGCCCGTAAGTTTTAAATGCGCTGAACAACAAATCTGAAAGGTTAAGCAGCGCCTGCGGCGGTCAGTCTGTGGATGGGCGACGACACATCGAGACCCCTCATCCGTCATACGAACACCTATGACAAACGTAAGTGGAAGTCAGAAGCCAAAAATTCCTCTTTATTCAGATTTTCTGACTACCTATTGTCTACCAGTAACATTTGTCGTATGGGTTTGTTAAAGGTTTTTTGGCTACCAGTAACATTTGTCGTATGAGTGTATGACAACCTGGACCGACTTTACGTACTCTATGTCTGTATTAAGAATGGCCACCCATCCACAAGTCAACCGCGGCGAGCGTAGCTTAACCTTGCAGATCGGTAAATCAGCTTATTTAAGAGCCCATCAAATTAATCTATACTTATATTATAAAGAAGTAAAGTTTGTGAGGTTGTAGGCTCAGATCAAATAAAAAGTTAAGATGGAACTTTGCAAACTACGCCTAAAGGTGTACAACACACAATTACACGCACAAATGTATTAGTTAACTACACCTTATCTTGTCGGTCGAGCTTTCGATACCTCGATAGATCGTCTGACAAGATAAGGCGTCTTGTCAGTCGAGCTTTCGATACCTCGATAGCTCGTCTGACAAGATAAGGCGTAGTTTCGGTATACGTGTGTGCGTGTAATTGTGTGTTGTACACCGTTAGGCGTAGTTTTAGCCGGCCTCCCTTCTTTGTTCGCAAAGTTCCATCTTAACTTTTTATTTGATCTGAGGTTGTACGGGGTAATCTTTGGATCTACGGAATTGGTTTTGAAAATTCTTTCACCAATGGAAAGCTACATTATTGCTGAGTGACATAGACATAAATATTATCCTGTAAGTTTAAAGAAACGTATAGTATACCCGGGTGAAGCCGCATACGGAGACCTATACTCCATTTGGTTAGGTACTTAACTAAAGGTAAACAATAAAAATGGCGGCGTTCAGGGCTCTTCAACCTTTATTACAATGGTATCCTATGAATTGGGAGTGAAATTAATAACAACACATCTAATAATCAATTAAAACAACTAACAAACAAAACTATAACTAAATAATACAATTTACGGCAAAAGAAACACAAAAACGAACGAAAGTACAAACTGTTACGATTGGCGTTTGGTTACCCGACTAAGTATAATATCGGTTAATTATTTTGCCGCGCTTCCTCGCGCTACTACTTCTTAATTTTTTCGAGTTATCAAAAGTCTATTGTGTAGAAAAAGGTTTTGATTTCCTGTATTTTTAGATTCTTTCTAGTAGGCACATTGCAATACTTTATGACATAATTATCAGATTTGATTTATTTATTGGTCGCAAGCTTAAGAATTTATAATTACCATTTAGTATTAAACAAAGTAGTAAAATATGCTAGTATAGTAAAAATATTTTGAATGATTAAGTAATTTGTTTTGGTTACGTTTTGTTTCAAGATGAAAAATGGCCCTATAAAAGAACCTTTTTTATGATTTGTTTACCTTTAGTTAAGTACCTAACCAAATGGAGTATAGTAAAATAGAAATTTGCTTATTTCTCACCACAGTGATAATGTTCTCAATTCAAAATTTCAGAATAAAAAAACTTTTATTTTTTTAAACGGAATATCTAAAGTTTTACCCAGTTTTTATTTTTGAGGCTTCTAGGTATCTTATAATAGCTGCCACGAGACCAATAAGAACTTTTACACATCCATAAAAATGACATCGTACGATAAATCATACTTGTCACCCGTTTATTAAATAAATCGAGACAAAGGAGTGGCGACGAAAGAAAAACTATTATTTATTACACCAGAGCAGACACGCAACTTGCTGCGGCATTTATATGATCATATTTTATTTACATTTTATTCGTTTAAAGAAAGAAAGAAGTTAAGTTATTTTAGTGAAGGAAAAATACGACCGCGGGCAGGATTCGAACCTGCGTCTTCTGGTTAAGTACACCAGACGGATAGTTAAAAGGTAAGGTGGCATCGTACGAGATCGTACTTGCTGTAAAGCATGTCATGTCGGTTGAGAAGCAAAAATTTTCAACAGATGTCACTGACGTCACCTCAAAGACGTAAATTAAAATTGTGAAGGCAAATTTCGACATGGCGGGTAGGAGTTGTGGTGGTCATAGCGTCTGGTGTACTTAACCAGAAGACGCAGGTTCGAATCCTGCCCGCGGTCGTATTTTTCCTTCACTAAAATAACTTAATAATCTTTGCATGGAAAATGCCTAAAAATACAAAAAGATAAGAAAGAAGTTATTTGGCCAAAAGAAGTTTTTTGGCCAACACAGCCTTGATCTTACCATGATAAGCCAATACATCCTCATGGTTTAATCCAAAGCACGCTTCTTTGATTTTAAGGAAGTATGTTAATGTGTGCCTCATTAATCTAGTGGTCCTAAGCGTGACTGCTACGCTGAAAGCCCTGGGTTCGATTCCCAGTTCAAGCAAAAAAGTATTATTGAGTTTTTCTATAATATTCTCAGTAGCAGTTGGGAGTCTGGATTTGTGCCCGGTTAATGGCAATGGGCTCGCCCCCTATTATATGGGACCTATCCATACTGGCGAACTGTCGGTGTACATATGTACACCTCTGCCTTACCTTTTGGGAAAAACGGGCATAATGGTATATAATTATGTATGTTAATGAATTAAACGTGAGTACCACAGCTCAGTACGTTTACTTGTTAAGGTCTCATGTTATAGGGAACGAACCTATAGCCAATAACCGGCCGAGTTGCTACTGAGAATTTCATTGTGAGACCACCAATTTTCATGCTCAACCTGGGTATCAAATCCAGGACCTCTAGTGTAGCAGTAACACACCACTAGACGAATAAAGACATGAATATGAGTGAATGTTAAAAATAAAAAAACAATTCCATCCCATTCGAAAACAACTACTGTAAAGTAAAGAGATTACAAATGAAAGCAGCTGCAATAAGGACGTATGTTTCATAATATGCATAAGCTCGCTTCGTCGCTTCGTTTGGCGACTAAGGGATTACGTCGAGAGGCGGGCGGCCTCTGCCTATTAACTAATAACATTATATGCGGTCACGAGATCCCTGTCAAGCGTACCTACCGAATATAGCAGAATTTTCCCTTTGAGAACGGCCATCTTGCCCTTCTACAGAATTAATTAAATCACGCTGTTTTTGTACAGGATTTTAAGAAAGTACTAGTGATGAATAAAATTGTTATTAAACAAATGGGTTTGATACCTGTGTTGACGACGCGTAGTACCTCTACAGGAATGGTTGCGTTGTGTCGTATGAAGTTAATAAAAAGAGATTTGCCGTTTTATAACTACATAATATGTATTATTTAAAAGACGTCCTCATCCGGGTCTGTCTGTCTGTTCGCGATAAACTCAAAAACTACTTCACCGATTTTCATGCTATCTTCACCAATGGATAAGGTGATTCAAAAGGCAAGTTTATATGTATGATACATACATATTATAGTACAAAAAAGTCGAGAAACTATGCAGGCGAAGCCGTGGGCGGAAAGCTAGTTAAAAATAAATACACAGTTCCACGGAAAGAAAGATGAAAAAGTACAAAATGGCGCGCGCGTAAGAACATTCTAGAAGTAATTTGAAAAACAAAATAAAAGTTAACTTATTTTCGAAGGACATTTGGACTTTTCTAGAGAACGACCGGTCACGGCTCGCGCTCCCTCCCTTGGTTTTGGCTCGCATCTGCGTTTTTCATTTCTGGCGCCAATACCCTGCACGTAGTAAATATATAACAACATAACATAACATACCATCACGCCTGTATTCCCCGAAGGGTTAGGCAGAGGTGTAGTAATGTACACCCACATTTCGCCGGTATGTTTAGGTTCCATGTAATAGGGGGCGAGCCTATTGCCATTAACCGGGCACAAATCCAGACTCCGAGCTGCTACTGGGAATTTCATAGAAAACCCCAATAACACTTTGCTCGACCTGGGGATCGAGCCCAGGACCTCAAGCGTAGCAGTCGCGCTTAGGACCACTAGACTAATGAGGCAGCAAATATATCACCATAATAAAAATATTTTGATGTCCAAAACAGTTTCCGAAGTCTACATTTTCGTATTAAAATTTTCTACTCTATAAGCCTTTTTAAGCTCTTTGGTTGGCATTTACAGCAACAGCCCGAAAGTGACAGGCTTCCCATCAGATAAAGAATAAACTGGTTATAAAATAAACAGATATACGGAAGGCATCTAACCTCTCCCAAGTGGTTGCCGATTTAGGTCCGCCGTTAACCTGTCGGTTCAAACAACCGCGGAGACCCGTGTCAAGCGAAATTGTTCAACATACATAATTTAAACCCATGAAATATAAAGGTATATAAAGGTTGAAGGTAAAACTCCATTACTACTGTGTAACGACATGAGACGTACTTATTTTTTTTACGACTTTCCTTAATTTCTTTTTTTTTAAAGCTAGCTAGTAATGTGGGTCGCACATTACTAGCAATCTTGTTAACCCCTCGTACTAAGCTAAATGCTTGTATCACGAGTGGGTTTTGAACCGGCAACCTCGTGATCGCAAGTCCGACGCCCTAGCCATTAGGCTACCGCAGCTTAAAATTCAAATCAAACTGACAGTCATCCAAACTGTAAATGTGTAACGCTCCATCTGACTGTTTGTTTGTTTCATGCTTAAACCGCTAAACAAATTTTGATGAAGTTTGTCTTAAAAATACTTTAGGATGCGAGGGAAACCGCGGGCAAAAACTAGTATATAAATAATGAAGAGGTATAATTTCAGTCTTAAAATATTACACCTCATAAATAGCACATAGCTGTATTTTTTTAATTACGCAGTTATACATACAACCTTTTAAAATAATATACCTAAACACTTGTGAGTAATAACAATAAATATTTTCGTATGAACCTTAGGTATGAACAGCAAAATATACTCAAATTTCACCAAAATTAACTTAAATTATAATTATGTTTCTAATTCATGATACGTTTAATTATCACGCTTGTTAAAGATAAAGCCAGTACGTGTTTTGCGATTCCAGTAGGTATAAAATAAAACCCAATTCGGACAAATTAAAGAGGTATTTTAGAGTACGGAAATGTTCAAAATATAGGTTCCCAGCCAATCTAGATAGGTACAGTAAAAACGAGATTTCCGAGAAATGGACCAAAAGTTTTTACATTTACTCTATTGATTACATCCGCAATCTTCTACCTTACCCATAGGGAAATGCAGACTAAGGGTATACTAGGTTAAGTGACTTAGAAATAGGTAAGAGACATCGATTGATTTCATAATCAAGGCTTTTGTTACATTGTAAAATGACTCGGAAAATATAATATACCTAGTCGAGGCGACAGCGGCAAAAATACGAGGTTACGGCCAAAAACTCCCGAAAAACTTTCCAGGTAGGTAACCTTTTTTCGTACCAAATCACTGGACTATGTAATTAGATCATAAACAAGCGTCTGGGCAGAATCATCTTAGTTGCCTCCGCCTAGTAATTTTACTGACTGTATTGTCCTTAAAACTGAAATCGAATAATCTTAGCACATTATTGCTTGGCGTAAGTAAATTTGGCAATAATCTTTTCTCAACTGCCATATTAAATATAGAATGACATCACTTAGCTAACCGTGCATTGTCATCCAAATTAAATGTGTATGCAAAAGTTTTACTCCATCGGTTGAGGATAACCGCTTTAAAATTCAGTTGCAAGATTTGACCCGAACAAACACTCGATACTTCTTTTATAACATACCATCAAGTCTATTCTCCGAAGAGTTAGAGAGATGTGTACTTAATGAACTTACACCCACAGTCCACCAGTATGTTAAGGTTCCATGTAACAGGGGGCGAGCCTATTGAAAATCACAGGGGAGTGCCCTGTGATTGACAAGCTGCTATTGAGAATTTTATAGAAAAATCCAATAACATTTTGCTTGACTTGCAAATCGAACCCAACATCTCTAGCGTAGCAGTCGCGCTTAGGAGCACTAGACTACTGAGACAGTTTTGTAGCCATGTACTCATAAATCATCAAAAGTGGCCATTGGCCCCTTAGAATGAGCTCATCTCGGCTATTGATTTTCTGATAGCAATATCGTCAGACAATGCTATTAATATTTTACTTGTTTAGCACAGTTACCTCAAACTTAGTACACAACGGTCCGAAGTCCGGAATGAACTTGATCCCCACGAGGGACGAATGTGTCAGGAACATAGACGATACGCCTTAATTTATTTAAGGCATAGTTGGTCGGTCACTTCAACTTTATTAATAGGATCAATCCGCCTGGCAACGCCATCCCGTTCCTCACTTAAGACTATTTTGAACTTTCTAAGTACTATCTTTTTGTATTTTTTAGGCATTTTCCATGCAAAGACTACTAAGTTATTTTAGTGAAATTTTAGTGAATTTTTGTGACGTCGCCTCAAAGACGTAAAATTAAAAATGTGAAGGCAAATTTCGACATGGCGGGTGGGGGTCGCGGTGGCTTAGCAGAAGCAGAAGACACAGGTTCGAATCCTGCCCGCGGTCGTATTTTTCCTTCACTAAAATAACTTACTAAGTACTTCTAACAATTTTTTTACTAGTTTTTAGCATCAAGTTTAAAGCATGCATGCATAATCAGCCAATAATGTTTCCACTGCTGAGACACAGGCCTCCTCTCGGTTATAGGGAGTGGGCCGTATTCCACCACGTAGGCCAGAGCGGATTGGTAGATGCCACTTGTCTTCGAATTTTTGGTTCTAGGACATGCCTGTTGCCTCATTATCCCTTCACCGTTTTGGAAGCAGTTGGGATAAAGTAATAATCACAAAGTAAAGCGCCTGTGTAGGTTTGAACCTACGACCTGCAATTTATAATTTCAATAAATAAAGTTTAATAAATTGATATAAACTTTGAAGGATCCTTCAACATGTGAGTTAAATATGCATCCCTTACAATTAAAATGTATACGATAAGGATAATTAATTACCTACTATTAGTCATAGTAGTAATTTACCTAGTAATACTGACTTTTTCAAAGACACTCTTTAAAGTTACGAGTATATAGGGGTGTACCTACTTAAAGACGTAATAGTTAAAAAAAATGTTGTGACAGAGATAGCTTCATTTATCAGAGCGACTCAGAATCTAATAAGCCAGAATAACAAAAAAAAATGCTTCTACAGCAATTTCACCGAGTTGTCAGCTTTCACTTCATTCAGACGTGGCTAGACGTGTAATTAACACAGAACGGGTGCCATTTGACCTTTGACCCAATTACTGGACCATACTGATATCCGCACAGAGGTCGGATGACCGTCGCTTCGGGAAAAATTCTGATATGCAATGTAACTAGTGACATCCCTGGGCAAATGAGAACAACTGAGAGTTCATATGGCGATGTGCTAGTGGTACTACTGGTGTTGCTGGCATCTATAGGGTGCAATTACCGGCCCATATACTTGCTAATTAGATTACAAACAAGCATAGAAGCCACAGTATAAGAGTAAGATATAAATAAACATATATTTGTACATATGTTTATTTATCTTATACTGTATTATTAAATTTAACCAAATGTGGTTATCCACATTTGGTTAAATTTAAACACTAATCCAAACGTACATCGGAAATTGCTAGAATAATAATGAAGTTATGACTTATCCAACCAACGGCAGCAGCTTGACCTTGCTTTCTTATTTATTTATTATTATTTTGGAAAACCAACAGCAATATGAAGCGGCGGTAGCCTAATGGCTAGGGTGTCGGACTTTCGATCATGTGGTTGCCGGTTCGGAACTCACCCATTGCACTACCGACGTGAACCCACTCGTAACACAAGCATTTAGCTTAGTACGAAGGGTTAACAAGAATACTAGTAATGTGCGACCCACATTGCTAGTAAGCTTTTTTTAAGAAAAAAAAACATAACATTAAGTGTCATAAAGCCAATTACAGGTTTTCACGGTTAGTAACAAACTTTAAAACCAAAAAAACTTAACGGACACTTAAGCAGACAACTACAAATTATGCTCTAAGTAATACTTAATTATTAAAAAACTTAAGGTTGAGCATCTTTCTTGCCGTACAGCTTTTTGTGACAAATGGATCAAGGTTGAACTCTTTGCATAACTTATTGAGATTTTTGCTTGCCCGTACAATATATGAGTTTTGCCTATATTCTGAGGAACAGTGAGGAATAGAAATAGGCGGATTATTGAACTATTTGGGACGCTAAATTTAAGCTTCCGCAATAACTCAGGGATTATGTATGTGAGCTTAACATATTAACTAGGTACCTATCGTCGTATTCACACTACATTTTGTTATTCAACTATTTGTTATTATTAAACCAATACCATATTACCAATTTTGCCCGTATCGTCACTTAACGTCGAGTAAGGTATTGGTCAAAACCAAACCTATCTACGAGTATAAATATATAAAATAAATTTCCTATCACACTGCCTCATTACTCTATTGGTCGCAAACGCGGCTGCTCAGCAAGAGGTCCTGTGTTTACTCCCAGGCCGAGCAGTTATATTGGGTACCTATAAAATTCACAGAAGCAGTTCGAAGTTTTGATTTGGGCCTATTAATAGGAATAGACTCGCCTGTATAACATGGGACCATGAATATACCGGTAAGCAGTAGCTGCAAATTAGTGCAACTCTGCCTAATCATACAGAGATTCAGGCGTGATGATATGTAAATGTATTCCCATCAAAACTTAACACAGATACGAGTGTGTTGCCCTGGCTGTTAATATGTGAACATGTTGATTAGGTTCCAACCCCCCAGTTCTCATTTGGCTCACATTGCTTGGATTACAAGCTAGCACCGAGCTGTGTAGGGAATCAAATTACGACGAGAAATAAGGAGCAAGAAGTATACATACTGCCAACATAAAATAAAACAAAATCCAAGTTAACTATAAAATTGTAACAAGAAACTTTGTAGAATTTTCAGAATACAACGCAAATTGGGGTATTTTGTGACTACAGTCCTTATAGATTAAAAAAAGGCTCTATTAGTCCTATTAAAGACTGAGTACTTTTTTAAAATAGCATTCATCCTATTCTATTAGTGTAGGTACTTTATACCTGCCATGTGCCAAAAAAGGTGAACACGAGAGCCGTTATTTCGGTTGTAACGTCTGTGGAGCGCCGGAGGCCCAATTCCTCCATCAGTCCCCTTCCTTCTCCCTTTCCCTTTACAGGGTCAGTAATACGCGAGTGATACTCCTGGTTTTACAAGCTTCCCGTCCATAGGCAACGGTAACCTATTACCATCAGGCGGGCCGTATGCATATTTGCCATCTTAATGCACGCACTATACAAATAACACTAATTAAATACATATTACCTTCATTACCGGAATTGTATCAAAACAATAGATTATTTTCCTTTTATAATGGACATATAAATCTTTTTTTTAAAGGACTCCCCCAATTCCTTCCAGGTGCTCTTTTCTTGCGCCACCTCGAACCAGCCCTCGAGTTACGCATCCAAATCATCCCGCCACCTCTTTCTGGGCCGACCTCGACGGCGCCTTCCATCTTCAGGCACCCATTGCGTGGAGACCCTTGCCCAGCAGTCATTATGCATGCGACTGACATGACCCCGCCCAATCCCATTTCAGCCTAGCCGCCTTTTTGCCTACGTCTAGTATGCCCGTTTTGGAGCGCAGCGTGGTGTTTCGGATTCTGTCCGTTCTTTTAACGCACAGATAAATCATTATAGTAATATTTATATTTGTGTATCTGCATGTCTGTCTATTATTACTGCCTACTACTATTGTATCGTAAGTAGGTACTGGATATTGGCTGATTAGCGATGCCAGACGTTGCAACATCGGTAAGCGAGTTGCTGCAAGGATCTCTACTTTAGGTACCTTTACCTTACCTTTTTAGGATACGGAAAATCATCATGGAATGTTTGCTGCCAGAGCAGGCGACGGCGGCGGTGTATGTCGGACTCGTAATTGCTATCCACACATACTTACCATTGAAATTCCTCACAATATAATAGGAGTCTTGACTACATTCACTACAACCCTGATGGGTCAAACCATCCAGAGATTATAACTAGGTATGACAATACCACTACAAATCAGACCTTTGAACCTGAAACATCCGAGTGTACTCTGCTGGAAGAAGTTATCTATAGGCGTTTCTATTCATAAGATCGAGTGTTCAATGCGCGGCGCTAGGGCTGCGTTCAAATGACTAACATTTGACGCGCGTTCCCAATTTTCTGATGAAAGCCCTCGATGTTAAAGGTCGTATGTAGGTATAGTACAGTACACTGGCGAATCGCGAGCCCAAGTACTGACTATAATTCGAGTCAAGGTTTTACGAATATTTTTGACTCCATATGACAGGTAATGTAAGGTGACTACGAAAATTCATACAATCAAAATATAATATATATTACCTCAGCAGGTATATGACGATATAAAGACGGTGGCTGGCAGCGGATGGATGCGAGCTGCCCAAGTTCGGGATGGTTGGCGCTCTTTGGGGGAGGCCTATGTTCAGCAGTGGACGACAATAGGCTGACATGATGATGATGATAATATGAGCTCTCCAAAAATTACCAACTGCAATTTTTGAAATTTCGAGATTAATTTGCGAGTTAGTGGTAGGTATTTCGCTTGTTTACAAAAGAAAGATAGATAAAGATACTGATGTATAAATACAGTATTAGAATATGAGTATGGACGTTAAATTTAAAAACATTTCAACAATTCACAAGCCAGCCAAATAGCTCCCCCATCCTAATACAGTGAACAATTCGAATTTCGTCCCAAAATTTGGAATACATCTTATATAATAAAGCCTGTCAAATACATTAGTTTCTACGTTGGAACTAAAAGAGAGGGAGGAACAAAGACTTCATCAATATCTCTGAATGAACGTATTGTTTAATATATTTGAAGCTAAGAACGGTTGAGCAGAATGAACAGGGTATTGTGGGTCTGATTTTGATTTTGGAACTATTCATGTATTTGAAGGCTGTGTTCATATTGGCTCACAGTTTGCGAATAACTGTGTGCAGAGTGCCTGATTATTTTATAATTAAGTGGTCTCATTAAGATTAAATATTTGCAGCTTATTATTGATATAGCAGCCGATTTGCAATTTACGATACCTACAAAATATTTGTTTTATCTACTAATATGAAAATGAATCCCTATTTCCCTTAGTCAAGCCATAACTTCAGAGTGACTTTACCAATTTCATTCATATTCTTTTTAAAGTTTTCTAATACTTTGTAGAAGGTTCTTACGTAAAGAAAAATCGATCCATTTCGAATTGAATATTCATAACTAAAACAGAACAATGGGTCTGTCGGGTCAGCTAGTACCTACTCGTCTTTGTTTAATTGTTCTTGCGAATTATCGAAGACGACTATATTTGGTAACTGACCAAATCAAATCAAATCTCCCGATTTGAATTACTCTAATATAATTTTTTTTTAAAAAAAAAAGCTTACAAGCTTACACGACACAGTGTGTCAAAATTGATGGGTTGATTAGTGATAGTAAGCCGATGAGTTTTGGTGTGCCCCAGGGCTCGATTTTAGGACCTACACTCTTTCTTGTCTACGTTAATGACTTGTACAAGCTCCCCCTAACAAACTGTTCCATTTTCGCATATGCTGATGATACGGCACTGCTCGTGCATGGTGATACTTGGTCTGAAACATCAACTCATGCCGAAAACGCCTTGGCTATAGTAATGGACTGGCTGTTTAATAATCTACTGACAATAAATCTGAACAAAACTGTTTATCAACCTTTTGCCCTGAAAGCTGCCACTTTACCTGCCGCTAACTCTGTGATTCTTAAGGCACACACTTGCTCTAATAACACACCCAACCAACAATGTTCTTGCCCGCAGTTAGCAAGTTCGTCTGCCTTTAAATATCTTGGGGTTGAAATTGATAGCTTGCTGAACTTCAAATCTCATATTAACAGTCTAACTTCCCGGGTTAGAAAACTTATTTATATTTTCAAAAAACTTAGACATTCCATTGACTACGCTACCCTAAAAACAATTTATTATGCCCTATGTCAATCAATACTTACGTACTGTGTCTCTGTATGGGGAGGTGCGCCGAAGACTCAACTTCTGCATCTTGAACGAGCGCAAAGGGCTGTCCTAAAAGTAATGTCCTTCAAACCATTTAGACATCCTACAATCACTCTATATAAAGAATGTCAAGTGCTCTCCGTTAGGCAACTCTTTGTGCTTCATACAGTTATCCGTAAGCATTCTTCAATAAATTACAGCCCCAACTCTTCTAACAAACGTAAACGCTATAGGGTATGCCCAACCCAATCCTGTAGAACGGCACTCGCTCAAAGGCACTATTATGGTATCGCAAATCACCTATATAATAAAACAAACAAATATTGCTCCGTATTTTCCACAAACACCCAGGAATGTAAAAGAAAAGTCTCTAGGTGGCTACTGGCACAGAGCTACGATGAAACAGAAAACCTCTTAAAGTTGTCATTTCTATAATACCCTACATTCACACCCTCACAACTTCCCACACACATCTTCACTCTCCCACACCTACACATACATATACTATTTTTATATATATATATATTTTTTTTAACTTAATACTTGGACTCAACACTCTTAAACCAAACTATTGATTGATTCATACAATGTAACCTATGAGTATATCATTACTTTATGAATTTGAGAATGCTGGTACCCATAACACAAGTTAAATCTTTCTTTGGGTACCAGAGTTCATACAAACACAACATGATGTTATATTGTTTCTGTTTGCATGTAATTAAGTGTTTGATTGTTTATCTATTGTGAGCCAAATAAATAAATAAATAAAAAATAAAAAAAATACTAGAAATGTGGGTCGCACATTACTAGTAATCTTGTTAACCCCTCGTACTAAGGTAAATGCTTGTATCACGAGTGCGTTCACGTCGGTAGTGCAATGGCTGAGTTTCGAACCGGCAACTGCATGATCGCAAGTCCGATGCCCTAGCCATTAGGCTACTGCCGCTTCCGCTTTATTGTCAATATATACTGAACATTGGGCCATATTTTGAGCTCCCATATTGGGAGCCCATTATTTGCTTTTCGTATAATGAGAGGGAAGCCTTTAATGCAAGTTTAAAGCAAGATACATCAAATTATAAATTAATATTATCAACCCATTACATCGTCCCACTGCTCGGCACGGGTCTCCTCTCAGAACGAGAGGGCATAAGTCCACCACGCTAGCCTACTGCGGGTTGGCAGTCTTCACATGCCGTCAGGAAAATCTCTCAGGCAGGTTTTCCCACGGTGTTTTCCTTCGCCGTTTAAGTGCGTGATAATTGATAATTACACACATAGCTTCGAAAAAACAGAGGTGCATTTGAGTTGGAAGTCATATCACAAGGCTATCACTGCACATTATCATTAAGTTATTAGGATTCACCAAAATTATTGGCAATAAAATCCTTTTTTTATGTAACCTAACAGTTTATGTTCTAAACTATACGACCAGCTAATTCAAAGGATGTTCTGCTTTCAAATTCAGCATGCATCACCCAATTTCCTAAGGCGTATCGATCGACCTAATTAGCTGTACAAATTTGAAACTCGAACAACTTAATAATATCATATTCTAATTACATTACAAAATCTGAGCTCGTATACGCTTTCAGATGATATTAATGCCAGCTAATGTAAGCTATCAGTGAGCTAATGTAAGCTAATGTAAGCTATCAGTGAGTGCAATAGTTCGTAAGAATCCAAAATGACTATTTTCAAAAGATAAAAAACAAATCAATTCTGATAAATGTGACTAAAGCCTTAAGTCTGTGATCATCATTATTTACGTTAAGCTTACCTACCAAAATCTTTTTTCCGCACTAACGTTTCTCGGCAAGTTGCCAACATCCGCTAAAGGAACTTGGTCGTGCGTCAATTGACAAGCACAGGGCTCCTTCATCCATGATATTATGGTGAGTTTCCGATTTTACAACGAGAAAATACTGAGTCATATCGGCCAACCTTAAAGCAGTACTTATTTAGAATTTGTTTAGAATTTATTGAGTTGTATGAATCTGGCAAAGCATGCAACTTTCTGATAAAAGCCCTTGATAAAACTCATATTAATAAAAAGACGCTAGTTAGCTAGAATAGTTACAGTGCATTTGACTTTTTTGAAATTAAGAATTATTCCCAGAATTTAAATCCCAAAATGCCAAATCAATAATATGAAATAGCCTAAGACAGAACCGAAGCGCAATATTTAGAAGAGGAGATACCTAGTAATGGGATCAAGAAGACTAACAACAAGGTGCGCGAAATAAACAAAAATGACGCCGCAAATTCAAACATTGCAAAATTCTATAAATATTAATTAGGGAGAACAAACATTGTGCTTGCTCCACCTCCTTCTCTTATCATACATTTGTAAGATGATACATAAATCACAAACGAGAAACACGCAAGAACAAAGAAAACAGCGCTTACATTCCTATCAACCATATCAGTGATAAGTTGACACTCGTATTTATGTATAAAAGAAAACGTTAATTATATTTATCATTATTTCTTAGTAGTTACAGCTTTTCATGTAAATATATCAGTATAGGAAATCCGATATAGACGCAAATAAGCAACAACTTGTTAACCAAATTTTTGTTTTTCATATTTTGTTAATAGCATTCGCGGGTTCAGAATTTAGAAATGATAATTTTATGAAAATTCACTGTAATTTTTATTAAAATTCTGGTTTAGCACGTTTTATATGTATAATGGTGTCCATTTATGAATCAAAACGTCTTACAAATGACGATCACCAGGTGAAGAGTAACTCCAAAACTTATTCAGATTAACGGTGTTTTCTTGAGGTGTGGGAAAAATGAAAGTTACTAATTTTACAGAACAGTTTGTGACGGGTCATATTTTGTTTCAAACCTTTAATGACACTAATATTATCAAGCCGTTGCTGTTTATGTAATTATAGTTTGAGTTTATAAAATATATAAGTAATTATACATAAGGCACCTATAATTTTATGACAATAATGAAACAATTAATGCGTGGGTCATTGGTGAAATGGCGGTTCAGCAGTGAACTGCTATAGGCTGATGATAATGATTTGAATATTAGACATGGAAATAAAAATACTTCTTTCTGATTTTATTGCGTTATTAATTTGTGTGATGTTTAATTTTGACATTAGGCCGTCCATCACTTCAGCCCATCCGTAACCATGGATGCTGTAAAGGATCCGAACTTCGAATATTGAATAATGTCAATATAACGCAATAAAATTTGTAAAAAGTAGTTTTATCTCAATGCACTCAGCTATGGTGATAATGATGATTATGACATTACGACGGTGTAAACATCTCGAGAAAATATAAAGGATTTTTTGCAAAATTTTTAAACAGACACAGCACTTTTGCAATATCAATGACGACAACTTTAGCAATCGCATTCAAAATTTCATCTCAAATCTAGAAAGCGATGACATAATATTTTTGCAAAGTTGTGCAAAAATATGTCATCCCATATCCTACGATTATCCAACTTGCCTCGTTAGTATTCGGTGCGTGTTTCATTCGGAATCTACTTTAAAAGTATTCTTAGTGGATCTAAAATCCCGGTCACATAAATCCGATTTTAACGAAACACAAAAATAGTTGATAAAAACTTTTATCCGCGTTAAAAATGCATTTTAAAACCCCAGAGCACTACTTTTAATCCGCTTGCACAACTTTAACCAAAAGCAACTTTATAGTTCCAAAATCCTAAAAGCCGAAGCTGACAAAACTGACACAGACGACAAATACAATGTATTTGTATAGCAATATTGCCTTCACTTCAATTTCAGTTTAATTAGGTTAAAACTTGTTAACGGAAGACATTTTTTGGCCGTGTCGTGACCTGGCAATGTGTGAAACCCAATATTTGGAGTTATTTATGAGGTTCATATATCAAAGGGTGACCTGGGCCTTCGTGGGATGCCCATACTGTAAAATGGAAAAGAATATTGTTGCTTTTATCTGCGGCACGCCTTCGGTACGTGTAATTACACTGTATCGCAATATATCCTATTTTGGGGCCCCAAACGACAGTATTGGTATCGGATCGATGTTAATGGGAGCGTGTTTATTACTTTGAATTTTATTTACTCGGCATGTGTTTTTATTCTTAGTAATCAATAAACAATGTGCCAGTCTTTCTTAGATATAAATTGATGCAGATCTCTAGATACTAATTACTTAAACATCTTTTAGTCACGCATTTAACACTAGTATTTATATAAATACTCAAAGTGTAACTCAGAGGGATTAATAATTTATTAACATTCAATTATTTATCATATTTTAAAGATATTTTTTTAATATTAAAAACCTTGTGAATCATTGTCTACTAATAATATAATTCTAGGGTTCTAACCCATTTCGTTCAACCTTGAAGATTTATGTGAAAAGATTACTAACTGTAACGTACACTTTTCTAACATTCTTAAGTGGTATAGAAGGAACTTTGGCTCCTATCAAATTAGTTATAGACTCTTTCTTATCTAAACCTATAAAACTAAAGCAGTTAAGAAAGCCTTCAGAACACTATTATTACCTTAATATTATCCTATCTTAGTATTATATTAGAGAGAGCGGCTCTTTCGTAGATAGTTTTACATATAAAAAATAACTTTTATCACAATTGAAGTAGAGTGTTTATGTAATTAGTTTTCGAAATGTTTCAAAATTTTTTTTCATTGTTACAGATTTCAACATCTTTTGAACTATAATGGAGCAAATCATGAAATATATGATTATTATCGTGTCATTAATGACTGTCAAGCTAACAGTGACTGGAAGCAAAAACGAAGATAATCAACCAAAAATGGAGAGGCTTTATTATTCGCCAGTATTTATAAACGTTTGTGACATTGTCGACCGACGGTCTAAAGTGCACTGTTATTGTGACAGTAACAAGCCGAAAATGGCTACCAGAGCAGATTGTTGGATATTTAGTGGTGGAGTTGCTGAAGAAGACCTCATCTGGCCAAGTTTTTCATCTCAGTCGGAAATAGAACATCTCATGTTTAATGTTAGATCAGATGACGCGCTCACATTTATTCCAGCGAAGGCTATAGTAAGACTGGACAAATTAAAAGAGATCTCTATACAATTTGGAACTATTAAGAGAATTCCGCCGTATGCATTCACGAATTCGTCAACAGTCAGACAAATTGTTTTAAAGTCAAATAAGATCACGACTTTAGAGAAACATTCGTTTTCGCAGATGATGATGCTATCGAACTTAAGTTTGGACGAAAATCAAATATCAGAATTAAGGAGGGACGTGTTTTTTGGCTTACCTAACTTACACATTTTACATTTGTCGAATAACAACCTTACTTTGATACATGAGGGTTGTTTTAAACATCTGAATAATTTAATAGAACTCAATTTGGACTATAACTACATATCAGTAGTGACTAGGGAAATGTTAGAAGGACTTGAGAATTTGTCTCGTTTAAATTTAAGGAATAATAAATTGACAATGGTCGGAAACTTGGCTTTTAGTGAGCTGTGGGGGTTAAAAGAGCTAATGCTAGATAACAATGCTATAGAATACATATCAGAAAGAGCGTTCGGTGGTCTTACGCAGCTGAGAAAATTGACATTGTCCGGTAATAAACTGACAACCTTTTACGAAGATATATTGGAAGATATAAGGAGCCTAGTTGTATTAGACTTGAGGTACAATAAATTGGAAATGATATCATATGAAACAGTTCGACCGGTGGTGGAGAATGACAAAGCTGCTTCAACTGCAGTTTATTTGGAAGGTGAGTTAGAACTTTCCATATTTATGACCCTAATACCGACTATTATACCAAATATACGAGCGGTTACGTCACATGACTTTCCATCCGTGAACACCCGGTGCGTATGGGAGCTCTGAATATTTTATTTTCTGAATACCATCTAATGCTAATCGGATTATTTTGGTAGATACCTTTTTCTTTGTTTTTGCTCAAATCTCCTTGTGAATTCGAAACATGGACCTTTCTCTATTGATAAAATATTATGAACATATCAGCTTTGTTTTATATCTTTTCTTTGTTATTTTACACATACATCATTTATAATGTTACATACATAATAATTCATATATGTATAATTATGTCTATATAAACTTTTATGATTGATCTTGATCAATTAGTAAATTTTTTTCCGTGACTAAAGTCATTTGTATAAACAAACCGATGATATCGATCATTATAACAATTATTCAGAGCGATTACGTAATTAGCATTCATTATGTGGGACAAAATACTTATAAATAATAACTGCATTAGATATATCTATAGGGATTGATTTATACCTGACTTATTTGTGTTTTACCTGGTAAATTTCAGGCAATTTATAGAGATTCTATTACGGGAATGAAATAACAATATTTCCATTCCAAAACAAAGAAACTCAATATTGGTTTTGAATAAAAATAAACACGTTTTCAAGACCAATTTCTATCGTATGCTGAGGATAAATGGTTGCGAAAATAGGGTATCATTGTAGCTATAAATTTCACTGTCACAAAACGAGGTAGAATCAATACGAATACTTTGAACCCATTTAACCGGTGTCTATGAAAACTAGTTTTCATCATTTCAGAATGTATTTGTGTAGGTTAAAGCGACGCGGCCTCTTTTCTTTTATTTAGATTAATTGCTGAGGGTGGTTTAATTTATCAGAGCTAGGTTGATTTTAGTCGTTTTTATATAATTTACTAATATCTACTTGCTTTTGTAAAAGCTTCAAAATTACTTATATTTTTGTGCAAGATATAAGAGGACTTACGGGGATAAATAAAATTATAAGACGTTGAAACGTATTCAGTCATTTGTGTAAGCGTTTCTTGCAAACAGTTATAAAAAAAATGCTAAGTGAAGACAAGACAGTATTCTATTGCAATTTTTTCCTAAAATAAATCACTAAATAAAATATGTTTGGATTAAAAGTGTTGCAATGTTTCCAATACAAATACATTCTTGTTTCCTACTGGTGAACTCACGAGCTCCTTTAAGTAAATCGAACTTCAACTATTGGAAATAGTAAAAACGGTAAGAGGAACAACATTATCGGGTAAAAAGTGTCCTACTAGGAATCGTAGACTAAGCTTCGTATAGCGACACAAAACCAGGAATAGATGTCTGAGAAATAGAGATAGAGAATTCCATTGTGAATTCTATGTATTTCGTAACCATCTTAACTATGATAGACGTAACAATTGGAACGGCTAATATTATAAAGGCGTCTATATCCAAATATACGGCAATACCTTTGTTCTGTGAGCAATATTTCATATCTATTTAGTGTAGGTACGTGTGCCGACGGTAACTTATAACTACCAATTCGATTTTGTAAGGGTCGGCCTGATCTGCGCGGTCATCAGAAACGTGTGAGTTTCAGAGGCCCTGGCGGCGCCGCAAACGATTTGAATCGATTATTGATTCAATTCAATATTGCTAAATGTGGATTTTTCCGGCTAGGAAATGTGAATGGACGGCTCCTTGGCGTGTTGTATGAAATCTAAATAGCCAAATAACTATAAGGCTAGAGGAAACCGGTTACATTTATGTTTGTTTGTTTTCTGTCTAGCTTTATTGGAACCCCAAACTAAACTGTGCTCGTAACAGAAGAAAAGTGTTAAAGTTGTACGTGTTTGAACAAGTCCTACGCTTTTGTAAATGAAACCTTCACACGTCAGGTGTTTGTAACTTTTCCAAGCTCAGAAAAGTTTAAATTACATGTTCATTAATTATACCAAAAAAATAGAAAATAGACAGCAGTTCAACCACTTTGAACATAATAGATCGGTCCCGAAAATAGCATCGATAATATTATCGTAGCATAACAACGTGTGCACAACTCTTGAAACGTCAATGGCGCCAAATATATCGGCCTGTGACACTTGCAAACGACACTTATATCTCAATCGCGTTTGATACACAATTTCGGCTCCAAAAGATACCTACACAAATCCTTTTATTTCTTGCGTTTCATAGACATCGCGTACGTAAATCACCTTTCTACCGTTGGCAGGATTGCACCTATATTTTGTCGAGCGACCCGATAAATTTGGCCCGTCCTACCATCGGGAAATAGCTTTTTATTCGCAAACCCGTTTGTTTATTACGTGTTTTGTGTGTTGTATCGGATACAGGTCGCTTATTTTATTATTCACGAGTGGGTTTTGTGACTTATTTGTTTATATTACTTTTCTCGTTTCGCTAGCGAGTTTTATATTCTCCTTACTGTGAATAATAAGTTGCGAATGGTACATTAAAATTTTCGGGACTTACGTCGAGAAAAAGTTTTTCTAGACGTTGTCTTTCTTTTGTAATAAGAGTTTTATTCTATGTAAAATACGGGTTTCAATATTACGAATATTACGCATTCAAAAATCTCAGTTGTTTTCTTTTCTGGCTTATTGTCTTCATAAATAGAAAAAGCTAAGTCCGTTGGGTAGACTTTTATTTTCACTAATTCTATTACGATTCTTACGATTGTCCTTACAGTTCATTAAATTCAATTAACTGCATCAAAGAAACTCTTTAATTTTAATAAATCACCTACAAAATTCAAAACAATTTTCAAATTCGCTTCCGAGAGAACGATCGTCTGTTGAGTTTCATTTTCTGAATTAAATTTTGGGAATTAGAGGAATGGAACTTGGGCATTCTTAACTGACTTTGGAATAGAATTCTAGCCCGTTTGTTGGGTAAGCGTTTGTTGGTAGGATTATTGTGAATGCGAGATTTCGACGAACTCAATTGGAAATAGTTTTTTAGTTTTTAGAAATCTGCGCGTCTACTTTCAGTTCATTGATCTAGATTTTTAGAACTTGAAGTCTATATTTGCCTGACTTTATATTTGATTTTAGATGAGAATAATCTTAGTTATAAATAAGAAAGGGGAACGAAAACCGATGGAAACGTCAGTAATTAGACTTTGTTCACTCGTTGTTGTTTGTCTCTTGTTCCACGGAAAACCTATAGAATCCGAGTTCAGTTGCTCAACTCTTGGTATTAATTTATCATCATCATCATCAACCCATTACATTGTCCCACTGCTGGGCACGGTTCTCCTCTCAGTACGAGAGGGGTTAGGCTATAGTCCACCACGCTAGCCTACTGCGGGTTTGCAGACTTCACATGCCGTCAAGAAAATCTCTCAGGCATGCAGGTTTCCTCACGATGTTTTCCTTCACCGTTTAAGCGCGCGATAATTAATTATTAAAATGCACATGTCTTCGAAAAGCCAGAAGTGCGTGTCTTGGATTCGAACTCGAGACCTTTGACTTGGCAGTCCAATGATCATATAACAAAGCTATCACTGCATCAGTTTATACTCAAGTATAAACTAGTACCAAGTAGCAAGTACTCTTCTACCAAGTAGTAAGTAGTCTTTGTAATTTTGTATTCCTATATTTATTATCCACTGTATTAACATAGATAGTTGTTGAACACCTTTTAAAGGCTGAATGTTTTTTATTAACTTAATGTTATTCAGATTATTCTTGCCGTCGGTCGTCAATTATTATCCGCTGTGTTAACATGGATAGTTGTTGGACACCTTTTAAAGGTTAAATGTTTTTTAACTTAATGCTTAATCATATTATTCTTGCTGTCTTCGTTCCGTATTCCAAATAATTATATAATAAAAATAAACTCTAAGTACTAGATCAGCTCAAGGAAGAAGTGTTACTACAGTACATGACGACGTACAACGACTTGTAAAAGTGTCTTTAAAAGATCTGTAATCATGCAGTTACTGACCTATTTTATTTACTAGTTTGTTTCTTGTGCATTGCGTAATGTGTTTCTACTTTACTGTTCCTGGTTTATTAACGAACTACCCCATATTATATCCATGGTTACTTTGAGCCTTCCAAACTTGAAACCAATAGGCAAATGTTAGCATTACGTTACCGATTCCGGATAAACTTCCGACAAACTTGTGTATTAGTCCTGTAACCATCATACCAAAGCTAAAAGATAGTACAGGGATCACCAAATGAAGTTGCGACTCTAATATTGAGTGCAAGTACGTAATTGCAAATGAATAAGGTGTATTTTCCAGTGGTAAATCGTATTTAGACCGTACATACAGTGTACTAACTTTGGCAAAATTGTAAGAAGACGAGAAAGGAGAAGATGTAGAAGGAGTTTCATTGAACAAGTTAAGGTAGTCATTTATGTCTGAGTAGTTTATTGTTATCATAGTTAATATTTTGATGATGATTCTCACACATAGGTTATCTGTTTTAGGTTGACATTGTGTTCTCAATTGCTGAGAACCAGGCTAATCATGACATAAACCTCCAATGTCTTCACATCCTGTTATCGCCATAATGTACCTGTATACCAATATGTGAATGATGTAAAATATTTATTTTAAAAGGGTGTCCATGGAGTTTCTTGCCGGATTCTTCTCCATAGGATCAACTTTTTGGAACCGTGCAACTAGAGTCAATAACGTTTCATAAACGCTTGTAAAAGCTCATTAGAAATAAAAATATTTGATTGATTGATTGAAGGAAATAGTGGGAGTAGAGTATCAAGAGGAAAAACAATAGTCAGAGAATAGAAAACAGTGGCGATCGCTCCACTGACAAGAGCTGAGCTCTTGAATGGAAGAGATAATTATGGCTACTAATTCCTATTAATCAAGTAATGTCTTGCCTCGGTTAAGATTACCTGTGTACGATGGTAACTAAGGGTTACGTTAATGTGCGTCACTTTGACAATCTAATTATGGACATGCCTTTGATAAGGCAAGAGATTAATCTTAGGAGAATACACGTTGTATATAATGCCGAGACAATATTGAAGCACCAAGTTGCATTTTGTAACGTTGCAGTGTGATTAGGTATGTCCGTTAAGCTTTAGACAGCAACGAGTTCTATTCCCAACTGCAGCAAATATATGTGTATACTACGGATATTTGGATCGAATCTGTCTGTTTTGTCTGCTTTGAGTCCGTTAATTATATGTTCGTTCGTTGTTTAAGTTTCTCTCTGCTTATTAGCCTAGTGGTTCTAAACAGGACTCCTAAGCTAGAGGTCCTGGGTTCAATTCCCAGGTCAAGCAGTGATACTATGTTTTTCTATAAATTTCTCAGTAGCAGCTCTGCGTCTGGATTTTTGCATACATGGAAACTGAACATACCGGCGAAGTACATTAGTACATCTCTGCCTTACCCTCCGGGGAATACAGACTTGCTACGAAATATCCAAACATTTCTTTTAGTCTCCACGTTGGCTTTCTTAAGCTCTTACTGATATGAAATACCCTATTAATAGTAAAATTATTAGTCCTAATCTTCTAGATAATTAGGCTATACCAATTTCTTATCAGAAGGTCAATTCAGACTGACTGCTCGTTAGTCAAGTAGTCCTAAGCGCGACTGCTACGCTAGAGGTCCCGGGTTCGATCCGCAGGTCGAGCAAAGTGCTATTCAGTTTTTCTATGAAATTCCCAGTAGCAGCTCGGAGTCTGGATTTGTGCCCGGTTAATGGCAATAGGCTCACCCCACATTACATGGGACCTAAACATACCGGCGAAATGTGTACGTTAGTACACCTCTGCCTAACCATTCGGGGATTACAGACGTGATGGTATTTTATGTATATGTCAATTCAGATAATTAATTATGTTATTGGGTATGGTGGTATTTTTATTGGAAATTCTCAATAGCAGCTCCAAGTTCAGGCTCGCCCTGTATTATATGTGACCTAAACTAAAACTCGCCGGAAGTTATGTTTTTTTCGTACCTACACCTCTGCCTTACCCTTCAGGTACTACAGGCGTATTCGATATAGACTAAATTTTGTAAATTAATAATCATGGTGCTCACCTAAAGCAAGTAAAAATACGTTTCCTATGTTGTAACGTGTCTTGAATGGATTTTAAATAGACCGTTTCTGCTCATTTATTAGAATTAGCCTTCTGAGCGTAATTTTATCGATATGATTAATAATTATCCTCTTGGCTAATACTTAACATTAATATAGATCTACTCTATTCCAAATAATAAAATCCCTAATGATTAAAACGTAATCTTCTAAGTCTTTTATCTGTAGTACTGGTTGCGTCCCATGGCACTACTTACATTAATCTCCTTTTTGATATTTCTTTCTTAATTGGTGTCTATAATTTTAGGCTTTATGGTTTTCACAATTTCATGTATAATCAGTGGATAAGTTGGTAGTTCTCGCGTACCATTACATAAAGAAATTTGAAATCATTACAAAATGATAAACGCAGGCTTTCGAAGCAAACGTCTCTGACGCGGCGTTTATATTACTGACGCCGCGTAGGTGACGTGTCGCTTTGCGTCAGAGCATATTAATGTACTGTCTAAACGTAGGGAACGACATTCGATCACAGTTACACATCTCTCACTCGGCGTCACTTACGTCAATAAACGCCGCGGCACTGACGCTTCCTCCGAAAGTCTACCTGAAATCATTAAAAAAATATAAAAGTCAATCAAATCAAAGAAATAAAAACAATGGGTCATAGACGTTTGCTCCGAAAGTGGCAAACGTCTATGACCCAGTGTTTTTATTTCTGACGCCGCTCGAGTGCGTGTCGTTGTGCGTCGGAGCATATTAATTTACGATGGCCAGCACATCAAGTGACCACAATATGTCAAATTTCCTCAGTTAATTTTGAACTTAATCTTGATGATTAAGTTTAAAATTAAGGCATTTGAAGGCTTAAAATCATTTGGGGAATATGACAGTTTTGTGTAACCTGATTTGCTGGCGACTGTACTATGTTAATGTAGGGAACAACGTTCGATTGCAGCATTCGCAGTGGCACATCACTTACTTGGCGTCAGTTACGTCAGTGAATGCTGCGGCACTGACGTTTGCTCCGAAAGAGAAAATGCCTTTTCTTTCTTTTACTTGGCTATGTGAAGCAAAGAGTAATAATGTTTAAACGCTTTATTACAGCCTACCTAAGCTTGATGAATGTTTAAAATTATTATTGAATTCGTCTCTTTCATTGGCCATAACTTCAACGCTACATTGTTTTCTTTTTGGTTTTTAATGTACCCTCTATTTTATCAGCAACGTCCATACATCTTACATTACGTTCAAATACTTCAACTATCGACTGTTTGGCCACCATTTGTCCAGAATAAGCCGCTAATGGGGCGTGCCATTGCGAGCGCCATTTTTCTTCCCCCGACTATCTGGCCCAAACAGGGCGCTGCGTCGGCTATTCTGATAAATCCTCTACGGAATGCAAATAATAGATCACTGACACAAATAAAATTATTATCCTGAAAAAAGGTCGGTATAATTATTTTAATCTTCTCTCTACGGGTTTAGAAACTTTTGTACCTATTGTGTTTATCCCAAAAGGGTTTTTAATCGAGAATTATGTTTTCAAAGTTAGTTGAACGCTATAAATTAAAAACTTTCAAGTATTTTGTTCGCCATTTTTGCACAGGTGTTTCTTCGTTGTAGGTTGTACCTAGGATATAGTAACTAACTTATACGAGTAATAAACTTAGGCAGTACCATTTTTTTAATTCTGGAAATTCATCAATGTCAATCAATTCTACAGGGAGAGATTAATAGTTAATCTAATCTCCCTCAACAGAAGTGATTTTGTACGTATAGTTATTGTTAAGGTACATTGTATTAAGAAAAAGATACCAATCGCAATGCTGGGCAAGGGTTCCCTCTCAGAATGAGAGGGCTTAGGTTATAGTCCACCACGCTAGCCTACTGCAATAAAGCAGACTTCACATGCCGATGAGAAAATCTCTCAGGCATACAGCTTTTCTAACGATGTTTCCGTTCACCGTTTTAAGTAAGTGATAATTAACGCAAAAGGTCAGAGGTGGATCCTTGGATAAAAACTCGAGGCCTACGTCTTGGCCCAATGGTCATATCAATACTGCTGACCTAATGATTACTTATGCCATCGTTGGCGCTGCGCCTAGCTTTTAGAATTAACCATTCCAATGTACCTGTACCTACTGCTACGAACAGGTCTCGTATCAAAACGAGACGGGTTGGTCGACTTCACTTACTTTCGTCGTCGTTGTTTTCTTTAATTTATCGGGGCAGACTGACAAAGCACTGGCGAGACGATCAGGAAACGTTTATGGTTGAGTGGCCAGAGAAAGCGATAAACAAGAGGACGAGGAATGTTATTGGGGAGACCTGTAGCCAGTATACCATCACGCCTGTATTCCCCGAAGGGTTAGGCAGAAGTGTACTAATTTTCACCCACACTTCGCCGGTATGTTAAGGTCCCATGTAATAGGGGGCGAGCCTATTACTTTTTCCCAGCAGTGGGACTATAAAAAAAAGATTATTCCGAAAAAAGTGTCGTCAGCCTCGGATTTTAACTCGAGGTTTATGTATTGTGGCAAATTGAACACCCACATTATTAGCTATTTTATATTTCTATTAACAGAATATTGGGAAATTCCCAGTGGATAATTATATTTCAGCCGACAGGTAACCTGCGGGCAACGAAGTAATTAGATAGTCGTGACGCGCCAGCAATATAATATATTAGGTATAGAGTTTATTAATGTAGTTTAGGTACTACAAGGGCACGCGTCGTTACGTGAAAACTGAAATAAGTACCTAATTATAATGATAAAACTAGGGATGTTTGTATGTCTTTCCCTCATCAGTCTAGTGGTTCTAGGCGCGACTGCGACGCTAGAATCGTTGGATTCCTAGCTCGAGCAAAGTGTTGTGGGGTTTTTGTATGAAATTCTCAGTAGCAGCTCGGAGTTTGGATATGTTTGGAATGGCAATAGGATCGCCCCCTATTACATGGTACCTTTACATACCCGCGAACTGTGTACATTAAGTACACCTCTGCCTTACCCTTCGGGGAATACAGGCGTATGGTATGTTATGGTACCTATGTTTATCGAAGTTAATTACTCAATCACGCTTATACGACTAACCACATTTTAATGAAATTTGGTGAACAGACAGTTTACCTGTATGATCATATTTAGACTCTATACTTGATATATAGATATACATATATCTTATACTTGTTGGATTTGGTTGGATGGAGGTTAAATCTAATTCTGACGTCGATTTGGACGATATAGCGAGCAATTAAAAACGTGCGTAACTTACTTAATGACTAGCAATACGTTCAGTTATTTATTTTTTCACTTCCAGAGCTAAAATACAAAGGATATAATACATTTGTTACATTTTTTTAATGTCCGCGATAGCAAGCCTGTTTGAGCGGCGTTTTAAATTTTGTTTTTTTCTTGGCGCTACCAAAATGGACGCTTACTAAAAAAAAAGTATGCCTATAAATATTGCGATTCACAAAATGTAGATATTCTATAACATTTTTGTAAGCAAAACTATTCCACGTTCATTTTATTGGATTGCTGCGTAGGTGGGACGTGTGGGAGCTTATAGCTCATATGATACGGGTTTTTTCCATTTCATAGCCTGTAACTTTCAATGTGGTATTTTTCGATAGAACCTTGTAATTTTTTTATTAATATTGGCTGCCGCTTGAGACAAAGAGTAGCCTATGAGCTTCCCCAGCGTCCAATCTTTCTCTATATCCAAACTCATCAAAATTGTTTTAAGAGTGTAGATTTAACAAAAAATACTTACTTTTTTTACATTATGAACACTGATTGTGCGAACATCAAATTCTTTTATACTTTTTATCAAAATAATCAATTAAAGTATTTTGCATAAAGACCTACTAGAATCCCTAAAATATTATGCGCCTCAGCTTAATACCGCGTTAGGGATCAAAAACACCACATTATAATAGCTACATCCATACCAAAATGTACCGTAACAACCCTAAACTGTTAAGGTAAAAAAAATTGCAATTACAAATTGGCCATCCCGAGCCAAAAGGTAAAGAATAAACATAACCATAAGCAATTTACGTTATATTATAACTGTTATTATACCTCAACAAACTATTTCCATAATACCTTGAAAATTGCTGTTATATTCCTGTAAATTAAGGATATTTGAAATTAATACGGCATAATAACAGACAAAGGTATTGTTACAAATTGGCTACAACTCCGCCCACACCACGCTAGATTAGTGAAATAAAATTTAAGCACTACAAAATTGCCTCGTAAAGATTTACGAAGCTTGAGAGCCCAACCCTTGAAATTAAGCCGTGTTTTCACAGGCGAAAAAGACTAAATTTTACTATGGTGGTCGATCTAAGGCAGTTAAAATACGAGGCTACAGATAAGTTTCAGATAGATGACCACTTTCCACTTGCTTTCCATGTATTTGTGCTCTGCAATGCCTTTAATAGGTATTGAATACTGTTTTCTCGGTGGATGCATGTTTTGTGATCTCAAAGGATTATTTTTATGGTTATTTCAAATTACTAAGTACGTAAACAATCTTTTAAATGGGTCGTCAGGCTTTACGCTTCTGATTACCACCAAAGGTTGTCATACGTGTTCTTATGACAGTTTCCGTGCCCCGCTCAGCAGATCGGTGGAAGAAGGGGAGGGAGAACGTCTACGTCTCTTTCCCCTTACGCGTAGGGGGCCGCATAAGCGGCCCACCACTGCCGGGTCTGCGGAGGAATGTCATAACGCTCCCGTATTCCCGGCACTGAAGTGGTGATGCGAAACGCCGAGGTTGGTTTTAGTCGGTAGATCGCTCTTTTCAGAGCGGAGTCCGACACACCCCATCGCTCTCCCCAGGGCGGTGGATAGTGCATAAAGCATTTCCAACACAAAAAAGCTGTCCTTATGATAACTGGCACTGATGGCTTAAATTACTCCGTGATACGACGAAGTCTCGATATGTCATCCATAGACTGATTACGCAAGCGTAGTATTATCATGTAGATTGAGTGATAAGCGTTGTTATTACAGGCCACGAGAGTTTCATTTTCCTCTAAATAATGAGACGAGTGAGTGATGTAAACTTATAGGACGTGAAGAAGCGGCGGTAGTCTAATGGCTAGGGTGTCGGACTTGCGGTCATGTGGTTGCCGGCTCGAAACTCACCCGTTGCACTACCGACGTGAACCAACTCATAAAACAAGCAATTTAGCTTAGTATGAGGCGTTTACATGAATACTAGTAATATGCGACCCACATTGCTAGTAAACTTTTATATTAAAATAACAAAAAAAACTGAATTCATAGTGAGCACGCCGCTTTATAGTAAAGTGGTTATGGCTGGCGGCTCCCTTCAACCCCTCTCGTGTGTTAGGTAAGCTTGTAATACTTATGCAGATATTTCGTGTATTATTGAGGGAAAAAGATAATAATTAGTACACTCCACTCAACGTAGGTTACTTACCTGCTTCCCTTTTTGAGGTTTGATGTCAAATAATCATTAATGGTCGGAGGTTGAAGACAAAATACAACATAGCTATAAGAGATTTATTGGACGTTACATATCATCACCATTAAGCCTATTTTCCTTTAAGGGGTAGACAGAGGTGTACTAATCTACAACCACACTTCGCCGGTATGTTTAGGTTCCACGTAATACCAGGACTCCAAGCACAGCAGTCGCGCCTAAGTTTTCTAGATAATGAGGCAGTCAGGAGAAACAGTGATAACGCATAGAATACCACTTTAATTTTAAAGTGGTGGTTAAAGCATTAAAAAATAAAGAACGGTCAGCATTACGGAATACGCAATAGACGGGATTATGGGAAATTCCCATGGGATCCGATAAAATAAGATAATCGCGGGTTACACCATATGTCTTAGCTAGTTATGAATGATCCTATGACAACAAATATATGTGAATATAATCTCAGAACTAGAATAGGAAATAAGGGCAAAAATATCAGGAAAACGTGAAGCTTTTCTGCAAAAAAACAATAACGTCGGGGATAGTGCAAAACCGCGTAACTAGCATTTGATAATTCCGTGTATCTGTCAAAATGTAGCTAATTTAATCTTTCGCGGGCAAAACAATAAAAAAATACTAAAACCCACGTAGTGCAGATTCGCGAACTTTACGTACGGTAGATTCGCGAATTTGCACTATCCCCAACGATAACACAAAATAAGTAATATTCATAATAATTTTCACAGTTCTCTGCACTCACAACTGTTTTGCCGTGTACAACTTCTTTTTTTGACCATTTGATAATTGGCACGCTTTGCTTTTATCAAAGGTCTCTCCCCCTCCCCCCATTCAGCACAGAATGTCGCTAACTTCCGCACAACCTTTGCCGCCCTTGTAAACACTAGATTTATGTACGGTTTTATCAATAGACGGGCTGGGGTAGGTACCGACATAACGTCACCATGAGAAGAGACGGGCAGACCTTTTGTTAGGCGGAAACCACGCAGTAATTCCAAGGGATTAAATTAAAATTCCCGTTTTTAATTTTTCATGCATAATATGAAAAATGCGGAATACTTTTTTATCTTTTTGACAAAGTACTATAAAATGATTATAATAATTATTTTTGTAATAGATCTTTTAAAGCCACTTTTACAAGTCAATACTTTACATATTTTTTTAAACTATTAGATGGCATCTGTATTTCCTAACAGACGACCCCTGAGGAGAAATACGGAAATAATCAGAGAATCATGGTCTCTTTTAAAGTCAAGACAGTAACAATATTGTCAGCTATGTTAGAATAGAATAGAATATAATGAATCTTATGTATATTTCTCCACTAATCGCTCTACACTGCAAAAATATACTAGTCTTGATCATTCAAAACTATACCTACAAGTATTTCCTATACAGTGTATTTTTTTTATTCAGAGCGAAATAAAAACTCGTAGGCATTAATACCAACCCCTCTAAAACAAACACGCTAACAGCCTCTTTGTTTTCAGGTAACCCACTCAACTGTAATTGCCGCCTCTCGTGGATATACGCGTTACGCAACGAAACGCGAGACAACACGCTAAAGCACGCCCTAGAAAAAGTATCGTGTGTCACCGACCTAACCACCGACAGACACTTGAACGATCAGGAAGACAACGAAAACATCAAAGATAATGTTCTACCCGACGACACATACGACTATTACGACAAAACCGAGGACTATGGCGAGAGGAATACCAAAAAGGCGACGAAACTCATCGATATTCCTTTAGAAAACCTCCCTTGCCCCAAAGAACTCATGCAAACTGAGGAATACGGACATCCAGTCCAAAACGAAATCAGGCTCAAAGCTTTCTCGAACGTTGATAAGATTGCTCCTTGTCTAATTTTAGTTGTATTCATGTTGTTGTGTTAATATTAAGTACGAGACAAAGATATTTGTGATATTAGACGTTAATTAGTATATTTCTCGTGTACAGATTTATTGTTCTAAACGTAGATGTTCTAGTCGCTTTTTATGGTGTTAGTCGAGAGGGAATAACTAACACTACTACTGAATTAGGGCACCTAGTGCTCAACTCCTCTAGATATTAAACATTGTTTTCTGAGGCTGTTTAAAAGAAAGGTTTTTTTTCATAAAAAAATTCCTTAACCGATTTAAATAATGTACAAATCTGTTTGCTTACTAATTCAAGTAATTGCCGACAAGCCTGCAGAAGAGTCCAGCTTTAAATAAATTATGTCTGAGCGTTTAAAATAATCTTTGAAATGCTTTATTTCTAAATGTGGTTTGAGGTTTGAGGTTTTAGTATGACTATAAGACAGAACGCATTTAGAAATAAAGCAGTACAAAACTCATTCACTTTCACGGTCTCTTTTAAATTCCCTTTCCGACTAACATTTTATATTTTAAAGCGTGCGGTGGATGTCCCAATTACTAGCTAAGTAATAATGGTGTTAAATAAATTGTTACGTTCGGCCGTTGTCTACAATACACAAATGGCACATAAGACTGGCACAAGTGAGTACTTTCAGTCCATTAACCTTATTAGTTTGATTTGTAAAAAGGCAACGAAGAATAATAAATATCTAATTTATCATTGGCTTTGTAAAAAGTCTGTTCAGATTACAAAATATTTTACGAACTTAGGTCTGTCTAAGTAATTAATGACACTGCGGCCTTGCTATTGCTTAAACTAGGTATCTAATTCATTTCTCTAATTGCTTCGTAGGTTTTACGTTTAAAAAAGTGATATTGGAAAATTGAAATGGATTTATGTATATTGTGTATGTGCTAGTTCTCAATATGAGACTTTATATCGAATAAAAGTATCTCAATATCATGTCAATTATTATCAGCCAGTAATTGGGAGCTTACACCACACGCCATTTATATTTTAAAAATTAAATGTTCTTTTTGTTAGGACTGTCACGTTTCATAGAGTGTACTGGCAAAAAAATCATCTCGTTAAAGAAGACTCCCTGGGGATTAACCCAATGTGTGATACGGGCAACATTTCGAATGCGAGCATCGTAAGCCGACCGCTTAAAATTATCTAGCTTTGGGGAATTAATGCAAGGGTTACTCTAGAATATATTTTTAAAAATAAAATCGAGAGTTCGCTTTAAATATTAAAAAATAATGTAAATATATATTCAGCCTATAATTGTTGCAATGTTAGAAGATCCGATAAAAATATATTGACTTTATTTTTGAATATCGAATGCAAACACATTCTTTTCGTGCGTTGTTGTAGATAATTAAAATTCTATTGCATCGGCGTTCGCTCCTTTAGTAATTATTTTTTTTACTCTGTAGGAAAGGAAACCTTTGCATTCCGTTTTTCATTATGATAATACATTTATTTTTGCTCCACTTTTATTTCATTCTTACCTTCAAATTATGTAGCAACAAGTCAAGCTACAAATAAAACACAATCGCCTACGTTGGAATAATTTGGAAAATGATAAGCCCTTTTCCATTCCGTCTCATTATCAGCAAATGTCGTTTGTGCTTACTGTCAGAAACTCTATCTTGTTTTTGGTATACATCTTAGACTTGACTAAATTACATTAAGATAATACTTTTTATTTTTTTGTGATATGCGCAGACAAATATTCTTACTTATAATTACATAATTAGGTAATAAAGTTCATAAAAGGTGTCACAATAAAATATTTACATTCTTTTTTCAAAAACGTATGCGCATAACATACGTTTTCCCTAATGGTTTCCAATAGCAAACGCAAAAGTGACGTCGGTGCCTGATATAATAAGAATTAATCAGTATTTCCTTGTTCATTGGGATACATAGGTACCTAATACACTGTCTAGTTACATGGAACAAGAAATAATGCACACGATTTCTTTCGTTTTCATAGAGTAGGCTATGGGAACGCGCAATTGCCATAATAAAAGCAGCCGAAAAAATGCAACGATTAAATTATTTCAAGGGAAGCATGTTAGCCCATTTAGAGAGCAAATTCAAAGCATACATGATGATTTCTTTCAACAGATAATACCTATATATAACTTTATCGGTTACATTTGATAATAACGATGAAACAATGTTAGATTTTTTCTCATATCAGTGTTATACAGGATGACTAGTGAGACACTTACGATATTTTAGGACAGTACTTGTTATTCTATATTGTTATTCACAGTAAATGTGTGTTGATAGCGCAGTACGTGCACGGTTTGTCCGCGCGGTGTCCATGCGTTGCGTAATTAATTAGGTACTTAACTTTTGGTTGAGTTTACTAAGTAATCAAAATTTTTTTTATGTTTCATTTTCTTCATTATCGTCATAAATCACGTCCTCAAGTATGGTTTACCAGTCAGTCTGTATATTAAGAGAAGTTTTCTTATTTCCCCTACTCAAATTATGAAAGCCAACACATATAACATCATAATTACGGCTAACATAAAAGCATTTTCGGTCTTATTTAAGTTTGATCCCTCGTAACGATACTGCCCTCAACTTTATCAAGATTATAGCCCATTTTATCCTTTAATTATACATGAGTCTGACACCACTGAAGCAGACAAAATGGTGGAGAAATTTTATTAAATATCCTGTTAGTAACGTGAACTGAATTTTTATTATACACTCTTACAGCCGAGCTCGCTTCATAACCACTTACTCCTTTATCGCTTCTAGGAAATATATGGCAAAGATGTGCTTGTTGTGTACCTTTTATTCTTTTTGATAGTGCCCTATTTGTCTTAGGGCAAAAGCACACTGAAAGTTTATGTGTATTAATATTGACACAGTTTCAAAGTGGTTGAGTTTTACTGTCAGACTGTGTCACAAATCTCTGTTCCCACAATATAGAGTTCCATTTTTTTTGTGTAAAATTTTAAATGTTACTAAAGCTCTAGTAATTAAGAGTAAAGTTTTCTGTGCCATATTTTCTTTACTCTGATAATAATGTTTGTTGTGTATTATTGTGTACAAAAATATATCCTTGGATGAAAACCATTCCAAAACAATGTCGCGTATAAATAAGCTTTATTTAATTGAAATGTCTGTAATTTATTGAATTTTTCTGCAAGACTTCAGCAGGTGTTGGACTTTTACCAGCGATAGTATGCCAACATTGTAGCTAAAACGTTCATGCGTACTAATACACGCATTTATATTCGCGAACTCTCGCAATCAAAATTCCATCGTCTGCTGAAGGACTAAAGGTTTAAATTGGCCTGTATTTTAAAGTTATATCAAATTCATAGATTTTGATCGTTAAATTATTAATTACTTGTACAAATTGTATTCCTGTTAAAGATAATTATATCGTGTATATTGTAATTATTAGGTTGTGTATAGTCTTCGATTCTGTTGTAATAAATATTTCTACCCGTGCAACTGTGTGTTTCTTTTTCATCTCATACCAATATGGGGCTCGTGGCTAAGTAAAAATTGATAGAGCTGATGGCTTGTTTTCTATAACTTCTAGACATACGAAACAAATATCGTTTTCGTATCTCTTTGTCAGTTTTTCTATGAAATTCTCAATAGCTCCTCAGAAAGTTTGTGCCCGGTTAATGGCAATGGGCTCGCCCCCTATTACATGGGAGCTAACATACAGTTGTGATGGAATTTGCCGTCTACACTATCTACATCACATTTAATACATATTCCCATATTAAATGTGATGTAGAGATACGATAAATTCCATTACATTATATTCTACCACATATTTGGTATCGAAAAATTGGCTACCAAAAATGGAATACAAAATTAAATGCCTTATTCGTATAATAGTGCCTGCTAACCGTGAGCTCTTCAATAGAATTCTGAGCTCGAATTAGGATTTGATATGAGGTTAAGACTCTCGTTACTGGCAATAGGCTTGCCCTAAACATATTTTATTATTACTAGAACAAATAATTATGAAATGGTCGCATCTGGTATTTTCCATATAAAATAACACGACAGTAGTGCAATAAATGCTATAGAATCTGATGACACCACCTAGAGCGTCATCCGAAAACAAACATACATTATTTCTGATCAAAACAGCAATAGAATGTTTCAAGAAGAAAATGTAACGTAGATGAAACGTAGCTAATTATGACACAATTCTCGTATCACCCACCATAATGTGAAAGAAATCTTTAACACGCATGTCGTGTCATCCGCACTGAATTGGTTAAGATCCCTAAATTAACACATAACATCTGTCACGCCTGTTTTCCCCGGAGAGTTCGGCAGATGTGCAGTACTAATGTACACCCACAGTTCGCTGGTATGTTTAGGTCTCATGTAATAGGGAGCGAGCCTTTTGCCATTAACCGGCACAAATTCAGACTGCACAATCCTGGCTGAGAATTTCAAAGAAAAACCAAATACCACTTTGCTAGACCTGGGGATCGAACCCAGAACCTGTTACCTAGGGTACTTAGCAGTCGCGCTTAAGACCACTAGACTAATGAGACAGTCAAACCTGTAAAATTAGTACATAAAAAACTAGTGTATTGGCAGAGTTACTGGATTTATTAATAGCGTTCCTTTCGTATAGATAGAACAAGGAGAAGAAAAAAAAATGACGATTATTTAAGCCATAACCAAAGAGCAGATTACAATCCATTAATTTTTACTATCGACTCTTAAAACTTCAAAGACGATTATTTGTTTAACGCCGCAACTGTCAATACAAAGAAAGACCTTCTTAACAAAACGAGCCCTTAAGTGAAGATTTTTTCAAAGAATTGCCAAATAAGAAAGATTTTGAACTCTATTTAATGATTCTAGCACTCTAACCTAAAACACGTCGACGCTATTCGCTATTCAGCAATTGGAACAGAAATTTTGAAGTTTTTAGCAACGCTACTCAGAAGCCATCTTCTAATTAGAAATTAAAGTCACAACGATGTCAAGTCTTCAGACGTTTTTAGTGTGCAGCTATTTAAATGAGAATTTTTCTCTTATAAATACTGTGAGAACTGCATTTCAAGTAGAAAACCAACATAGAAAGCTTGTTGGAGTTAATTAATTTCCTCGATTAATGATTTTCACAAAATAATTGAGTTGTGAATTAGATATTTAAGTTATAGAACTTCGCCCACCCCTGTTTTCAGTAATAGTCTAGTAGATAGCACGCTAGAAAGCTATACATAATAGTCGGAGTTAAAAAACCAGGGTGTATGCCATCAACTTACATTGTTTAAAGACAGTTCGATTGTACAAATGGCGTCATTTTGCTAGTTTGATTACCGCACGGGACAATTATTTGTATAGCTTGCAGATAGTTATGCCAGGTTTAAGGATTTTTATAAATGATAACATCTGTTGATTAATTTACCCAGTTTAAGGAGAAAACCCAATTAAGGGACAACGTCATCTATATTATGAATAAAAAAAAACTTTATTTGTTCAATAAATGAATATTATTCATCACCAATTTATACTATCATTTTAATAAATGTTAGTTATCTTTGTAGTGGAATTGTTATATTGCATGCTATATAGCAGTAGATTATAGCGGTTGAGAATGTGTAAACTATCCAACATTATCTTTATTTGCATAATACGGTTATGATTATTAAACAATCGATGAAGCGAAAACTTACGCTCTAAAGAACCAGATCTCGTACTTATTACTCTTCTTACTCAGTTACATTTCACACACATAGAAACAAAATTACTCTTTAATTATATACAAATTTTGGTGTACCATAAAAGAGAATAGCATCCTCAAGGCGTAACAATACCGCGCCAATGGCCATTTCTTTAATATTTGTCCCTCAAATGTATCTATTAGGGACGTTGAGGGTATAAAAGGAATTCTTGAATCCCCGAAACTGCGAACAAAATATCGAATTTTGCCATCCTTGATTGTTATTGTGCTGTTTTACAATTATGCTGGCTGGCTATTAGCAATTTTAAGTGAGTCCGTAAAAAAAATACTTTTTCAAGTTGGATAAGCTATGTTTAGTCGATTCAGGTTCAGATTGGGTAAACCGTAGTTGATTACCTAATTATTTAAAAACCGTGGTTGATTACTGGTTGAAGTTTCTTGCCAGATTTTTCTGCATATGATCAACTTTTTAGAACCATGCAACTAAAGTCAATAACGTTTCATGATCGCTTCTAAAACCTTATTTGAAATAAAATATTTGACCTTGAACTTGAATGAAAGCAGTCTCCTCGATGACTCATAAGTGTAGACAGGTAGACTCCACAAACATTGAACTTTATGGGGTCCACAATATACCAATAATACTATAACTGTACCCAGAAATATTTCGTATTAAATGAATAGTGTACTTAATAATACTTCGTTCGACACCCAACCGCGATCGGCCATAATTATGTTTTAATACTGGGAAAACCGATTCTGTGAAAAATTATTATCTCAACAGCACATTTTAACCAATTCCTTTTAAATAAACCTTTTATTAATTAATATTACACACGTAAAATCATCTTCATTTGCGTTTTAATAATTCTGGGAAAAATCATAAAGGTTTTCAGAACATAATTATAATTCGTGGTTTTTACGAATTCGAAAATTGAAAATCTCTTTATTACAATATTCGCTGTAGGTTTGTATTGATTAAATAAGCAGGCCGTGACTACAGGGCAAGGGAAGGTAAGTACGATTTTTAGTTGGTACAAGTCCGAAATAACCTCCCCAGGTGGCAGGCGATCCATTTTCCCTACTATAAACAAAAGGTCTGACGTCAGATATGGAATAGAAGTACTAGTGTGGCATGTTTACATGCCAACATGAATAGGTCGGTACGATCGGGGAAGCACTACACGACTGCATTACAATATCGACGTCAAGTAGCAATATGCATACTGTTGCATTTTTTGCGAACGGTGAGTGTGGACTGCCGGGGGCCCAATTGCTCCCTCCCTTCCTTCTCCTTTTTCCTTTCCCTTCTTTCTCCTATTCTTCTTCCCCTCCCTATTCCTAGGCTCGGCAATGCATCTGCAGCTTTTTGTCATTGCAGATGGCCATGAGCGGCGATGACTACTTACCATCAGGTCGCCTGCTACTCGTAGTTTGCCGTGTCATCCCATAAAAATGAAAATACTCTTTGTGTCATGACAAACGTGATTTTGTTGTTTTTTAATGCTCACCACCGCATTCAGTCTCGTGCCTAGATTCATGATTTTACCCCCTAAATTTTAAGTTGGCCTGTTTCCTAGCAGTGACATAAAGATGGCTTGAACCGTGGAAGCATAAGCTTACAAATGAACTAATGGAAGTGGTTGTTATCGATAAACGATTCCATTTTATTTTAAGGAGCATTTACATTATGTATTTACTCTCACATGCCAGTAACTCAAGCATTATTCTAATTAACCTCGGCATTTGTTTTCAATTAAAACTTGTGCGACCGTTCCTTTTCCAAAGACTAAAGATCAGGCTTTGTAACCGTTATCATTGCGAGCTAGTGGCAAAGTAACTTCGGTAGTCTCAAGCCCTGTTTACATGAGTAGGGTAAGTGATCTACTACTTGTAAGTAAGCGCTGAAGGCGTTTTACTACTTCAATTGAAATTCAAGTAAGAATTAGCTTTGAGTATATATTATAGGTACTATAAATTATTACAGAAATAGCTGATAACTTATAGCCAACATATAATCTGATATTACTCTTGTCACTCTTCGAAAAGTAAAGCATTTAAGACATGCAAATGCGACACGCTGTACCAACCAAACTTCTATTTATCCTGCTCTAAGTTGTGCTTTTTTTAAGTACTATATGTAGGTTGTTCTGTTTTTAATGAGCCTACTTTACCGCAAAATTATATCATCCACTCGACTAATGCAAACGCGGCTCATGGCTACATTGTCCCTCAGTCTATCTCGAGTGAGAAGATAAAAAATTATTAGCTTTGAAACTCTAAAACAAAGTCGTAAAGTTTGAGAAAGTTTGCAAAAATTTCGTATTTCCATCTTAACCTTGATCTCCTTATCTTTACTGAGATGATGGATTTTACTGATTTATAGCATAGATGGATTATCTCAAGACAAAAAATAAAATTTGATCAGCTGCCTGCTACTTTCATTAGAAAACCCTCCAATATCGAAAGAGCGTTCACATACAATTCCATCTATAAACGGGAAGGGGAAAGTCCTCATAGTTGAAGACCACTTAAAGCATCAGCCATCAAAATATTAATTAAAATAAAATACTTTCAAAATAATATTCATTCTGTCCAATATTTGTCATTATCATCATAATTATCAGCCAAAAAAGGTTCACTGGTGAACAAAGCCTACCTAATTTGAAGCGAGGTTAGCCTAATGGCTTGGGCGTCGGACTTCCGATCATGTGATTGCCGGTTCAAAACCCACCCATTGCACTACCGACGTGAACGTGGGTTCACGTCGGTAACTAAACAACACAACCTAACCTAACGGTCCTAACACAAGCATTTAGCTTAGTGCGAGAGGTTAGCAAGAATACTAGTAATGTGCGACCCACATTGCTAGTGAACCTTTTTTTTTTTTAATTGACTTCCACCACGACCGGAACCAGATCATCTGCAGACCCTACTGGACTTTCAAACGGAGAAGACAGTGATCCTGAAATATTAAATTTCTTAGTTTTATTAAAGCCTTTCAATTCCTTCACACACTAGAATGAAGCAATTAATATGTCTCTATGTAATAGTTCCTTATGGATGTAAAGTATTTAATCATAAACTATCAAGTTTAAGTGGGTCACTTTGCTTATATAAATAGGAAGTGAACAGTAACATGGGTTGATAGGGTAGGCGACAAGCGGTTGACCTTAAATAGTTGTAAACTTCTGACCTCTATACGTTTGACAGCCTACACCACATTGGAGATCACGTGATAAATTGGTTGATGCATAATCTACTTAGCAATCTATGAAGTAAGCAGAGGTGGCCTTGTGACATGACCTTTATTGTCTGGCAGGAAATGCCGAATGGCATTAAGACCGCCTTTGTACCAACGGTGCATATATAATAATTTATGAATAAATAAATTAGACTGCTGGAAGTCTAATTATTTAAAAGCCATGCACCTCTGCCTGCTTGTATTTTAATAATTAATTAATTAACTAACGCATAAACGGTGAAGTAAAACATCGTGAGGAAAGCTGTACATGCCTGAGCAATTTTCTTGACAGCGTGTGAAGTCTGCCCGCATTTGGCCAGCGTGGTGGACTACAGCCTATTCTCTCTCATTTTGAAAGAAGACTTTTACCAAGCAGTGGGACAATATAAAGTATTAATGATGATACTGATGACATACAGATAAATATATTTTAAGTTTTGTATGTCGAAGGCGAATGTCAGCGGCAACATTGTCAGAAGTCGCGATTAGCGAAGTCCTTCGAAAATTCTGGTGCGTAGTACTCGTAACCAGCGCGTGTGTATGAATGTGGAAGAAACGAAAGGGATTTGAAATATATAAATGAGTTTTATAGATTGCAAAATTTGGATTAGCACACCGGTTTTCGAGATCAATGAGTAGGTCTTGAAACGTCATATTATTGAGCCGTAAAAGTGATTTCGAAAATAAAATCTGTCGTAATCTACTTTCGAAAGTTTAAAACACAGAAATAAAAAAGTGATATAAAAGCATAAACTTATCTTGGCGCACCACACATAAATGTGGACGGAACGAGTAGTCTGATGGCATCGTTAACTGTTCTTTAACTTTTCCTGCTCTAACTTCTGCAGTTTTAATGCCGTTTCATGGTGCACTAAAGATACGGTCCCGTTATCGATATGGGTCAGTTAGAATTGGTGCAAGCACTTCTAAACAAAAACGAGGTGGAGTCTTTTGATCCTAGTACATACATATTATCCCGTCTATGTCCAATGGGGGTAGACGCCACTTGTGCCACTTCATACACTACTTTGGCTTCATCAAAATTAATTAACCTCTTCATGCATGATCTTCGGTTTAGGGTGCTCGTAACCTGGCCTTTTTTAAAAACGTCCGCAATTTGGTTGGAAGGAATAAGAGTTGGAAGGAGACGTAATCCATACTCGCCACGTATACTTGTTTCGTCAATTTCCATTTATCCATTCTCTCTACATGACCAAACTATCTTAAATTTCTAAATCATTGTATCATCGTCTGTCACTCCACAACGCTCCCTTATCACACTGCTGGTACGTCTACATGGTAGCACGAATAGGTCGGCACAACCGGGGAACTACTACCCTCCTATAGAATATCGACGTCAAGCAGCAGTTTGTATGCTGTAACGTCTCGTACGGTGAGTGTGGAGCGCCAGAGGCCCGATTCCTCCTTGAGTTCCCTTATTTCTCCTTTCCCCTTCATTGTCGTTAAATAGACTCAGTAACTCATCTGCAACCCCTTTGGTATAGCAGATGTCCACGGGCAGCGATGACTCCTTACCATCAGGTAGCTCACCTACTCGTTTGCCAAGTTATCCCATAAAAAAAAGAACTGTTCCTCACTCTGTTTTTCAAAGTTACACCACACGTATGTACTTCTCAAAGCTCTCATCTCTACAGCTGATTCTACTTACATTAAAACTTAAATACATTGGGTAGGTTATTAATAAAAATAAAAAGCGGCCGACACTGACTTCGTTCCTGTCGATATTAAAACCCAACCGCAGTGCCACTTAACACATCCAGTTGTATATCGAAAATCATCCGGAGCCGTTTAAGATGAGTTTAGTGACATCAGAATTTATATTGCAGATAAAGCTGAACAACGATGATTCATTCGTTCATTTTAAACTGAATACACAGCAGTAGTAAGACAGCACAAGAGAAAACACCTACTTTAGCTGTCCTTTAACAAAAGACCATTACGGTTATCAGTATTTAACATAAAGCGCCTGCAGAATGTTGTAGCAGATATAGTATACGAATTAGTACCTGCTGTGAATTTAGTTTAGAACAAAAACAGCTATTTAAACATTCCAATTTATCATTCAGAGTAACGCTGGCCCCTAGCGTAAAACATGAAAGTAATAACAACGAGAGACAAAAAACATAACATGTTATAACATATTTTTTTGTAACGCAATCATAAAAGTAACAAGAAGTGAACACAAACACGAATGGTAACCGCACGTTTCTGCCGTAAAAGGAATATTTAACTTCCAAAAATACACCTACCAACCCAACTCAAATTGAGTACGACATTTTGTTTAGGACATGTTCCAGTGACAATTTCAATTTACCGTAAAATATAGTAAAGTTATTCATAGTTATGAAAACAGTCAGTATTTGATAGTTTTATACTAAATTACAAAGAGGAACGGGAAATAAATAAGCTTTCAAAGGAATGAAAGCCCATACATCTCGCAATGCCGACACGGAAATATTAAAAATATCTTTTGAATCGAACGCGCTATTTGCAGGTGTAAGGAAATTGGACCGCGGGATAACGTAATGGCTGTATTTCCTCGACCTTTCATTTATTTCAGTCGAAAAACCCGACAACAGCTGGGAGCATAATATTTGGACCGTCGAAATTATCTGTAAGGATTCTAACTAAAGCCACATAGTAATAATCCGAACGAGATTCTGATTAGAAACCCGCCTAGGCCGGGACGACCTAAGGGGTCGTCCCGGCCTTGTTGAATTGTCATTCGTACCTACAAATTCTTATCTGATCATACTTGATATAATTCGGATGGGTTCATTCATTTTCAATTCAATGAAAACGTCAGCCGATTTTGTGATGGCAAATTCCGTTTTTCAAGTACCTACCTCGCCGGTTCTAAAGGAGATATTTACAAAGGGCCATTCCGAATTGATAATTTACTTCGCTGTATCAAATCAGCAATTTTTTAAAAGCACTGTGAGTGGCGGGGAAAATTTCCCAAGTGAAATTCATGTCTGGTGAGCTTATTCGAGTTACAGAATGTACCTTATAGCAAATATTTAAGTTGGTATAGGTCCCTGAAGACGACCGTATCGCATGCATTCTATATTTCATATTCTATTTTTCTCAAAATATTATGAACCAAAATATAAAGTTTTAAAATCATAGTAGGTAGTCTAATAAACAAAGTTAGATTAGACCTTTTAGTAATGTTCGATAAAAAAGTCGATACCGGTGCGGTATCCAAATTGTCGAATATTCTGCCAAACTGGAACGGCGCCAAAATCAAGTCTGAACTTAAACATTAATCTGACACTGTAAATTGGTAGGATTATAGTTTAATACCAAATGATATGGGTATACAGGTGCTTTACATAATAAACAGTGAACTACAGTAATATAAACATTAGACTGGTAAGTTGTAGATCTCGAGTTCGAATCCAAGTTGCACAACTTTTACTTTTCGCATGACTGTGCGTATTCATGCTTAAACGGTGAAAGAAAACATCTCTAAAGAAACCGGTGTTAAAAGCTACCCCAGACTAGGCCAGCGCGGTAGATTATTACCTCACCCCTCTCTCATTTCGTGGTGTCCCATGCCCAGTAGTGGGACAGGAAATGGGTTGATGATAACGATAATGAGATGATATTATTCAAAAATAGAATCCAGAATTGAAATGAAATTTAATTTCAATAGCTTTTAATTTTCTGTGCAAACTGCCTCATTAGTCTAGTGGTCCTCAGTGCGACTGCTACGCTAGAAGTCTTGGGTTCGAGTCCCAGGTCGAGCAAATTTCCATGAAACTCTGAGTAGCAGCTCGCTATGTGCCCTGTGAATGGCAATAGTCTCGCCCCCTATCACATGTGACCTAAACATACTGACGAACTGTGGGCCCGTTCTTGAGTTATAAAATTACAACGAAAAGTGGCATTGATTTTTATATACTTATATTGATAATTTAACTTATATTTGTCTTACCCTTGGGGGAATACAGGCGTAATGGTATGTTATGTTATGTCAACGCTTATAAATATATATTTCTTTCATTTCTTTCAAATGAAATGAGAGTAACCATTTAACCATCGCAAACATAAAGTTGTTTGATGATACTAAGGTCCCGTCAAATAAAACTAATTGCTTTTCAAATTAACTTGTGCTAGTTAATGAAAGACGTGTTTATACTGTGACTATTAATAGTTCAGTAAGCCGCTGTGATTGGATAACTTGGTAATCACGAATTATGTCGAATAATATACCCAATGTCAGATTCGGGTAGGCTTTTCTATAAATACTGCTATATCAACGTGAAGTACCGTTGCGTTTCGCACAGTGGGTCTGGAGCGCCGAAGGCCCAATTTTGAAGCGGCGGTAGCCTAATGGGTAGGGCGTCGGACCTGTGCTCATGTGGTTGCCGGTTCGAAACCCACCCTTTGCACTACCGACGTGATCCCCCTCGTAACAGGTAATTCGTAGCAGGGGTTAACAAGAACACCAGTAATGTGCGACCCACATTGCTAGAAACGTATTTTTCTAAATAAAAAAATATGACTGCCTCGTTGGTCTAGTTGTCCCAATCGCGACTGCTACGTTAGAGGTCTTGGGTTCAATCCCCAGGTCGAGCAAAGTGTTATTGAGTTTTTCTATGAAATTCTCAGTAGCAGCTCGGAGTCTGGATTTGTGCCCGGTGAATGGCAATAGGCTCGCCAACTATTACATGGGACCCAAACATACCGGCGAACTGTGGGTGTACATTAAGTACACCTCTGCCTAACCCTTCGGGGAATACAGGCGTGATGGTATGTAAAAAAAATATCCTTCAGTCCACTTCCTTATGCTTTTCTCCTTCCCCTCCCTTATCCTTTACAGGGTCGGCAACACGTGACTAATACAAGAATTGTCATCCATCCACTAACTTACCCCGGCTGGCGCAGCTTAACCTTGCAGATCTGTTGATCAGCGTAGTTATAACTTAAACATAAGCCCGCTTCCACATATTACTCTAAAATTTCTTTCGTATATTCTGTTTTACATTCTTCGAATCCTTTATGATATACTTAAATAGACAGCGTCGTCATTTCCTCCATTTCCATACTTCCACTGGCGGTTGTAATGTCATTTCATAAAGTTGTCTCTGCCACAGAAAGGGTGGTGACAATTGTGTAACGTAACGCGGTTCGGGGAAATGTAATTTTAATGATAGGGAAAATATTTCGTCGTTTGTTATTGCTATACCTACTTATGTAAAATATATTCGGGCCTATCTCCCATTGAGGTAGACAGAGACTTTAGATTTCCAATTGCTACGATCCGGGCACACCACTTTCGGTTTATTTAAGTACGGTGGCCAGCACATCAAGTTACCACAAAATGTCAAATTTTCTCAGTTGATTTTGAACTTTATCTTCAACAAATTATGGTTTAAAATCATTTGGAGAAATTTGACAGTTTTGTATACCTTGACCTACTGGCGACTGTACATTACCCAATGTACGTAGTGCGGGACGAATCGGAGATCTCAAATCATCCTTTGACTTATTTTATTTTTCTTAAATATTCGTTCTTCCTTTCTTACATATTCCTTTTTTAACCCCCGACGCAAAAACAACGGGGTGTTATAAGTTTGACGTGTCTGTGTGTGTGTGTGTGTGTCTGTCTGTGGCATCGTAGCTCCCGAACGGGTGAACCGATTTTGATTTAGTTTTTTTTTGTTTGTAAGGTGAATTAGTCGGGAGTGTTCTTAGCGTTTAGTTCTTAGTGTTTGATGAAAATTGGTCGAGATATAATGCAATGGTCGGGGTTCATTATTTTTTGTAATTGCAGATAATGCCTACATAATCAACATTTTGTTGTATACCATTAAAAAAACTGATCGCACATACACATGATTGACAGTTTAGGATTCGATATATTTTGTCTAATATTTTCAGTGGCTTACTAGGTTATAAGCCAAATAAATAATGAATGAACACAAAATACCAACACCCAGTCTCGTAACAAATAGGTGTAGATTACACTAATATTTGTTTCGGGTGGAAAACTGGAAATCGAACTCAAAAACAACACAGCAGCTGATTCTCTAGCACTGCTAATTGAACCTTAGCTTCGTTGCGAATTAACGCAATACGAGCAAGGTACCTTCAATAAGAAAAATAATGTTGATATTAAAGACACACCCCACACAAAATGGCGGATATTTCTGTACAAATGTCAATATTAACGACACCCACATTACCAAATCTGCCTATATCCAAAGACGTATTATTATATAGACGCGTTATTCACGAACATTACGGTTATAAAAAACAGCACAACTATTAGATAGCGACTAATACGTGCAAGGAAAGAGATAGAAAATAAATGCCACCTCACGATGTACCTGTTGTTAGAAAGAGACGAATATACATCTTTAGTTACGTTACGATTAAGTGCTGCATTCTAATTGGTTCATGTGCAACGCTGGTTGGTGCGTAACTAAACGCGATCCGGGCAATTGCCTTGATTTCTTGTTGCCATTTTAGAGAGCGGGTAACGTACCTATCTATAGTTTATATATCGTCTATATCAATTTGAAGAAACCCACACGATGTATTTGTTATTGTCTGGCAAGTAGATGGAATACTTCCTGTTATCTGTGTTTTAACCTGAAAACATACCTAATCAGGAAGTAAAGGTACCTTATTATGTGAGCGTAATTAGCGTTAGTATTATTTTGTTTTTGTCCAAAATGTTATATTTGTGACTGCTTTATTAGTCTAGTGGTCACAAGCGCGACTGCTACGCTAGAGGTACTGGCTTTAATTATCTAGTCGCGCAAAGTGTTATTAAGATTTTATATGAAATTATATGGGCCCCCTATAACATGGGACCTGTGTAAAATAGTACTGGTAAATTATGTGTAATTTGGTACACCTCTGCCTAATCCTTCAGGGAATTCAGGCGTGGTGGTATGTTATGTTAATGTTAATTTGATAACCGTATTTGATTTTGTACCGTAATCTTCAGAGCGAATATTTTAATAAATACACCTTTTTGCGTCTTTTTTCGAACCGTAACACATTCAATGTAAGCATAGAGTTGTTACCATAGTCATGAAATTTGAAGGTATAAGCGGACTTCATAATATTATTATAGGTGTTTACAAACTGAAAACGTTGCCAACTCATTTATAGGTCCTTCTTATTAGTTTTATTAAACACAAATTTTCTTTTATTGCAAGCAATGGCGTAGCTACCGGATGGCTACACGGGGCAGTGCCCCGGGGCCCCCAAGCTCAAGGGGCCCATTGGACTGTGACTTACAAACTATACATTGAACTAAGTACGTAGTAAGTAAGTAAGTAGTGTACTAAGTAGTGAACTGGTAAAACGAAAACAATTGAAGAATTAGACCTGGAATGCTTGTTTAGTTCTGTTACTCATGTTAGTGTTTTTTCTGTTTTATTGTTTTTTTCGTAATACTTAGTACGTTACTGTTAGCGAAATGCTTTATCATATTGGTGATTGTTCGACAACTGATTGGCCTACCTGTGGAGGCTTGTTGTTAGCAAATTGTTTATCTAGTTTTTTATATTTATTCTACTGTATTAGTCTGTAAGCCTTCTTAAAAATAAATAAATAAATAAAAACTAGTGAACATTTTCCCCACATTCGGAATATAAATAAACCAGATTCCAGGAATGCGACTTTTTAAACCAATAACACCACTTTCTTGACCGAATATAAGTTGCGAATTCGGAAAACGACGAATACGGAACAAACGAAAAAAAACTAAGGCCCTAACTAAAATATTTATTTTTTGGTTACCTAGCTACGCCACTGATTGCAAGGCTTGTGTTATAAAGAATTACTACAGGAAAATTATAAAGAGTTTATCAAATTTCTTATTACTGAGTAAAAAGTACACCAAAAACTTGCAAAGTTATTATCTCGTCTCCATAAAAAACACTTTTCGGCTGACTCGTCGCAGCCAACCATTATCTTTACTTCCCTCAATTTTCCGGGGCTCAATTTATCTTTTAGCCACTCAAAATCCAACTGGCAGCAAGCCAGAGTTCAGCAAGATTTGAGCGATAACGTTGGCAAGATTCCGCATTTACATAAAAAAGCTGTTAATGCGCTAGTAACTGGTGCATTTCGTAGCAGAGACGTCAATGCAAATATGCGCAACGGATACCCAATTCCTCTCTCAGTCCCCTTCCTTTTCCTTTCCTCCTTCCCCTCTCTTGTCCTTAAATAGGCACGGCAATGCATCTGCATGTCCATGAGCGGCGATGACTACTTACCATCGGGTAGCTCGTCTGCTCGTTTGCCGAGTTATCCAATAAAAAACAACAAATACTTTAAGGGCATATATCTTGGAACTTTGTAAGTCGATGTCAATTAGTACTTCAACTAACTTCAGCTAATATAATATAACGAAAAAAAAGTTCAATTGGGAACCACTTTCTTTTTATGATTCAATTATAATATAACCTGTTTGCTTTGACGTAAAAATAGGTCTCGGTTTCAGACTAGTTATAGGCTCTGAAAGCCTTAACAACAAAAGCTTTTGCAAAAAAAATGACATTATCATAATTCAAATAGGCAACCTTGTTTAATGTTTGAACTATCATGTAATTATCTGGATACTTTATTAGTACTTAACCTTTATAAAGGACATAGTAGGTAGAAGCCTCTCTTCCGTCTTTAATGTATTTTAAAAGGTCGTCTTATTACCAACGTAAAGCTAAAGACATGCATGGTAGGTGTAGTACGCTCCCACGACGAGCAAGGTAAGCTTGCAAAAGGCGGTGTAAAGTGAGAGAGAATTGTCCACCTCTCTCCCAATTCCGACTAGACAGTAGGAGGCCTGGCCATTTTAAAGAAGTCCAGATACTGCTGGACCATACTGCTTCAATAACGTGACAAGTCTGAATACTCACTTTTAGTTATTATAAAAACTTTCTTATAATTTCAGAAAACTTAAGGTAAGAAAAAAAACAATTTGATTGGTAAAATCGTGTGAAAATGTTTTTTTCTTCACGTTATTGAAGCAAAGAAGCGATAGCCTGTTATGGTGTTGACAAATATCGCGAATTCCATAACCGTGACTATAAGGGCAAGAGAAGGCAAGAGTGGTTTTAGTCAATGCAAGCCATACCTCGGCACCTCCCCGGGTGGCAGACGAACAATGAGGATTTTCCGTATAAAAAAAACGATGTCTAAATTATTATTTGTTTGTATGCGTGTGAAGGTCCACATTTCATATGGACCTTGTTGGTGAGGTAATTTTGTAAGCGAGTCATGTTTTTTTGGCGAAGTGTGGGTTATGATACCCGCTCGCTCTTCAAGTTTTACGCTCAATTCAAAAGTTTAATAAAAAATATAATCAGTTTACTTCACCAAGTTAAATAATCAGTATTACAGTAGAATATTGTTGTCGCAATAAAAAGAAGAGAGATGGAGTGAAGATTTGCGAAAGGTTGCTGGCAGAAGCTGGATGCGAAAAGCGGAGGACAGGGTGAAATGGCGTACGCTAGGGGAGGCCTACGTCCAGCAGTGGACTAGTATAGGCTGATGATGATGATGATGAATAAAAAGAAAAGCATAAGTCTATTTTCTAAAATATTAGGCGGAACTGTAGGTACTGTTTTACTCGCAAAGTTGTTAGTGATAAGGGCCATTCTATGGTATTAACCTCAACCAGGTAGTAAACCATAGACTCTTAGGCACGTAGAACAGAACCCGCCATGTCGAAATTTGCCTTCACATTTTTAATTTACGTCTTTGAGGCGACGACAGTGACATCTGTTGAAAATGTGATTCTCAACCGACATGACATGCTTTACAGCAAGTACGATGTCGTACGATGCCACCTTACCTTTTAACTATCTTTTTGTTTTTTTTTAGGCATTTTCCATGCAAAGATTACTAAGTTATTTTTTTTTTTTACAGATGTCACTGACGTCGCCTCAAAGACGTAAATTAAAAATGTGAAGGCAAATTTCGACATGGCGGGTGGGGGTCGCGGTGGCTTAGCGGTCATAGCGTCTGGTGTACTTAACCAGAAGACGCAGATTCGAATCCTGCCCGCGGTCGTATTTTTCCTTCACTAAAATAACTTAGTAATCTTTGCATGGAAAATGCCTAAAAAATACAAAAAGATAATAATATTATCATTCACAATGTCAAGGAATTCTAAGAGACAGTTGAAATTTATATAACATTTGAGCTTGATCTTTCGTTTGGTCAAAGATAAATAAAACAGAGAACTTTCAACTATTCCTCTGCATATTTACATAATTCATGGAAAAGATACAGTCTTTCAAATGCTTTTAGTTATCTTTTTATCTCGTTATGCTGTCTATTTGTATTCGTAATTGCTAAGTGGTCCTTTTGAAAGTTCATAATTTATTTATTTAGGCGGCCATCGTATTATTTGTAAGAAGTACCACTTTAAACACTTCTCGTGGGCGCCAAGAAGGCTCTATTGATTGGTTTATCGTCGCTATGATGTTGTCTCAATTAATTGCTAGGTAAGCAGAGGCAATACGGGCGTAGTTACCTATTTTGGTATGACGTGACCGCATTTTAAGACTGTTAAAAAGTATGTATACGTTATTTGTACTGTTGCTCTTTCTTATCCGAAGTAATAAACTGTCCGATCAGCTGAACTGTTTATTTAATTTTAGGCTTTGTTAATACAGACGTTAAAAATCAATTAAATGTAATAGATCTTTGTTGAAATAAATGTTTTAAGTTATTTAGAACGGATACCAATCGTCGGTATTCCCTAGCAAAAAAAAAAACAAACCAAAAATCAAGGATTTTTTTAAAGTTGTGTGAACTCAATAATATATGGCAATAAAATTATGCAATGCTATGCTTAAAATAAAGCATTTTGCTATTACCTATACGGTTCACGACAGTTAATAAATTAAATTAGAGTTAACAAAACTAGTTAGTCTTGCTTGGTTTTACAACAAAAATGCCGAAGTACCTGTGCAATCAATGTCGTTGTCTTGATTCAAAAACTATATTATTTAAACAACCTAAAATATAGCAGCTATAATTTTTTTACTTCCTTTTCTGTCAAAACATGGCAGATTGACGGAGGTTAAGTACTCTCAAGTCATTTTTAATTTACTTATTCTGAATTCAAAATCCTCTTTTCCCCCTATTCAAGCTCCTACTTGACATACAACGCGTCACCAAGGACCAATCTCTTACCCAGCCCACGTCAAAATTACTGTCCTATTAACCACAACTCATTCTTCGCCACCAAAGTCACGGAAATGGGTTGGGAATGTTATTTAAAAAGTCTTTTAGCTTAATTTCCTGAGGCGCATTCCAACGGGGTGGAAGTTAATTTATTTACTCCATCAAATTCAATTTGGTTGTTAAGTAAACAGTTGGTTACTCTAGTTATATTTAGTAGCTTCGTACTTAAAACAGACTTGCTATTAATACTGCTATGTATTTTCAGAAGATATTTTAATAATAATCTGTGATTTGAAATAGGTTTGGAATTATTCATGAATGTTATCATTTTAAGCCAGGCTAAAACTTTTTTATTTCTTACATGATAAAAGGGTATCTTAGTCCGATCAAAAGACCAAAAGTCAATATCGATTATAGCTTAACTTATCTATATATTATTGTTACTTTACGGTAATGCTCACTAACACGAGGCTTGCGTGGTAAAGTTTTAAAAAAAGAGGTGGTACATTTTCTGTTCCACTTCTTATGATAATGCCAATAGTAGCTTAGAAAATTAAACTTGACCACCCGTAACCCAATTTGAAAGGCTCTATTGACAGTTCCATGGTTCCTTCATTGACGCTCGTAGGGCTCTATAAATTATTTCAAAATAGGAATGCTCAAAAATATACTCGGAGACGGTTCCAACAACGCTTGAAAAGGCTATAGGCACAATTACTGTGAGCGAGAACTCGCAGTAGTAAATGATCGTTCAATTAATACCATCTGTAAGGAAAGAAAGACGGATGACAGCCTTTAGAAAAATATTTCTTTTCGAATATTCACCATCAATTTTCGTGATTTAATTTGTGGCAATGTAAAAAAAATATTTCAATTTTAAATAAGCAGTAGGCGACTGAAAGAAAATTGGGTTGACTCGGGACCCGCAACGAATTTAATGAGGAAAATATTACGACTGTATATTTTTATGTTTCTCTGTACAAGTAATCGTGAAAATGAGATATATTTTATATCTTTTGCGCTTCTTTGAGAATTGTATATGTTAATAGGTCAGAATTGTAATTGTGGTTAGTGCTTATAAACATTTTGGTAATAACTTTCTAGTCTCAGTCTAAAACGTCAGATTGTCAGAAAAACGACTTTAACGTCAGATACTAGGTACACTAAACACACAAATTAGATTGAAAAGAAATCTAAAATTTACTCAAACGTGACATTTGTAGCATTTATGACATTGAAACTCGACATTATACTTTGGTATTTTTCGAGTAGGTACTGCAATTATCCTTTAGAAACATTGATAAGATATCGTTGTATCTTTCTTCTTCTGGCGTATGAATATCAGCTATGAAGAATAGAGTTTATAATATGGTATATTGGTAAGTAATTCATTAATAGCCAGTAGCCGAGGATAGGTACTCTGTCTGTCTCTTTTTCTCTTCCCTATCAACTCTTAGGCAGTGTCAAAATGAAATAAATTTGAAAAATAGCTCATTAACAAGTATTAACAAGTATTCCGCAAAAACACCGCAGCTTGCCGCAACAGTCGTAAGAAAGTAATAAAAGAAAGTGTTTTATTCTTACGGCGCACAAAAGACAACCTGTTACATCAAGGTGCATTACTGTAAGCTGTAATAATTACTTCACCGTCTCTATCGCCTTTTTTCACACTCGAAAATGATCCATCCATGAAATTCCCCGCATTTTCTTTTTATTTTTGACACGTAAAGGAATCCATCTACTTCACCTTGCCATACGCTGAATAAAAAGCACAACAAAAAGCATGAAAAAAAAAACGGTATAATTTTCATCATCCAAAAAATATGATAATTTTGAATGAATAGTAAAACTAGCTGTTGCACGCTGCTTCACTCACATTCACATCCCAAAGGAATGTTTAAAACACAAGATAGCTTAAGTAAAGGTATAGATAAAGTAAGTATATAAAGGTGTCCTTCTCCAAGGCCCAAACTAGCTCTATTCTGAAATTAATTAAAATTGGTTCAGCGGTTTAGGCGTAAAAACGTTATAAATAGACAGTTTGATTCTCCGAGTCGGTCGTAAACTCTAAACATATCGGCGAAACGTGGGTGTATTTAGTACACTTCTGCTTAGACTGTAAGCTTAACCTGCCATAGCTGCATAGTTGAAAAATGTCTAGGACGGGCGCATTGTCTTTGAATCAGAATGTATGACTTGAGTGACATAGCAGACAAATATACCACGTTTTTAATTCGTGGAAACGTCAAAACTAAAGAAAGAAATTTTATTTAATTAGTAGGGGTTTATAATCTTGATACTTTGCCGCTGGGTAAATCTTAAATGAAGCTGGGACTCATTGTTTCACAGACATCTCTTTTCTCTTTCAAGAAACGATGAAAAAAGGCCCTTTTATCTGAATGTTGGACTAAGTATTTCTTACATTTTATTTATTCCAGTCTTATATTTTTTTTATAATACAGCGTTTTACCTGCCAGCTGTCTGTTTACTCAATTTTACAATAAGTGTACTTACTTAGCTGGACTTGTACCTTTATAAGTATTACTAGCATGGGGTTCTTCAAAAAGGGTGTGAAAAGATTTTTGCAGAGTCGTCAACGCGCGAGGGATACCCCTGGTGTTGCAAGCGTCCATAGGCAACGGTAACTACTTACCATCAGGTGGTATGTATGCTTGTTTGCCAGCTTAGTGGTATAAAAACCACAAAATGGAGGATCCATAAAAAAAAAAATTTACTGTCCGTTTGGTAGACCATCAATATTAGCATATGAGCAGTAATTTTATTTTATTTGGTCTCAGATCAAATAAAAAGTTAAGTCAAGCTTTCGATAGCTCGATAGCTCGACTGACCAGATTAGGCGTAGTTTCGGTAAACGTGTGTGCGTGTAATTGTGTGTCGTACACGGGTAAGCGTAGTTTTAGCCGGCCTCACTTCTTTGTTCGCAAAGTTCCATCTTAACATTTTATTTGATCCGAGTATTTGGTATGTTAAGTTTTAGTCATAGAGCATTTACTGTTTCCAGTACTTTTTAAAAGACGTTCAAGCTATCTAAGAAATAACTTTCTAAAGAATTACGTTCGAATTTGGTAAACTTTAAACTTTGAGATAGATATGTGGACAACGTAGTGGTAATTATACCTACCTAGCTATCGTTTCAGGGGCACTATACCCGCTAAATTAATAAAAAAATCTTAGCATGTTTACGTACCCCTTGTAACTAAATACCTTACTTTGTTGAGCTAATTCGAGTCTGACCATCGTTTCTGGCCAAACCGATATCTATCGGTAGTACTGGTTGCTACATAAAATATAATAAATAAAAACCAAATACGTATATATTCTTAATAAAATATAAATAATAAATTAACGCGATGTTATTTGATTTTCAGTTCAAATGGACACACAAAAAATATATATTGGGAGTATCGGCATTTTTCTGAATAGCAGCAATTCCCGCGCAAAATGTAAAAAATACAATCCAAACATTAATGTGTGATTTTACATGTGAGTCCTTTGTATAGTTAAAAATTGTTGTTACTGAATACAATCTACACAATGATACAACACGTTTTTACAACGTGAAAGCTTTTATTTTTGTTGGCAATATGGTGAACACAATATACTGAAATAAATTATTATGTACACAATGATTTTGCAACTACTCTTTTCATAAATAAACGGCTCTGAGCTTTTCCGACGTAGATTAAAACTTGTATATGAATAAATAATACAACCACATATCAACTAGGGTAAAGCCCCATTTTTGTATCGGATGAGCCTTCTAAAAAGTATAAGGGTGAGAACACAACAGCGTGGTGCGGACGCAAATATTAGGCCGAAAATACATCAGCAACAATACCGCTGCAGTCTGTAAGACTATTCGTGCATTCGCGCAATACATGAATACTTAGGCCATACTATAGACTTTGCGTTGCTGTGCGCTCGTGTGTTTGCTGCCTTATTTACATGTTACTATTTGTCTAACAATACAATTTAGACAACTGATGTAACCCATTACGTAAACGCAGATGACTACATTTACTTTCATGGATACCTTAGAGTACTCGCGAAATGGTAACTAAGTCGTCTTATTAAGTGTCATGTTAGTAATATTATGATAGGAGCATTACGTGAATTGTCTTGTTCTGTTTTTGGCGATCTATTTACGTTCATAATAAAACTACGATATCTTTCTTTATACTCATCATTCCATCTATTCATTACCTCCTCCAGAATCCCACATTATCACCGGTGGAGTCCGCATTGACATTTAAGAAAAAAATAGGGTTATTAATTTAAACTAATGGAAATTAAGACAATATCTTTGTTTCTATGTCTCTCTATCAGTACAATTGTACGCGTATCAAGCAAATCTATGTTTTTTTTCTCACAGTGGTATTGATAGAGATCAAATTTAACAAATGAATATCAGTATTTTACACGGAAAAACTACTATCAGTCTTCCACAACCCGATTTCTGTTTTATATTCCTAGTAAACGTTAAGCCCAAACGTAGGTAAAAGAATTATAAAAGCTTTTAATGTAACTCTGATAAATCCAGGTAAAGCCTCTGACATTGAACTTTCAAAAACATTCACCATATTTACCAACTTTCATAATAGAGCTACAATACTTTAGTGAATAATTTATGACTTTATTACGCTAATAATAAAGTTCATTATATTTTGAGGACCGAATAGTTGAGTGACAGATTATTGAAAGTACCTCATTTGGTTTTACGGCCCAAGCCAAAGTTTACGAAAGTTTTGGCAATATGTGTATTTTAATGGCAGTTTGAGCCTTTCCTGTTTGCAGATTAAGTCACATTATGGACACCCATTTAATATTAGATTAAAACAGAATAATCTTTATAGTACACCATAAACACCACGAAAAGCTATTTACAAGAAATCCTATGAAGAATACTTAACAGTTGACTAAATACTTACATAAATATTTAATACTGATTTAATTAAATAGAATATAAAATAATCATCATCATCAACCCATTACATTGTCTCACTGCTGGGCACAGGTCTCCTCTCAGTACGAAAGGGATTAGGCTATAGTCCGCCACGCTAGCCTACTGCGGGTTGGCAGACTTCACACGCCGTCAAGAAAATCTCTCAGGCATGCAGGTTTCCTCACGATGGTTTCCTTCACCGTTTAAGCGCGTGATAATTAATTATTTATTAATACGCACATGACTTCGAAAAGTCAGAGGTGCGTGCCTTGGATTCGAACTCGAACCCTTTGACTTGGCAGTCCAATGGTCATATCACTAGGCTATCACTGCCTATATCACTGACTATAAAATAATAATATTTATAATAAAAAACTTAATGCTAAGAACAAATTTATAAAAATTTGTTCTTAGCATTAAGTTTTTTTGGTGTGCAATAGAGAATATTCTATTCTATTCTTATATATTGACGTATTCGTGAATATGTTCTTTATTATGAGTTAACTCGGCAAACGAGCAGGCGAGCCACTTGATGGTGGATTCGACATCAGCAATACCAAAGGCGTTACAGATGCCTTGCCGAGCCTGTTATGGGAACGGGATGGGAAAGAGAAAAGGTGAAAGAAGGGAACTTAGGGGGGAATTGGTCCTCCGGCACTCCACATCCACCATACGAAACGAAACAGTATGTGGGTATACTGCTATTTCACGTCGATATTTTGTGGGATGGTAGTACTTCTCCTGTTCCTTACTAACTCCGATAATCTTTCAAACAAACACATCTATCTGTGCGGCCACTTAGCATCTGGCGGCCCGTATGATTGTTATCGAAAAACATAAACAATTATTTGATATTATGAAATCCTGATCTGATGTTTTCTAGCTTCTATGTTCACGAGTGAGCGATGAAATCCGTTAAAAATAGCTGTATTTTTTTTAAATCTAATTGTTACACATACTAGTCACGTACCTTAAGTGTAAAAAATTTGTAATTACAATTTTGGTATCGTTTTTATATAATAGTAATAATATAGTGGGAGGATTATGTAGTAGTATAGACAGTAATGTATGTATACGTTACTCTATGAAATGTAAGATTGCCATCAAAACCAGATTTCTCTAACAATTAAGAAAAGATTAAACTTAAGAAAATCAAAAGTAAAGTTATCAATGACGCTCAAACAGAGGCCGAGTTTGGTACTTAGGTACTTGTGAGCGACTGAACACGCACTTAAGTAAGCATAATTGTTTGAAAACCGTCGAGACGTGCATCTGACGTACAAGATTGATAGGACCTTTGCAAAGATCTAACATTACTGAAAGTGACATGACATAAAGGTTCTTCTCGTTGCCTTACAGGGATGAAACGCCTATTTACGTCACTTTTATATTTCAATTATATATGTGGACCACATTTATTATAATAATAAGCAAAGAGTACGCGTGACGTCTAATTTTGAAAAGAATTTTGTTTCATTTTTTTTACGAAAAGAATAAGCGTTTGGAATTTACGTAAAATTCCTGTTGATGCATTGTTCCAATTATTATTATCTACTACAACATTGTTAATGAGATGCAAAAGTACCTGTATTAGATGTGATGAAATAATCCCAAAATAGTAATGAACAGATAAAAAAGTGATTCCAAGAAAATGTAACCGAAATTCAATTTACATAAGCAAGATTCACATAACAACCCCCTACAATGTACAAAATATAAAAAGAGAATTTCAAAGTTCCTCACTCACCCCACAAAAACATTATTTTTACAAGAGTACACTTAGGCTGTATCGACGAAAACTTTTTGTATTTTTCCCCGAAGGCTGGAACTACAAACAAAGATATAAAGCACGTTATCCACGTAGGCCTGAGCGCACTCCATCAAACCTGGCTCTTCCATTTCTCCCAAATTCTTTTATGGCCGGATTTACCGAGCCTACTAAATTAATCTTCGTACAGATTGGGACAATGGAGGACTTAGCAACATAATACAGAATTCTTGTTTGCAAAATTTCGCTCCTACAAAAGATTTGTTCTAAATAAATCGAGCTTACGGTTAAGGGATCTCTTTAAAGCTTCTGCGAGTTAAATTTGATTTTTGGAAACAATGATGGTGGAGTCAGCGTTACACCTGCATTATACCCTTTGTTCGCTGCCGATCCCCTTGACTAGAAGGTACCTTTATTAAGCCCGTATAAATTGACAGGCCCGAAAACAGTCGTAAAATTCGTTCACAAAGGGAAATGAGTAAAATTGTACGGATGAAAATGCTCGTTAGCCTTTCATTTCGAGTAAGTTATTCATTTGTTGTAATTTTATGGACGAAGTAGCTATTCTTGGAAGTTTTATGTTTTTATTCTTCAGTCATTCATACTTGACCTATTGTAGTTCAAGTTACGCTAAGTTTAAAAAACGCTTTTGTGCCACCTGGCACCAGTTTGTTCTAAATACTCCTGAGGACATCGTTAGCGATAATTGAATTTCAGTTGCGCTTAGTTTCTCCGATATAATGATTTTTATTCGTAGGCAAACAAGTCAGTCGTCTGCGGACTAAAGAAATCCTATTTTAAGTAACAAAATAAATAGGACGTCTTTCTTCGAAAATAAGATATATTAAGCTATACAGTTTGCCCTTTAGACCGTATTCCATCGCAGTAGCGGTGATTTTTGTAGTACAACCGTGTACAGTCATGACCAACAATATGTTCACGTTCAGTGGAATACAATATAATAACAATTTTCTATGAGAATATTGATTAAAATTGTTAGATGTTTTGTTGACAGAATCTTTCATCACATAGGTAGGTACCTACTATTATAATTGTTGTATTTTTTTGAAATTTTAATTGATACTGTAGAAATAAAATTAACATACCATCACGCCTGATTTTGCCGAAGGGTTAGGCAGAGGTGTTATTTTTATATACACCCACATTTTTCCGGTATGTTTAGGTCCCATTAACCGGGCACAAATCCAGACTCCGAGCTACTACTGGACATTTCATAAAAAAATCCGATAAAACTTTGCTCGTTCTAGGGATCAAACGCAGGACCTCTAGTGTAGCAATCGCGCTTAGGACCATGAGACTAATGAGGCAGAGACAGAAGTAAAATTACCACTATGTAAAAAGAAAACCACCAATGCCAACATCATTTACTCATTGATTTTGTCGTGCTTTAACTATACATTTTACTGTATCTGGAAATTGAATTTTAACAACATTGTATACCGAAAATTAATCAATTATTTCTAAATGTAATTGAATTCTCATTCAATGTTTATGTCTACGATTCGAGAGTAGTTATATAGGCAGTATTTATCTATATATACCTACTGTTTCGTGACTAAGTAAATGAATTTTATTGGAGTATTCATAACTGAAGTACTCACTATTCTCTTATTAATTTATACACAGACCTAAGGCTGTCTTTCGTTATTGTTTATACTGGAATATTATATTATACCCTTAAAGACCAAACTAACTGACATTAATAATACTTACCAAGATTTCATTAAGTAAAAGTTATACGTACTAATACTTATATTTATATATTCTATATTATTAGTTTTAGTGTTGGGCGCACAGGAATATTATTTTCTAATTTTAATTATTACGTACAGGCGTATCTTATTGCCAATAAATTCATATTATCATTGTCTCATCTATATTAACATACTACATAGAAGCGGCGGTAGCCTAACGGCTAGGGCGTCGGACTTGCGATCATATGGTTGCCGGTTCGAACCGCACCCATTGCACTACCGACGTGAACCCACTCGTAACACAAGCATTTAGCTTAGCACGAGGGGTTAACAAGAATACTAGTAATGTGTGATTGTTTGCAGTACGAAGTAATGTGTGGCAATACACGGCAAACACTGTGGGTGTACATACATTAGAACACCTCTGCCTAAGCCTTCGAGGTATATAGGCGTGATAGTATGTTATGATATGAATTAACTGTTATCGCGTGATATAATAAATAATCTATGTTAATCTATAATAGTGCAGCTTCTTAATTATGAAAGAAATATTAAAATTGTATAGTTTCAGAATTTATCGATTACAAACAAATAAATCTTTATTCATTAGTAGTACAAGTACTGTTATTATCACTTTGGTAAAAGGACCAAATAAAACTAAAATTTTGTATCAAAAGTACAGTCAAAAAACCATCACAACGTTCGGAATATTCGTTCGAGCTTTCGAAATGGATACTTGCTTTAAAAGCAAAACTAATGGACTAGTTATTAAGTCTGCTCACAAAGTAGCACTTACGTGTCAATGGCTTGTGCTGTAGTAACGACAAAATCTAGACTTGAAAGAGGTCACCTCGCCTACCAATTAGGTCGAAAATGTACCTATGACTGATCATATTTTTTAAAAATAAAATCAATAACAGTAGTAGTGTCTCGCAGGCATGTCTACATACATGCCAGCATGAATGTGTCCGCATGACCGGGGAAGTACTACCCTCCCACAGAAAATCGACGTAAAGTAGCAGTGTGCATACTGTTGCGCCTCGTGAGTGTAGAGCGCCGAGACCCAATTCCTCTCTCAGTCCCCTTTTAATTTTTTTAGGCAATGGGAGGGGCTTTTCCTTAAATAGCCTCGGCAACGCATCTGCAACTCCTTTGGTATAGCAAAACCCATGCGGCGATCACTACATACCATCGGGTAGATCGCCTGCTAGTTTGCCAAGTTATCCCATATAAAAAAAAATTCTCTTTTGTTTATTAACGTCTATTCAAATTCAAATCTTTATTGCTTTCATATGTCACAAATGTATTGTTGGTTGGTTGGTTGATGTTCAATATGTACAACTTAACATGTATGAGTTTATCATAAACATTATAAAGTCTAATAATAAATGAAGAAAATATCATATTGCAACTGCAATTTCGTACCTTGAGGATAATTTTGTAACGAACAACTTTAAAAATATGCTCTGGACGCCACTAAAAACTTCAACCACTGCAACTCCCTGAGGAGCAAATATGGCCGCTACTCAGTTTATTTTTACAATTTACGTCTTCAAGAGTTGTTATAATTTAGGAATAATATATAAAAAATATTTGCCCAGAATTTACAAATGAATGTGAATAATGTGTCTTCACATGAATGACTTTTGTCTATATTGGATTAAAAAGAACTTTACTAAACTTCAGAATCACAACAATACAAAGATTTTCTATAATACAAAATATTTTATATCTAATACTATAACAAAAGCTGAAACAACTTTTCTCACTGTTATAAAACTAAGTTTTCTACTCATCCATTTTCATAATTTTATTTATATGTTATATCGAATGGATAAGTCATTCACAATATTCTCATTACTTATGGTTGTGCTGGTCACGCACGTACAGTAAATACTTAACTAATAAGTTCGATAAATAACTTTTTATTTTATCGAAATCGAATCAACGACGTGCGTAAGAACTCACTCAATTTGTTTCACGAAAAGAAACCAAATCTTAATTGAACATTTTAGCCACAAAAATTACGCAGTTCTACAATCGGAAGTCGCAATTTCCAAGCCGTTTGATCGCAATCATTACGTCTGACGTATCAAACAGAAAGATCCATGACATAAGCCTCCAACCTGAAAAATGAAAGTTGCAAGCAGGCCATAAAATTGGTAAATTTTACGGATTTCCGATTTTCAATGTTCGATTCACCGTGAACAATCGATGCTTGGGCGAGCAATAGACAGTTTTCTAGCGCGTAAATCTACCTTTAGGGTGACAACCCTATCTGTGACGATTTTACGAATACGCGTGATTTTCTATTTCGTAGTCTTGTATCTGTTGCTAACCCTAATTTAACGTGACCTTTTAGAGCCTTTGTGATGTTCTGAGAGCCAGAAATTTATTACACCTATGATATTCACGCTCGCTCGACCGGCTATACACAGAAATTGCTGTCGTTTATGATAATACTCGTAATTTAAAACAACAACAACCCTAGGGTTGACTGCTGATCGAAGGGTCGTGGGGTTAAATGGGAATCTATTAGGTCATTACCCACAGACAACTTATCGGGTCATATCTTTTTGATGACACGTGAAAATTACTAGAATCACATACCTTTCTTGTAAGATCTTACCACTTGAGCGTGAGAATTGAGTAGGAAGTTTGTTGTGTTGTAAATATGATCAGATTCTGAGACTTTAAACAAAAAAAATACAGGTTTTTGTAATGCGCTGTGAATATAACGAAAATATGACGTATGTATTTTACAACAAGTACCTACCTACTTATCGCTCTAAGTAAATTACAAACGAATGAGATTGCCAGCTCATTAATTATATATTAATGTACAACTGAGTCGTGATAGACTAAGCATAGTATTGTAGGGCGAGATAACATCTAGGGCATACGATAGGGACGGTAAGGCCCATAATGGTCCTGGCGAATGTCAAGAATACCATGGCCTACTATAGGGCTAGAGAAGGTTATACGATGTTCAGCGGGTAAGAGTCGGACATACCCTGCCGCTTCTTCTTCTTCTTCATCTTGCTCATGTTATGGGAGCTTTTGTCACTTTAATTGTCTGCATCAGCATTGCGTTACCCAATCACTTCATTATTAAGCTTATTAATTGCAGATACTGATAATTTTAATATTAGTTTTTCTACTCAACTTTAAATATTATAAATGCTGTGCATATCTTTTATTGATTTTAACATATGTCCATATCCCACTATTTGCTAATTACCAATGGTTTATGTTATTATTGTTGATATGCGTTAATAAATAAATAAATAAATAAATTACCAGTTCGTAAAGTTAAGCAGTTACATTATCTGTAGTTTTATTTTGCATTTTCATCACTAATAGTAAACTCTCCTAGACTTCTCTCAAAGACACATCATCAACCCATTTATAGTTCCACTGGTAGGTACAGGTCTCCTCACAGAGTGAGAGGGGTTAAGCTATAGTCCACCATGCTAGCATACTGCGGGTTTGCAGACTTGAAACGCTTTTGAGAATAACTCTCAAACAAATTTCATCACGTTTTTTTCCTTCACTATTAAAGCGAGAGTTAATTATTAATGCGCACATGGTTACAAAAAGCCAGAGGTGCGTGCCTTAGATTCGAACTCGAGGATGACTTGACAGTCCAATGGTCGTATCACTAGGTTACCACTATTGCTCACATTATAAACCTTAAACATAATAGCCTGAAACTTAAAAAAAAAAAAAAACAGATTCCATTTTAGGTTAAGACATGACTGCCTCGTTAGTCTAGTGGTCCTAAGCGTGACTGCTACGCTGGAAGTCCTGGGTTCGATTCCCAGGTGGTCGCAAAAAAGTATCATTGAGTTTTTCTATAAAATTCCCAGTAGCAGCTAGGACTCTGGATTTGTGCCCGGTTAATGGCAATAGGCTCGCCCCCTATTACATGGGACCTAAACATACCGGAGAACTGTGGATGTATTAGTACACTTCTGCCTAAGCTTCGGGGAAAAACAGGCGTGATGGTATGTATGTACATATGTAAAGACATCCCTAAGAAACAATATGGGATAATCCCCATGGGGTTCGGAAATCTGGTAAGTATAACACTATGACACCTTAAGCTATTATTTTGATATAGTAGAGTTGCAGTGAAAGAAGAATAAAAAACCTTCTTCAGCACGAAGAAAAGATAACTTTGATTACCAACGGTAATTAAGAATCACGTATTAGGCACTTCTAACGAAATCTCGTTAAAAGTAATAAGTTAATCTGCTTTGCTCGCTACATTATTAATTTTCTAGTTATTCACCCTCGTTCAGGTAAACAAGTATCTACGTGATAGAAGTAAGACCAAAGTAGGTTTGAGTTAATTTCGAATTATAAGACAAACTTCTCATTGAGAGAATTTCATCAACTTTGAATAAATCCCAGTAAAATTACTGTTTATTTCTTACAAATTGTGTTCGATTTAAAAAATTAATTTACCTTTCTGAGAGTAGCGGCTATTATAGAATATGGCATCAATAGGTAAATAAATCATATGTACCGTATATACCGATTAAACTATCACGACCGTATTTACCAAAGGGTTAGGCATACTAAAATGTACACCCATAATTCCGAAACATAATTTTGAAGTCCTATTTATTAGGGGCGAGCCTATTCCAATTAAACGGGCACAAATCAAAATTCGGATCTGCTATGACAAATATCATACACAGGCCCTATAGCGTAGCAGTCGCACTTACAACTACTAGAATTAAAGTTTTTCTTATGTATCGTGTATTTAAATACCAGAGTTTCCCGCGTCTTCGCCCACATACAATCCCCGTATCCCGTGAAATAAGCTGCCTTCGACGAATATTGGCGTGATGATACCATCACGCCTGTATTCCTCGAAGGCAGCTGTGCACTTAATATACAGCCACAGTTCGCCGGTATGGTTAGGTCTCATGTAAAAGGGGGCAAGCCTTCTGTTACTAGGTTATTTATTACATCACGGGATACGGGATCGAAATTCTGGTATTTAAATACACTATATATAAGAAAAACTTTAATTCTAGTGGTTGTAAGTGCGACTGCTACGCTATAGGCCCTGTATATGATATTATTTTTCATAGCAGATCCGAATTTTGATTTGGGCCCATTTAATTGGAATAGGCTCGCCCCTAATAAATAGGACTTCAAAATTACAAAATTATGTTTCGGAATTATGGGAGTAGGTGCATTGTATGTATGGAATAATGTAGCTTTCTAATAGTGTATGGACGAACTTTTGTAACACACTTAAAAGACATAAAAAATCTACAAATAAGATTGTTAAAATACCTAGTAAATAAGAAAGCTAAAAAAATGTGCAACAAGGAATATGACAAGTTATTTCCTTTATGTAAAATTCTACCAATAGAAAAAAAAGTCAAATATTTAATAGGCTTAGAATATTACTACAGTGATAAGTTTTAAAGTGTTGTCGAGAATAAATATAATACCAAAAGAGCTAGAGAACAAAGACTGACAAAACCAAAAGTGACCAATTTTTATGGAGCAAGGACAAATAAATTTATGGTACCAAAAGTATTTAACGATATAAATATATTAAGACAGGGCCCTAGAGTGAATATTAGTATATTGAAGAAAAAACTCAAAGATACTCTGTTGAATGGTATGCCTAAGATATGAGGTAGTACTTACATATATAGTAGCATACCTTTTGTTGGTATTATTAATATTTTGATAATACATATTATAATGCAGGTTAGGTTATGTTAACACATTAAGAGCGCATCTCGCCGTTAAACAATTATGTTCGGTGAGTATAAAATGTAATAGACCTAAGTTACGATTGCAAAGTAAAATAAATTAAAAAAAAAAAAAAAATAGTGAAAGAATTATTTAAATCGGTTCAGTAGTTTCAGAGTTTATCGACTACAAACTAACACTTCCTGTTTATAATATGAATAACAATGAAAGCATAGATTTTTATCCAGTAACCGTGTTAAAATCAAAAATAAATTATAGGTACCAAAGTATATGTCGTTGTTTACAAGGTTTGTGTAAGATTTCCTAATATAACGAGCTTATTTGAAAAGTACTGTAGTAAATGTTCGCTCCAAGTCTTACTCAATCGAATTTCCTCGAAGAAAGTTCCGGAATCAATTTTGTATTTTATATCCCTCTAGTGGCAGATCTAATCAATACACATTATGCCCTAAACGGTTTCCCCGGTTAAGTTTCCCCTAGATACAGGTAAATACGTCTTATTTATAATAGAAACGTGATAAGTTGCGGTCGGATTCTATTTTTCGACCAATTTATAAGACTTGGTTTCTTTTTCCGAGGCCCCTCGATGTTCGGAAATGGTATTTTATATAGATAAATAATACTGTCAATTTCAGAATAACATTTCATTACGCCTATATTTCCCGTAGGATTAGGCAGAGGTGTACCATGTACTAAGTATAAAAAAAATACCAAAAAAAAATTATTTTTACACAATTTAACTAATTTCTTTTTGTCTAGATATTTATTTTAATATCACAACGAATAAACACCATACCATATTCTAATAAACTACTATTGAATCCAAAGTAACAAAATAATTTCCAAAATAAACTTTCAGTAATGATATGATAGGTAGCAAACACTAGCAAGTACTCATTATCAGCACTTTTACCAAATAAATTATTTAAGAGTTCATTAACTCACGTACAACTATTTCGAGAATACTTGAGTTAATGTACCTCCCTCCAATTCGAAGTGAGTGCCCGAATTGCTTTTAACTTGAACTTACTTCTTTATTTTATAAAACCAACAATATGCGTACGTTGTTTTCATCATTATTCATTTCTAGGTATAATTAGGCAATATAAGCCTTAGTTAAGTAGTAAATGAGCGTAATACAGTCACTTTTCTTGATCTAGGAATCGAACCTAAGACATTATAGCCACCTATAAATAATGCAATTCAGATATAGTTGTATGTATAAATAATAATAATTTAATACTTTTTTCCTATAAAAGTGCAATAACACCGTCAAAATATATTACACAGCTGATTTTTTTATATAACAATGACAAAAAAAATCAAAGCATGTCCAGAATCATGTACTGAATTTACAGTAAGCGGCTGTGCGTCGATGTCACTTTCACCCTGTACAGTATGGCTTGGAAAGTTTCAAACACGCGTATTAATGCTAGCTGCGCGTTCATACTATGAGATTATTGCGCGTGAACACTACACCAACACATACGCTGTGTTATCGTGGCACTACATGTGTTCACGCTTCACTGACACCAACTCGGATGGAGCGCTAGCTCGATAGCATGTGTGTCTATAAATAAAAAAATTCAACGCTACGTGCTCAAGCTAGTTAGAAAAAAGAATTGGTCACTGTAAATTTAGGCTTCTAGTTTTTACCACAAAGAAGTAACAGGCTTTGAGAAAAGGATGGTACGGACGTCCCTTTTTTTACTTGGTGAGGGCACGGCCTTGCCCCCATATTTTCAAATCGGATCGCATTTGACGGAAAAAATTGTGAATATATAAAAGTAAAAAAATACATACAGTCCAACAAAGAACCGCCTCATTTTTTGAAGACGTTTGATAAAAACACAACAACCTTTAACAATCATTTATATGGTGCATGCACAAACCAGTAACAATATCAAAATAAAATAATGATGTCTAAAAACAAACGTCCGAAATATAATAAAACAGTTGTTGGCCTTAATATACACTAGCTACTAAATATTATAAATGGGAAAGTAACTCTATTTATCTGCAACGTTTTCATGGCGAAACTGATGAACACATTTTGATAAAATTTGGCAAGCTGATATAATATCTATTCTGGGACTCAGGACCTGTGTGATTAAGTGAAGTAATAATATCAAAATAAATCTTTTCAATTTATCTGGCTTCAGGATTATCAAAATCGATCTCATTTCATTATGAATCTGTAACGTACTGGCACAGCTACTATCACCTGACACAAAGGCAAATCTATGCTATGATATGCCCTGAAGCTATGCCAAAATTTACAATAAAAAAAACTACTATCACGTGTCAAAATGATACGTGATAGTATCATATTGACACGTGATATTCTTCATTTCTAATTTATTCTGATTGCTAAGGACAGTCCTACTTCCCCTTAAAAAAAATGTAGTCTTACTCTATCTACCTTATCACAATGCAACCTCGTTTGCCTTAAAATACGTTAATCCCGTCCCAGCTAAGTGATGTCGGTCGTAAAGGCGTAGGCCAGATAACTGAACAAAATAAAGTGGGGAATTAAGAGGCTGACTTCTCCCAGCAGTCAATTATCATATTACGCTATTGTCACTTTCTTTTTCTTTGCGAATGGAAACTGAATCCGAAAACAAAAGAGGGAGGCTAATTTAAAAAAGTTGAGTATAATATTCATGGTTTTTTTAATGTCACAAATATTTACTCCTTTTTATTCGGTGCATAAATAAAAGGAAAAAAATATTCTAAATTCAAATTCGTAATTTTTGACATTGACTTTTCAAACCTTATTTATTTTGTTTTTCTTTTTACGAGTATTACGTAAACCCCAACAACTGAAGAATAATTTCATACAGAGAAAATGTTCAAAATATAATTTCGGTCAAGTATCAGCGCCTAAAACGTCAGTAATGTCACCTTTGGCGCAATTTTTGACCTCAATTCAATTAAATACTCGTATGTTCGCGTTTGGCTTAATTTTTAGTTTAGTAAAAAACCATTCGAATTTTTGAATGTGAGACTAGGTCGGAATTATATTTTCAAGCATACTAATTATTTTACATAAAATGAAACATGAGTACCTATGTCCACGTATCAGTTCCGATATGAACACAGTATAAATATTCCATATTTTCGCAAGTGAACGGGTACTGCTTGTGTGCTGTCACTAGCAAGATGCTTTTGGTATTACAACTCCTACCGTTTTGCTTCCTATGCAAAGAGCACAGCAATACGTTCATAATTAATCGGATTCCGGCTGTTTTCATGTCGCTTGAGTCGTATGTACAATATACACGAATATTTTGCTCTAGTGGTGTGAGTGATGAAAACTGTGTTTAATATTCTACCACTATCTACTCATTTTGTGTGAAGCAGGTAGTAGAAAAGTGTTTTATCGAAATGATTTCTGCTAGATATAAGATACTTTTTTACACTGGTATATTCTAATTATTTATAGAATCTTTATGTATAATAATAAAAAAGTATGGATTTATGAAAAATACAATCAAAGGCAGGATTCGTACCTGCAATCCTCCGGTAAAGTACACCACACGCTTTAGCCACTAAGCTACCGAGACAAATTGAAGGGACACAGTTTCGAAGTTCGTTATAGGTTCGAGTTAGAAAATGTATACCTTTGATATTTCGCATTATTATGAAAAACTTATTGTAGCCTTTTTAAAAATAGTTTTTTAATCTTGCAAAAACAAAAATACTTAAACTTAAACTACTACTAGTCGTGGGTTCGATACCCAGATCGAGCAAAATGTTATTGGGTTTTTCTATGAAATTCCCAGTAGCAGCACGGAGTCTGAATTTGTGCTCGGTTAAGGGCAATAGGCTCGCCACTTCATAGGACTTAAACATGCCGGCGAAATGTGGGTGTAAATTAGTACAGCTCTGCCCAACCCTTCGAGGAATACAAGCGTGATGGTATGTTATACCTACCTATATATTCATTCGTATCGTAGGTATTCTAATAAATTCAAACATTCAGCATACATCAATATTTCCACATATTATCTCACAATATCCTCGCTACATTTCAAAGAAACCTGTACGTTTCTACGCTTAGGTCTTACATACGTAAATATAACCTTCAAAGGATTTACATATGAACGTGAATTTTAGCAAAAATCTCAAAAACTTTCACACAGAATCAACATCTTTACTAAATTCCACCGTAGCCGATGACACGTCTGTCATAACTGTCTCGAAACGTCAAATTTCAGTTTGCAAACTTACATTAAACATTCTTAAAAAAACCCATTCATCTATTTTAGACTCTACATGCTTGGAATAAAGGCTAAAAAGCAACTTAATTAGCTCCTGGCGCCGCATTTGCAAGTTTGCCCCCGGATTATGTTAACTAGGTTAGCCAGAAAATGTATGTCAAAGAGATTTTGGTCGTATGTCGTCTTTTCAGACAGAATTTTCAACACTTCTAAATAAAATGAAGCCAACTTTGCTGTTTCAATATTTAAAAAGGTATAGTTTTATTTACTTTATAGTTTTCATTTGTTGGTCAAATGTAAAAGGTCATTTTCCTTACAACTCCAACAAAACTACTTTGTTTCAGTAAATAGAAAAAAGGATACCTATTGGAATAAAACGACTATTTGGGGATTTCATCGCAGTGTTATGGTATTATTAAACTCCTAAAATCGTTACGGGTAGGCTGAAGTGTTGTTCGTCTAGACATTAATACAGTAAAATGCGATAAAATCCATACATAGTACCTAGTTTTATATCAATACTGTTTACGTAAAATCTGAAATTAATAGGTTAAATAAAAATATTGCCTGCCTCGAAAAAAGACTGCCTCGTTGGTCTAGTGGTCCGAATCGCGACTGCTACGCTAGAGGTCTTGGGTTCGATCCCCAGGTCGAGCAAAGTGTTATTGAGTTTTTCTATGAAATTCTCAGTAGCAGCTCGGAGTCTGGATTTGTGCCCGGTGAATGGCAATAGGCTCGCCCCCTATTACATGGGACCCAAACATACTGGCGAACTGTGGGTGTACATTAAGTACACCTCTGCCTAACCCTTCGGGGAATACAGGCGTGATGGTATGTTATGTTAAATAAAAATATGTATACCTATGAGAATGCAAGAAAATCCTGTCATAGGGTTAATTATTTACATAATCGGCATATAATGTTCCCACTGCTGGGACACAAGCCTCCTCTCGGTGAGTGGGAGTGGGCCGAAATCCAACACGCAGGCCCAGTGAATTTTTGGTTCTAGGACATGCCGGTTTTCTTACGATATTTCCTTCATCGTTTTGGAAGCTGCAGTGGTGATAATAATCAACACAATAATTTACACAAAGTAAAACGCCTGTCTGGGTTCGAACCTACGACGTACAACTCGTAAGTTGCGGCCATTACCATTTGGCCACCAACGCTCCTCCTGTAGTTATTTATTCACATAATATTTTTCTTTTTTCCATTTTCCGGACTTCGCGGTGACATAAAACTTATTGAAAAACATGACATCCAGTAAAAATATAAACTCGGTTTTTGGGGAAAAGGTCCGTAAGTCATCATCCCGAAGACATAAATAAGGTATTTATGTACATACTAATGTTACGAAATGGTTTATCTAAATAACATTTCTTTAATTCCGAGAACTTTGTCTTTGCTCTCGACTCGACCCAAATGTAACATTACGAAATCTTGAGTTCTTGACCTCCCAAGTAATTTGCCAGCGTTAGTTATAATTTTAATCATATACACTGTGTTTTAGTTTGTTACCCCGGTGAGTGAGAAGTGTGCTCCAAAACACATAAAACATACCATCACGCTTGTATTCCCCGAAGGGTTAGGCAGAGGTGTACTAATATGCACCAACATTTCGCCGGTATGTTTAGGTCCTATGTATTAGGGGGCGAGCCTATTGCCACTAACCGGGCACAAATCTAGACTCCGAGCTGCTACTGAGAATTTCATAGATAGATCCAATAAAACTTTGCTCGACTTGGGGATCGAACACAGGACCTCTAGCATAGCAGTCGCGCTTAGGACGACTAGATCAATGAGGCAGTATATTGTATAAGTGTGCTCCATTGTATTCATATTTAACAAACGCAGGCTTACCTAATCGCATTATTATCTCAGCGAGTGCTATACCTACCTAGTGATAAGCTTTATTTCTAGCTGTTAGTATCAAGTGATAAATTGACCCTAATATTGGTAAAATAGTTAGTTAAAGCAATAAAAAATACGTTTACGAGTGATGTTTTAGAGGTGTAGCCTACACATACACACTAAACATCGTTTTTATTTAAAAAAAATCGTGATTAATTTACTTATCGAGATTTTAACCCTCTGACTGCCTGCTTGACGGAGGCATTTCATGCATGCCTTATTTATATACTATCGTGTTTTATAACGCGATCCTATACGTTATTAATACTGCTTCAAACGTATCTCAAACGTAATCGTTTCGTAAACTCATTGCATCACTACAAAACAGAATGTGTATTTCAATCTGTAAGTACATTGATATGTAGTAAAGCTATAACTAAGGATTACTAAAAAAAATATCTTTGCTACTGTATAAATCGATTTTGATAATTATTTATTTTTATTTAATTGAGTATATATTTTTTTTACTAATTAATTTTTTATAATAGCAAATTATCTTTTCGACGCGTAACGTCATCTGTCAGGGTAAATTTGTGATCAGAAACAGGAAAATAAGGGCCAGTATATACATACTACGACGACGCACGATAAGGTAAGCCTTATTTTGTAGTGCGAAAAATCCTCATGGATTATACGTCGTCCGTAGACGAGACGAATGTCGGACTCATACTTGCTTTCCAATCCATTTGATTACCTATATGACACGGTATTGTAATTACATATTCCCTGACAATATGGTCACCCTACAGGTAGGTATGATATATTGTAAACTTTGAGGAATTTATGTGACAAGCGTACTAACGGGTGGTGTTACGAATTAATTACCACGTTCAAGGGCTGCGGTTAATTAAACAGGTTACGCCACCCGTGACGTTGGTTTGCCACCAAATTACGTGTTAATTACGTACTAAGTGAACGTATAACGTGTATTTTACAAAAAATAGTAGAAAAATTAATGAAATATTTTGCCGTCACATTTCAAGTTATACCGTAAACAATAAGTATGTGCCTACACGCTCAATTTATCAATGCGTAATTTAAAATTATAGGTCAAAGGAATCCAAAGATATTTGCGTTTCTGGCTCGAAAGACCAAACCAGACCAGACCAGAGGAAATAGGTAAATAATTTGAGTTCATTGATTAATTAATTTACTTGCTTGCTACTACTTACTACTATTATTTGATTATGATTAATTGATACTGCTTTGATTATAGTGAATGGGTACACATAACGAACACCACACTTACTTTAATTACGTAGGTACGTACCTACGTGGTATAAATGTGTTTATTTTACATAAAACAAGAAACTATACCTTCAGTAGATATATTCAAAACCTCATTGGAATCACCCTTATGAACGACCCATTCATTAATCTCAATCACCTTACAATTTAATGAATCACTATTTATAACATGTACAGTGGGTTATAGCTGTTACCTGACCCACCGAGACCGCGCCGTTCCACCCAGGGTGGGTCAGGTAACAGCTATAACCCACTGTACATGGCCATATTTTTGGTGTAAAATAAAGAATATTCTATCTATTTATTTAAATTTACGTTACTTTTTTTAAAGATTGTCGGAGCGACTACTTTCAATACTAAAAACAAAATTGAAATCTGCTCAGTAGTTTTTGCGCCAACCCCTAATAAACAGACAAACATCCCAAAAATATAATTTTCTTTATATTCTTAATTCAACTTTTTTATATCTTCAATGTACAGAAACAGGTTTTCAATTGTATGATACATAGTTACAAGTTGCCACGCTCCTTCTGGGTGAGAATGCACTAAGCACCTGTCCGACTTCTAAATACAAACGTAGTATACAAAAACAAAAGTTGAACTAAAGCGCAAGTTAGTTGTAAGCGATACAACTCCACGTAACTGCAAGGTGACCAACCTATCATCCCCTGTTCTTGTACAAACGTGCCAACTAACTTAACTGAACTTTAAACTTAATGCTCTACTTGCTTCAGGAAGAAAACAGTGTGAGAAATATATAGTTTTATATTTTTCTAGCTACCTTCTTCTAAACCGTTCTCTCATCATCTGTTGTTCGTAATGGTCCATTTTTTTAGGCATAAGATTCCTTCAGTGAAACTATTTGTAACTTTTGCATCAGTAGTATTTATAGTAGACATTTTGGCGGTTTTACGATCAAGGAAGCAGTTTCTGGATGACACAGATAATAAATATATACAACCTATACCTTTTTGCTTATTTTTTATTAAATTTTAGCATTAAATAATGCGAAATGTACACAAATATATGAATATTCTTGTGGCAGAAAAAATTCGGCCTCAGACAGGGTTTGAACCTGCGTCCCTCTGATTAAGTAAAGCGTCTGGAATTACTAAACCAGAGGGACTAGGCTCGCCCTCACAGTTCGCAAGTATGTTTAGGTATGTAATAGGTACATGGGACCTATCATACTTGCGAACTGTATGTGGATGGTAGGTGGTGATAGGTAGGATGGCAAGGTCTTACCTTTTTACTACCTTACCTAACGGATTTTTTTTTACTTAATAGCTAAACCATAAATTAAGACTAGCAATCAGAAACCACTTTGATTCATTTTCCTATAATATAACCTAGTACGGTATATACCATAAAAGTACTCAATCCATATAATGTGTAGTCATTGACCCCAACTTACTGATTTTACTTAGCCAGCAATATAATCTATATTGATATTCCATTATAAATATTAACACCGCAGCCTATAGAGGACCTTATGTGCTCAATATTAGGTCTATATTAGCGTTTACAGACAAATTCGTAATCAAAGCTCAAAAGCCTACTTCATTATAAGCCAAATAATCAGACTTTGCCCGAATTATTACTTGGTTTGGTATATAAAGCCTTCAAGGCTGTAGACTATTCGAATTTGTATTAATGTCCAGCTGACGAGGTCAAACAACCTGAATAAAAAGGACTTAATAAGGTGTATAAACCTTTCCATCAATTGGTATGGTATTGTAACCATCAGAGAATGAGATTCTTCGTATCATTTCATCATTATCATAAGGGTAATTTAGATCGACCTGAATGGAGACGTCTTTTATAGGGACCAGTTACTGACTTTGAAGAAAAAGGAGGCATGAATCATACAAATAGCGTGAACACCTCAAAACTAAACTTACAGCTGTAATGTTTTAAAGTCGATTTTAGTCCGACAATACCCGATGCATTTTTCTGGTGACAGATATCCCATTAAGAAGCGGTATTTGTAGCAGAGATTAAAAAGGTTACTACCAGAATTCATATTTTTTTTCACTTAATGCTATAACTACTAAAATATTTGTTATAACCCTGATAATGGTTTAGAAACGTCATCTTGTTTTTCAAGTAAAACTAGCACTTTATTTTTATTTTATTGTCTGTTAGCGAATAGTATCAATGCAACCGCATTCGGTAAATTGTAATTGCCAGTCGATGATAAGTTAGAATTGTGTGGTTTCCTAAAGTAATTAATAACAGCGCACCATGATACCTCTTCAACCGATAACCACAGGTTTCAGTTGATGTTAACTCAAAGAACAAATGTATTACAAGAACTAGCTACTGAGAGAATTCATTATCTAATCATAAAGCACATCGAGAGAACCAATTTGTGCGATCACCTACCTACTAGATTGCTCTGCACAATAATTACTGGCATGGCTTCCTTTATTACCTGCCTCATTCCTCTTGTGGTGCGAATCCTGGCTACAGAGCATTGTGAAGTTATTCTGGAACCGATTTCTAAAATTTATAGGGTGTTTGTATGAAATTCTCAGTAGCAGCTCGGAGTTTAATGGCAATAAGTTCGCCCCCTACTACATGTAACCAAAAGTATTTAGGCGACTGTGGACACATCGACATAGCAGATTTGTACAAATTTCGTTCAACTTTGCTAGTTTAAAATAACATTGAAAAATTTAAAATACCTTTTGACATTTATGACATAAAGGTCTTCAGTTAAGATGACGCAAACAGGGGGCCGCTTACGTCAAATATTCCCCTAACATTGATACCTTCATATAATCTCTTTGGGCTTTAGAATTAATAACATAAGTTAAGTATATAGATAAGTTCGTATACGGAAAGCCAGTATAGCCGTTCTCTTTGTAGTAGGGTAGATTAATATTGGATTTAATGAAAACCTTTGGAGTAACATAAATCACCGTCCATTGATGGCAGGGCTTATTAGTAGGGGATAAAGACTGTCACAGCGTGGGGGCTTCCATCGTAAACATTCCACCTAAAAGATTTTTTCCTTAGTGTTTATTGGATATTATTTCTATTTCCGTAGATATATTACTAAGATTTGAGTTTATGTTCTTGTGGTATCTGTATTTTTACACAGAATGAAATAAAATAAAGATAATGATAAATGTTTTTTTTATAGATTTCTTACAAGATACTTTTACAAGTCCCTTTTTTAGTCTTAGATCTAATTTTATCTGTAAACTTTTTTATAAAAATGAGTCATGTCAACATGGTCTCATTTTTAGAAAAAAGTTTTACGTAATAATAAAATATGTCGGTAGCAATAAAAAAAAATTGCTGAATTTTTCGTTCGTAAATGTACTTGTAAAATACAAAATATTTCGGCAGAGTAGAGCAGCAATTTTTAAATTAAATGATTTTTTTTAACTTTTGAAGTAATTATAGTGAAATTTGCCAATGTAAAATAATAAAAAAAGATATTTCTGGATACATTTCTGAGATATATAATTGAAGCAAGCGGGACAGTCTAACAAATACAAGTACATGTGCATAAGCATGAGCAACTGATAAGACTCTGCACACTCCATTCACTCCATTTTCCTTGTAAATGAGTATAAAAACAGCACCATTTTCATAAGAGCGGCGTGTGTAGCTCGCCTTATCATGCCGTGTATCCATGACGCTAGCACTCAGCCGATTGCACAAATTAAATCGAATGACTCGACTCGTAGCAAACACACAGGAATACACAAAAATATTAATCCAACCCTTTGCTAAGATGAAACTATAACTTGGACTGTTGCTTTGATTATTCGTCTTTTTATTGAGATTAAGAAACAAAAGGGCTGGCTGGTAATATTTCATGAAACGTAAAATTATTTATTTGTGATAACCGCACCTTGTTATACTACTGCTTTGCCTAATACGGAATATAATCGATCTCTAACTAGTATTGTTTCGATAGGATGCTTAGCTTAGCCCTAATAACTCAATCCGATACACCGTTACGACCAATATGGAGTCGAATATAGGCTGCACAATAAGGATCGAACGGGATAGAACACCACCACTTCCTAAGCTGTTAGTATTACGCTATGATTCCATTACGTCATAGAGGTTGCTTTTCCCTAAACCTTCATCAATATTTTTACGTTTGATTTCTAATAGAACCAGTAAATCTTTTTTTTATGAAAGATAAATTCAGTTTATGGCATTTTTTCTTATTTTGCACAAATTTTAATAGCACAGTGGATTACTAAGCTTAAGCTTAGTGGCTTAACAGTTCAGTGTACTTAATCGGAGGAACGCAAATTCGAAATCTGCCTATTATCGAATTTTTCTTTCACTATATAATATATGTATTTATAGATATTTAACATTAAAACAAATAACTAATTAATAAATATATGTATATTCAACTTCCTGATTTCCGAGAATACATATTAAGTACTCTTTTGCTAAATACAGTTTCAAAGTGGCAACTACTATTGTGTGTTTGTTAAAAAAAAGCAAGCAGCGTATTTGTTTATTCATCCAGATTAATCAAAAACCAATATATCCAGCCTCAGTAACTACACACCGTACATAAAAGCAACATAAAGATATTATATTTCATATTTTCAGGCGCGTTATTGATAACTTTATATGAGACTGTTATTGAAAATGCCTGGCAAATATGTACTGATATTTATGACGAGTTATCGCGCAACTTCCCGTGTATGCCGACTAAGTTATTCTTCAACATTTACCTATGTTATTAAATGTATCTGTATGTATGTTACTCCGTTATGTTTCATTCTCAATGAGGTTCCAATTTCAGCATTTTATATGGACATTGACTTCTCAGATACTGAGAACCTTTCCTTAATTTTAATCTCGACTTCAGGCTTATTATTTCATAAACTTCCAATGTCCGCACATCCTGTTATCATCATAATGTACCAGTGAATAATGTAAAATCATTTATTTAAAAAGAGTGTCCATGGAGTTTCTTGCCGGATTCTTTTCCATGGGATCAACTTTATGGAACCGTGGAACTAGAGTCAGTAACGTTTCATAAACACTTATAAATGCTTAGTTGTAATAAAAACATTTGAATAATTCATTGAGCTTATTGCTGTGATATTTTAAAAAATACAAAAGCCACTGCAGAAAGCACAAATGAGGCTCTTAATAGAGCTCGCAATTCAAGCAAATAACGTTTCAGGCTCTTGCTCATACACATAAAGGAATACAGTAAAACTGTTGTCAATCTTACATGTAGGTACAGTGAGCTTTAATGTATTGAAGCGATTATCGGAACATCTAGAGAAATTAAACTTTATTGCAACGGCACAAAAACATGTCAGAACTGGCCTGTTCAGTGTTCATTCTGTAGCATACTTTATGTTCGTTGAGATAAAGTTTAATTTGTTAAAGTTTCAGATCATTTTGAGAAGTTTGTTTATGCATATATATTTGATACTGACTGTACAGCTCCTTCAAAATAACTATGCTTGTATGAAGTTAAGTGGTTTTTAATTTATAAAAAACTCTTGCAAAGGCAGTTGGTGTCGTGAATGGTGCATTCATTCCTTACTAACACTTAATTAAGTGAATTTAAACACGGGGAAAGTAGGCATGATGCTGTTTATGTTAATATATGTATGAATAGTTCATTTTAAAAGCAAGTAAAGCAGCGAGCATTGCTAGTTCAGGTAACCTAGTAAAGTATGCCACTTTCATTTCGAAATTCTTGATCGTATATCTGTAGAAAGCACGTTCAGAGTTGAGTAGTTTATACGTGATTCGACTAGAAATAGATTTGAGCGAACGAAATGTTACTTTTTAGATATCTTTAACTAATAATGTGTTGGAATTTTTATATTAATTTTGTTATAGTTAAGAATCATGACTTAATAGCGAACCGTGCCCAACTTCACCTGCATAAACTTTCCCATTCTTGATAAATGGTGAATTTAAAAATAATATTTCAGAAAAGGTTCAGTTTGTAGTGAAAATCACGAACATGCGTGATGGTATGATACCATCACGCATGTATTCCCTGAAAGGTTAGGCAGAGTTGTACTTATGTAAACCCACAATTCGCCGGTATGGTTAGTTCCCAATTCCCGTGTAAAAGGTGGCGAGCCTATTATCATTAACCTAGCCCAATGTACATTATTTCATCACCACTGCTCCCAAAACGGTGAAGAAAACCATCGCGAGGTATTCCTCGAATACGTTGTCGTTGTCTTCGAATTTTTTAACATAACATACCATCACGCCTGTATTCCCCGAAGGGTTAGGCAGAGGTGTACTTAATGTACACCCACAGTTCGCCGGTATGTTTAGGTCCCATGTAATAGGGGGCGAGCCTATTGCCATTCACCGGGCACAAATCCAGACTCCGAGCTGCTACTGAGAATTTCATAGAAAAACCAATAACACTTTGCTCGACCTGGGGATCGAACCCAAGACCTCTAGCGTAGCAGTCGCAATTGGAACCACTAGACTAACGAGGCAGTCTCGAATTTTTGGTTCTAGATATTTCTAGAACCAAAAAATTCGAAGACGTGTGTCATCTACCAACCCGTACTGGGCGAGCGTAGTGGATTACGGCCCACTTCCTCTCACCGATCTGAAGCGGCGGTAGCCTGATGGCTAGGGCGTCGGACTCGCGATCGTGTGGTTGCCGGTTCGAACCCAACCCATTGCACTACCGACGTGAACCCACTCGTAACACAAGCATTTAGCTTAGCACGAGGGGTTAACAAGAATACTAGTAATGTGTGACCCACATAACTAGTAAGCTTTTTTAAAAAAAAAGCCGAGACGTGCCTTGTGTCCCAGTGGGAACATTATAGGCTGATTATGATGATGTTTCATGATGATGAGTGACTTTACTTCTATACATTAACGTATAATACATAAAGACATAATATACCAGTACGTGCCTAGTTAAGTAAATTTATTTGAACTAGCAAGTTTACCAATCGAAGTTGCTAACAGTTACACAATACTTGCTACATATAAGTTTGCCTTCATCAGTTTGTTTAACCCACATTAGGATTTGCGCTTCAACTCATATTAAATTCATTCGAGAGCACTTAAATTAGGCTTTCAATTGCAAACAACCATAACATTTCATACTATCACACCTGTATTCCCCGAAGGGTTAGGCAGAAGTGAGTTTAATGTACGTCCACACTTCGTCGGTACGATGAGGTCCCATGTAATAGGGGGCGAGCCGATTGCCATTACCGGGCACAAATCCATAATCTAAGCTGCTACTGAAACTCTCATAAAAAATCTCACCAACAATTCGCTTGACCTGGGTATCAAATCCCGGACTTCTAGCGTAACAGTTGCACTTTGGACTACGAGACTAATGAGGCACAATAAAATAACTTTTTTTTCCTTACTAAACTTCACGGTATTGATATCTAATTATAATAGAAAAAAAACATTTCCTAATAACTCCATAAATAAATTATCACTACGGAGCCGTGATACGATTCGATTATTGTAGTACATCTTGCTACGCTGCTACGGTGGCGTAGCAATCTGCTACGATGGCGTAGCAATCTGCTGCGATGGCGTAGCAATTTGACACGGCTGGATAAAGTTCGTAGTATTCGAAACTACTTTTTACAGATTATTTATTCCAAACACTTCGGATCCTTTACAGCATCCAAGGCTGCGTTTAGACTGAGATGTTACTAACAGCTTCATTACATTTTAGTTAATTATAGTTTATCTGTCATATTTTTGGTAATTAAATAATATCAATACAAATGGTTCTTTTTTTTTCAATGTCTAATATTCCTGTTAATGTCAGAAACTTAAACTAGACTTTCTTTTATCATTGCGAATGTTTAAACGTGTGCTTTTTCTCTATCTCTCTGATCGATAATTAATAAAATAAACAAAAGATGATGCCGCTCTGCGCATTAATAAATTTATAACTCAATAATTCGATCATTTGTTTTTTTTGCTTGCAAATGAATTACACGCAATGGAAACAGCAAAAGCTTATTTGGTTTCTATTTATATAGACCATTTGTTTTTATATTGGTATTTTATTTTTTTATTTATTTATTCAATTCAGATATCATGATCCATTTTGTTAGTAACGTCTTATACTATGTTAGTAAGGATATATTGAAATATTAATTTAAATTATATTAAGGAAAATATAAAAATTAAATTAAATTAAATTAAATTGAGCCACCGGTCTTAATAATTTTGTAAGATGGCCAAGCAGCGGACAATTCCCATTGTCAGCCACCGCTCTCACAATGCTGTTGGAGCTGCCCCTTATCCGGTACAACAAGGACGATGCCTTTTCCGCATTATGGCTTCGAAACTGTCGACATGAGCTACCGCGAACATCTCTGAAGCACTGCAGTATCGTGGCAGACCCATCAGCACTCTAAAAGCGTTATTGAATTGGATGCGCAAGGCACCAATCGATTTCTTTGTATAATTGACCCACAAACTGCTCGAGTAAAATGACGTACAGTATGCTTTAAACAGCGTAATTTTTACTGTGTCTGAGCATCGAGCAAATCTGCGAGCCAACATATTCGCTCTTATCGAGAGTGCCCTGCGCTCCCTTTCAATATGTTCATCATCCCTCTGATTCTCAACAATTATATGTCCAAGGTACTTAAATTGCGACGCCTGTTGTATTTGTCTCCCGTATAACATGATAGGCGGTACGACACTCGGACATTTATTGCTCGGTCTAAAAACCATATAAACAGTTTTTTGCACATTGTACTGCAAGCCATGTGACGAAGCATAGGACTCGCAAACCTTGATAAGCTTTCTGAGCGCACCAACTGAGGGAGCCAGCAGCACCATGTCGTCAGCGTAGCTAATGTTATTGACACAAGTGTCGCCTATATGACAACCAACACGCATGCTGCTGAGCTCCTCAACGAGCGCATTAACGTAGAGATTGAAGAGCTTTGGCGAGGTCATACCCCCCTGCCGAACCCCACACTCCAATCTGTACGGCTCAGAAAGCTCACCAGCCCACCTAACATGATTAACCTGGCTCTCGTACCAGTATTTTATTAGACCAATTACATCCCTCGGCAACCCAGTATTTTCCAACTTTCCCCACAAGATGTCGTATGCGACCAGATCGAATGCTCTAGATAGATCTAGGAAGCAGGCGTAAACGGGAGTACTCCCGTCCGTATAATGCTTAATAGTGTGCTTCAAACTCATTATAGCCGTTTCCGTGGAAAGTCCCCGTTTAAAGCCATGCTGAGAATCATGGGATTTTATAACTTGATCTAAAAATGAGTTGAGCACACCATCAAACACCTTAGCTGTTATTGTTGCCAGAGAAATAGGCCTGTAATTCGACCGGCTGGATACGTCACCTGTCTTGTTTTTCAATATTGGAATAACGATTGTTTTAATTAAGTCCTGTGGCAGATAAGAATGCTGAAGACACAAATTAAAAAACAGTGCAAGAACCCTAGGCAGATGTACTCCCGCATGCAGCAAGTGCTCAACGGTAAGCCCATCATGACCTGGTGACTTACCCTTAGGCATTGAACGTATAATACGATCAATCATTTTCGCAGTTATGATACTAAACATACGACTACCACTCCCCTCATTATTTAATTGCACATTTGTTGGGCCTAGGGGTGATTTTACTACAAAATTGTCCTTAAATAAATTGGCGATAGCCGCCGGGTTGGTTGCACATTCCACACTTAACGGTATACCAGATCGGCAATTAACTCCACGTGTGGACTTCCAGAATTGCTTAAAATTACCGGAGGAGTGCTGAGATGCCAACCAATCCATTCGGATTTGTTCTTGATGACCTTGGAGCCATTTAAGTCGTGCTTTGAAAACTCTCCGGCTATTCACCATTTTCTCATAAGCCAATCCGTTGGTTGGCCTCCCCTCTCTATGCCATTTACTACCACTATGTATTGTGGGTTTATAAAATTTGAGTTTTTTATTTAAAAAAAAAGCTTCCTAGCAATGTGGGTCGCACATTACTAGTATTCTTTTTAACCCCTCGTGCTAAGCTAAATGCTTGTTTTACGGGTGGGTTCACGTCGGTAGTGCAATGGGTGGGTTTCGAACCGGCAACCACGTCCACAACCAAGTCCGACGCCCTAGCCATTAGGCTACCGCCGCTTCAATTCTACAAAGATTGTCGGTCGTGTAGGAAAGTGATAGGGTATATTGGAGTTAGACCTACTAAATACCGTACTTGCCTTCTCTTGCCCTATAGAAACGACCTAGCGGCCTGACTAGACCTAGAGACCTGTGAAATTCTCTTTATACATCTTAACAGAGAGACTACAGAACAGAGCCACCCGTAGCTTTGTCCGCATAGTATCCTGCGAAATTATAAATAGCCTAAGTCAATAGTCGGGAATAATGTTTTTGTTGTGGTAGGGCCACGCTGTTCGCAGCATGAATGGGCCGGCTCGACCGGGGAAGTACCACACTCTCGCAGAAGACCGACGTCCGAGTAGTAGCGTTTCGTTACTGCGCTTCGTTCGGTGAGCGAGAGGGCCGGAGGCCCAATTCCTCCCCCAATCCCCTTCCTTCTCCTTTTCTCCTTCCCCTCCCTTTCCCTAAATAGGCTCGGCAACGCATCTGCAACTCCTTCGGTTTTGCTTATGTCCATGGGCGGCGATGACTACTTACCATCAGGTAGCTCGCATGCTCGTTTGCCGAGTTATCCCATAAAAAAAAAATAATAATAATGTACCTTCCTAGTGATAAGTGATCAAAATAGCTTCAGTAGTTTCAAAGTTCAACGATTACAAATAAACAAATGTTTCCTCTTTATACTCACGCGCCGGTTGCGAGTAATACGCATTGTTTACCTAACTATCCAATCAAATTCGCTTTATAATTGATTCGTGTATGTTTCTTCGCGATCTTATCCTTCACCGTTTAATTAAGCACTAATACGTCCATGACTTCGAAAGAGGCTTTGAATTTGAGACCTTTGACTTGGCAATCCAATGGTCCCATCACTAGGCTATCACTGCTCGAGACTTCAACTTGACTTCTATATAACTTGATGTAAAACTTGAGGTTGGACAAAAAAAGCTAACTTGGAATAAAAAATATAACCCGCTATTTACTTTTGGCAGCCGAGCGAACCAGTGTAGGTGTCGTCAGTTCTACAAACATAGAGTCAGCTGTTAATCAATCAAGGTCGTGTCAGGTGATGTCACAGCAGTTTTCTGAGAGTACTCAATGGATACAGGTATGTATACAAAATATATAACTTTAGTTTTATTTACTTAACGTGAAAAAATACGTCTGGGGGTTTATTACGACGTTGAAATGTGGTTTATGGTTCGATTTCCAGAACGGGCAAGCTGTTATGTAGTTTTCCACTTTTTTTCTACGTTGCCCTGCAAAGGCTTGCATTGTTAGAATCACATCATCATCATCATCAACCCATTACATTGTCTCACTGCCGGCCACGGGTCTCCTTTCAGAACGACAGGGATTAGTAGCACATACTGTATAATAAAATGTCTGGAGTGTACAGGTGACAAATATTGGCGTTCATATCTCCGTTTGTGGATCTTGAGATGAGATTTAGTTGAAAAAAATATATACCCATGGCAATTTATCTTTACAAGATTCATAACTACTTTTTAAGGATTTCATTGCATTTCACTGATTTTATTAAATCCTGATGCTTCGAAATCTCTACAGGAGACAGAAAACTGTATGACAATATAATTTTACTGCAATAAATATATTATTATCAATAATCTAAGTCACCCTGTATTTACCCTTTCATGTGACGTTTACCTACATCATAATTATAAATTTCCTTGGGACGTATATTGGCGTCCAAAATCCTGATAACAACATAATTCGTGTGACAAAGTTAGCGAACTCGCCGGCTTCCTGCGGGTGACAGCACAAAGCATCAATAGCAGCCGAGGGTTAACCGCAGTCAAGCTTACCACGGTCCGCGGATTGGACGACGTCAGACGACAAAAACATTTTTATTTAAGTTAAGTATTTTACTTTTCTTACGTTTAAATTTAACTTTCACGGCTCTATTGAAACGAAATAGGACCAATACTATGAATGTGTCAATGTGTTAAGTTGATGCAGTGAGTGATAGCCTAGTGATATGACTATTGGACTGCCAAGTCCAAGGTCTCGAGTTCGAATCCAAGGCACGTCTCGCACCTCTGATTTTTCGAAGTTATGTGCGTATTAATAATTAATTATCACGCGCTTAAACGGTGAAGGAAAACATCGTGAGGAAACCTGCATGCCTGAGAGATTTTCTTGAGGGCGTGTGAATTCTGCCAACCCGCAGTAGGCTAGCGTGGCGGACTATAGCCTTATCCCTCTCGTAATGAGAGGAGACCCGTGCCCAGCAGTGGGACAATGTAATGGGCTGATGATGATGATGAATGTGTTAAAATGTGGAAGAAAATTAAAAATTAACTAGCCCTTTAATTCCGAGTAGACAGACAGTTAATTGATTGGACATACTGATAATTGATTTTCTTAAAGTATGTCAAAGAACGTAGGCCTACGTTCAGCAGTGGAAAGCAATAAGCTGATATGACGAGGATGATTTTAAAGAAATAATTTAGTTAAGTAAATAATGTATGTAAAGGTACGTAGTATTGAATAATTATTTTTCATCGATTACACAGCACAGTAGCCGGATTTTTAATATCTGTGCCAGTTAGAAGTTTAATTATTACCCACACCATAATATTATAATGTTACGAGCTGGGGTTCGGGATAAATTAATCAACACCAATTTACCAATAAACAAACAAACAATTTAATTAAATACACTAAAACACAACAGAAATCACCACAACGTCACTATAGTTGTACACTACACTCAACAATATCGCACAATTAATCACTTGTTAACTCACTTCGATCTTCACTTGTTCGCTTACAACACAAGACTACTCTGCCTAGCCCTCACGACCGGTATTTATACGCGCAATGAAGATTCCAGAGTCGAATGGTCGCGATTAGTCGATAAAATCGTGTAGGTACCTAACCGCTTATTGTTTCCGGGCGTTGACCCGTGACCTTGGCCTTGAACTGTTATTATTTGTGAGGGGCACAGTCGGGTACAATCTTTTGTGTTTCGACGTGCTTCTATGACGGATCTAGAACCTTCGCGGCCTATCCACGTTTTTCTATTAGTTACTCGGCGTAACAATAATATATAAGACGACTGGGATTAATTGTACTGAAACACGTAAATACTTGTTTTTTTTTTAGAAATCAAACTACTTCCGCAAATATCTTTTTTGTGGTTCAATAAGACCTACATTTTGAAATGGAAATAAAAAAAAGAAACATCTATGGAAAAGTTGTCAGTTATAATGAGTAGGCTACGTTGATCTGTTTAAGAATTTTATATTCTTCTTCAGCCTTTTCTTTGCCTCTTCCCTTAAAAACATGTATGTTTAAGAATTTTATACTATTTCTACAATCATCCTATATACCTACGATTATTGGTAGTTGCATGAATATATAACAAAAGTGCAAAAAAATATATATAATTCATACACATTAAAATAACAACAACATTAAACACATGCATGCATGAGTTTAGAAGACAGCAATAGCAGTGAAAGGTTAACCACGGCGAAATCGGAGCGTCCGGAACGGATGCCGGACGTCGGACGACGGACCTGGACTGCGGACGATCGACCCGGAAACTGGACGTCAAGCGTATCCCAAAATAAAAATATGAAAACATTTTATATTTTGTAGATGCAGCGGTACAGTTGCGGTCAACGATGTCAATGCTGTAGGGTCAGTTGGTGAATGGATGCGAATAGTATTCATACCTATCATATGCACACGGTTACGTACAGTTGCACACAATCGTGTTCAGTTGCACGCAGTGGCCACAAAGACAACTCTTTACGTCACATAGTACACGCATTGCCCATAAATAAACGTCATCATAATATGACATGGGTATAACCCTCGTCGGTATGTCGGACTGTACCGATTTAAAACTGCACTTCTTCTCTCGCTCCTATAGTCGGAGGCCTTACACATCCGTCCCGACAAATAATGATACCTACATGCCCAACAAAGGCCAACGTTTAGAAAATTACGTCCACTACACCGTTTGTATGCGGGAGCTCCATTAAAGTTGTTAGTAATGGAGCAATGGACACAGTTTGTGGTGCAAGCTGGGCAATGCTGGATTGTTGACTACCGAGTTTATCGGGTCAACATAGAACTTTTTATAACCAACTAATTTTTTTTTTTTCAATAGCACTAGGATACAAGCCTACTTACGTTTCGTGGAACTGTAAGACATACTATTAAAAGACGCAAATTACTCCCTAACTCGAAAAAACTACTCGAAACAACTTTCTGTATAGTGTATGTCTGCGTTTTGTTTTTAAAAACATAGTGGCAATCATGAATATACCTAGGAAAGTCACGTACTATGACCGCAAAAGAAAAAATAAAAACCGGCCAAGTGCGAGTCGGACTCGCGCACGGAGGGTTCCGTGCCATTACGATTTATGACGTATTAAAAAAAGCTACTTACTAGATCTCTTTCAAACCAATTTTCATTGAAAGTTTACATGGTAATGTGCATAATATATTTTTTTTGAGTTTTATCATGCGCTTATTTTAGAAGTACAGGGGGGGGGAACACATTTTACCACTTTGGAAGTATCCCTCGCGCAAACTATTCAGTTTAGAAAAAAATATATTAGAAACCTCGATATCATTTTTGAAGACCTATCCATAGATACCTCACACGTATGGTTTGATGAAAAAAAAAATGTTAGGTTTCAGTTTTAAGTATCGGGAACCCCCAAATTTTTTGTTTTTTTCTATTTTTTGTTTTTTTCTTTTTTGTATAAAAATCTTAATGCGGTTCACAGAATACATCTACTTACCAAGTTTCAACAGCATAGCTCTTATAGTTTCAGAGAAAAAATTCTGTGACATACGGACGGACAGACAGACAGACATGACGAATCTATAAGGGTTCCGTTTTTTGCTATTTGGCTACGGAACCCTAAAAAGAGGAGTCTGTATATATAGCTAAGTGTATTGAAAAAATAATAAAATATGGAACTAAAGTTGTATTTTCAATTGAAAAGTGATTTTTTCAGACTGAACATCAGCTGGGACTCAAAATTATTAAATAAAAATATTGGACATTTTCTAAATTCACTTTTCGTTAGAACAATATTAGTTTTATCAATTATATGTAACAGATCTTAAAAGCACTATTATAATAATATGCTCCAATACAAACTTTATTTCTACTGTTGATATTACAGGTTCGAGGTACTCGCTTGTGTCAACTTATCTAACCTACATCGGTGCTATATGTATGTTTAACTAAAAACCTTATTTAAAAAGCGGTGGTAGCCTAATGGCTAGGGCGTCGGACTTGCGATCATGTGGTTGCCGGTTCGAAACTCACCCATTGCACTACCAACGTGCACCCACTCGTACCGAACCTAATTCCTATTTGGAATAGTTTGTTAAGTAGTATTTTATATGAGACCCGATCGTAGGCTTTACTCATATCTAATAATATTCCGACTGCGTATCTTTTAGCATCAATATAAATAAAAATCAATGCCACTTTTCGTTGTAATTTTAACTCAAGAACGGGCTCACCTATCCGAACCAAATGGTTAGGCTTTGTTCGGACTATTTAGTAGATGGTTTATGTGAAGTTCGCACAAAATCGGTCGAGCGGTTCTTCATTCATCAATTTTTTTTTACGTACATATTATTGTACTGGAAAGCCAAAAAAACACGCGGGCGAAGCCGTGGGCGGAAAGCTAGTTTAGTATATTTAAAGCTTCCTGTATATAATTATAATTATGTTAATGTTGTCAATCTATTTTCCCGAAAGCCATTTTGGCTGTTATTAAATCCTCCATGAACCTTCATTTTATTGAATAAATTGGCAATACAATCGAGGGGAATAGTTCTCATGCGCAAATATCGAAACATACACCAAGGTGGGCCAGCTAGTCAGACTCCAAGAGGTCCTTCCACCGACCTTGCATACCATCACGCTTGTATTCCCCAATAACATTTTGCTCGACCTGGGGATCGAACCCAGGATATCTAGCGTAGCAGTCGCGCTCAGGGCCACTAGACTAATGAGGCAGTCCAGCAGTTTTGTGTTTATACTTAATTTCCATATTTTTATGTAGCTATAATATGTAATATAAGTATTATAAAATGTTGTTTTTATATAAAACCACGTAAGGCAACGGAGTATTTCAAATTAAGAAAAAATCTAACAACACACAAGGTCGTCATATTTTCTATAGTGTAGGTATCAGTTTTCCAATTTTGCCGACACAACACTAAAAATATTGGGAGAAAATTCGCAATAAGGAGGGAATACAAGCATTGGCACGCTCGCTACGCATGCCAACCGCCCAAAAGTGATAAATAACATATCGGTACCTAATAACCTCAGACAAAAATAAACAATATATTATCGTCACCGCAGACGAGTCTCGTTTGTAACCCACCTATTACGTAACTTTACGAGCTATAAACCGGACAAATGAAATAGTTTGTCGCGCGAACGCAATAGTAGCACGTCGGCCCGTCAATTTGTCAAGTCGTATGTTTCACTGGCTCCCTCAAAATTGCTTTTGTATGCTACCATGTTTAGAGTTGCGCGTAAAGATAAGCGAATGTGAATTATATTGCCCAGATCGTAAAGCCGTCTACATGAAAGAGATAAAATGAAATTATTTCGGAATATTTATATGTGTTACGCGTTCCTGGTTTCAGTTTAACGCTTAAGCTAACCGATTCGCTCGAGTGGACTGAGGTTATTAAGTTTATTATTCATAACATTTCAAAGCCATGTTAATAATAATACTTATTGTTGACAAGCCTATTTATCGACAACTTGCAAAAATGCAATTGCATCATAATCTCACACCTTAAGTTACCCTTTTCTCACTTCAGTTACCAAATCGCCGATAAATTATTTGATTGATTATTTGCGGGCATAGTTTCGTATACCTATATCTATAATAGATATGACGTAGGTTTGCTCAGGACGAATAGAAAAAAAATAAAGATTCTTTAGATTTGCTCCATATTATGCTTAAAACAAAATTAAAATTTATTCAATAGTTTTTGCGCCACGCCTTATTTGTAGACAAAATTCAAATTTTTGAGTTCAGTGACGTTTATATACTAACACATTTGTTTTTTTTTATATATATTCAATGTACAGAGGCAGTTTTTTTATAATTTGATATAGTAATGTGTAGACTATTGCCCTTACGCCACACTTATAGTGTAGCGGAACCTTGTAACCGAAAATCTACCCATAAAGTTCTTGATCACTCTGACCTAGCGGGTTACTTATCATTCGGGACCCCAACTACGCACGGTACACCAAGGGGTAAATTATGGGAGCAGTCATCACTATGCGTCTAGCGTTTTTGTTCCTATGAATTTACAGGGATAGACATAATATAAAATAATATACCAACACGAAGGGTTAGGCAGGGGTGTAACTAATGTACACTTACAATTCACCGCTATGGTTTACGGTCCATATATTTTTTTTACTATAGGTATATCAAAAATTATTTTGTATACTATTGTATTCTTTGCAGAAATTTCAAGCACCTCGTGCATACATACATACATACAATTGCATTTAGTTTCCACAGGGTAAGCAGAAACTACATAACTCCCTTTGCTGCAATTCTTATATCTTTTTTTGTTTCATCCACATTCATACATCTTGTCATACACACGCGCCGGTTTCATTTCACGCGCCATTTTTAGTACTTCTACAGATTTATTTGTAAAATTTTATTTCTATGACTGTTTACAAAACATTATTAATTTACCAAAAATAGACCTTGCTACCTTGTATAGTTTTTTTTTTATATGAAAGTAAAATTTCATTATTATTAAAAGCCATAGAATAAAAGTTGCTGTTGATGCTGTTAGCAATACCTATAGTTCTGCAAGGTTATTAGTTTTTTACAGATGACTCTGTATTAACACAATAAAAGTAAGTATCATGAATACTACTATATCTAAATTCAAAGCGTATTTGTTATGTTACGATTGCACAATTTGTCATAGCGTATCATGATCTCAAAGTTGGGAGTTATAACTCTGTTCAGTATTCAGACGCGGCCATTGCAAGTATGAGTATGTTGTTACTTGCAAACTGTTTATTATGAACCCCGGGGTATACTCGTATTATGTTATTGATATTAACATTCTAGAATGTTAATATGAGCAGCGTAGAGTTTTTATATGAAAGTCTCATTACTTTAGATTTATGTCCTGTAAATGGCTCACCCGCAAGTTTAACTCATACAATAGGTATATATATTCGTATGAAAATATTTTTGGGTACGCACAGCTACACATCAAGCTATACAAATCCAGTATAGATTGGCCTTGAATTATACGGAAAGCCTTTACAATGGGAGGTCAGTCTAAACTGGATTCGTATAGCTTGATGTGTAGCTGTGCGTACATTAGCTCTTAAACGACCTATCAAAACATAATGTAAGTTATGTAATTTAGATGGTACCATATTGGTGAACTGTAGATTACACTAATAGGCCAGGTTCCGAGCACCTAAAACCGACGGTCATGCATGAAGAGATTAATGAATGTAGATGAAGCGAAAGTAGTGTGCCAGGATCGTAGGAAGTGGAAATCTGTAGTCTCTGCCTACCCCCATGGGAGACAGGCGTGACAATAAGTATGTATGTATGTACATTAATAGGCACACCTCTGCCTATCCGTTCCGGAAATACAGGCGTGATTTTGTGTTATATTCTGTTACTATTCGCAGCCACTGTTGCGAGAACTAAACATAATTGCAAAAAATAAAGTGCTTTTTTTGTGTTTTATTAAAATATTTTGAATAAAATATAAATTTTCATAATTTACTTCATTTACATGATAAAGTAAATGGCAATTTTATTATACCTAAATTAAATATTAAGTATTCGGCCCTAAAAAGCTGAGACAGGCACCTGATTTTCTTGTTTCGTTCGTGGAATCTAGATTAAGTCAAGGCACAGATCTAAACAAAGAAGTACTCAGAACAGACTACGTGATAGTAATTATAATTATTTACGTTTTGTCCTAACTAGGACAAGGTTTTTGTGCCTGCGACTTGTTATTTCAAGGAGTATTTATTTTTATTTTTTGCTTGTTATCTTTTGACAACTTCGGGGATGTAGGAGGAAAACACGATTTAGTGTTTTTTGTGAATGTCGGTTTTGGAACTCCCGAATTTTTCAGTCAGAGTAATGATGTCTAAAATTTACCTTAACTACAGCACAAAGTCTCGACTAAGAGTTTGATATACATAGCCCCACGCGTGAATTTTACCGGTAAGTTTATTAAGTCCCATGTAACTGCCACGGTCGTGGCGCATGTGACCAATCCCTTAGCCGTGATTATTGGGCAAACGAAGGCAAGTGCAGGAGTTAGTCGGTACGAGGCCAATATACCCCATCGCCTCCCTAGGTAGGTAGTAGACATCCATGAAGATTTTCCGTAGTATGAAAAAGACCCCATGCAATAGGGACCGAATCTATTGCAATCGATTCTGCTAATAAGTAGCTGTTTCGCGGGATTCATTCGCATTCCTTAAGCTTTTTTTAAATAAATGGTATCCTATGTCCTTTTCCAAGGTATACCAAAATTTATCAAAATTGGTTAAGCGTTTAGCCGTGAAAACGTAACATAGAAACGGGCAAACCACTTTCTTATTTATAATATTTAGAGGTATGGACTCAAGGACACTTACTTGCGACACCTATAAATATTGAATGTACATTCAGCTTTGAAAATAATTCAACAGTACCTATACAAATTTATAGAAATAAATTGAGCTAAGTCTGACATAAGTATTCATTCGATGCTCTATTAAATCAAAATCAAATATTTGTATGCGTAATAGAGAAATAGTAAGTAGTTCTTCTAAGGCTGTGTATTTGTTTACGTGTTGCTTTGTTATTTGCACTCAGACCGACGATTTCTTTTGTATCGTCCAATCTCTTAGCAAAATCGAGCTCGCCAAATATTTCCTTTGTCAAGCGCTTAAGTGCTCAATTATTTGAGAGAAATGAATGGAAGTGTGAATGTGAATGTTTTTCAACAGCTCGCTCACAAAGAATTATCATTGCTCTCGGCATTTTAATCATCTAAATTCGGGCATTGTTCTGAAAAAGTTAGCTCCACCAGTTCATTATAATCGCCGTCCAACCGAATGTAGATATAATGTTTTTTTTTTTATATACTGTAACTTCTGCGGAGGATTCTCAATTCAAGTAGGTTTTTGTTTTTTTATGTGTGTAGTTTTTTCCTGAGCAAAGTTAAACAGAAAACCACAATAATTTGTATACCTACTAAAAATATCTAACACTAGTACTCGTATCAAGCTCAACAGCCACGCTTTTTATTAAGCAAACACTATATTTTTAAGAGTAACATTTTAGACTCGGCAAGGCAGCATCTGGTACAATGTAGTAACGTAAATATTGATCTGCAATTTTAATATCCTACGCAAAGAAAAAGTTAATATCCTTGAGAAAATATTACGATCTCTCATTACATCGCTGGTAGCACTGAATAGACTAGGAGTCGACGACAAAAGTCTAAAAAAATTATATAAAATGTTAAAAATAAAATATATAGAATACTTTTTATACATGTGTAGTCTAGTCTAGTATGAGACATGTGACGTATTTTCTGTGAAGCTAAGGAAAATTTTATGTATCTCAGTCACCTTCATATTCACTCACATATTTTTTGTGATGTCTTATTTATTAATATTATCACGAAATCTCAGAAATATAAAGTATTATGGGTATTAAGCTTAGAAACTTAATTTTCCCTCTTTGTATAGGCATCCATTAAGATTAGTATTATGGGAAATTCCCAAGGAATTACGAAAATATATGAGATCAAGTCATCGCGGAGTACAGCTAGTATTTAATAAATATATTATAAGATGGCACTATGGCTCTCCGCCTAACATTTAATATAATCGCTTTGTACACCAAACGCATTCACCATCATAATTAATAACACGATAACAAAGCATACGTCACTACTACGATACAGTACATTTACCAATACATTTACTTTCATAGCGAATCTGAGCGCTCATTAATTATGAGCAGCCGAAGGAATATGGCGACCAAAAGAATACGACCAGTGACGACCATGTATAAACGTAGTCGACATTGATAAATGTACAGTCGCTTACAACTGTGTCGGTTGTTTTTCATATTTTTTCAGATATTAATAGGTGTTGTATAGTTTGAGATATCGGCTGTTCAGTAATTAATGTTCAATCATTGAGGTATATTGTATATTTTCGTTGTACTTCCTTATTTATAATTGAGGGTACATACTTCTTCGTGTAATGCGCCCAATCTATAATAGAGAAAAGGAATAATATTGGGAATATTATTCCTTTTCTCTCTAGAACAATACTGTGTCGTGTATTGTTGTGTAGGATAAGTTCGTATAATTTGTGTACTTAGTACAAAACATACCGCATATATAATCATAACTTAGAAGTAGAAGCAACAACTCGTATCCTTTGTTCACTTACTGTTAACCTCCCCCTGACCACACTGTACGAGAGAGATAGCACGAGATTGAGTGTTGTTTCATAAATCTATTCTTTATTGTTATGAAGTTTCTTTATAACTTAAACAATACCTTTACTGCATAAAGTTCTTGAAAATGTGTTAAGTGAATTGTCACCTAGTGCATACGTTACCTACGCTTAGCATGTAGTACGATACTGATTAATACATCAATGTGTTGAACGCATGTTTCAATAAATATGTATTGGGCGGCTTTGGTCCTTTGTATAGTGAAATACATTAATCAGGCAAGCGGGATTCAGGTCAATGCAATGTTCGTATTACGCAGGTTAATAGGGTTGTTTATCTTCTATGCATATAAATTAATTTAAAGTTAGTCATCGTTACAATATGTTTAATTAAAATTTATAATATGTAGCTAGGTCTGGAAATTTAAACTACCACATTGGTAAGAGTGTGAAAGGTTCTATCCATCACTATTATCAACACAATATTAAGTCTATCTCCTTGCCTTTTATCGTATACTATTCAGCCGTTTAGGTTTGAAAAGGTAACAGACAGGTAAACAGACATTTACTTTCGATTTATAATGTAATTATGAATACAGCGTGCATTAAATACAACTTTCTTCGCCACCTGACACTCGATGATGAAACAACATAATATATACAAAATAAACAATAGGCATCTAATAAACCACTTTATTGATTAACGCTAAATGACACAGTTAAATACCTTATTTCCATTCCTAACCGGAAGAAAACTCCTTTACAAACCAACAAAGCACAGAACTACTGACCAATTAAAAACTTTGTATTTTCGTTCACAACATGATGTCATTCCAACTGAGCCTATTTGCCGCATCAGCGAGTACACGATTCACTGTCTTGAAATTAAACTACGTTCGGGAATGTTCGTTTTAAACGAATCTGGACGAATCCACGCTTTGGGGATAATGGTAGGTAGTTATTTATTTTAGAGCCGGCAGCGCTTAAACGTTGGACCCGACTGCGATGCTGCTGCTTGCTAAACTGTAAGATTCTTCTCTATTGGAAATGTCCCGTTATAAGTGGAGAAAAGAGTTTTAAATCAAATAAAAAAAACTTGGTTCCAAACGATTTATTTCCAACCTTAACACGACTTACCTTATAACATTTAAAAAAAAAGCCACTGGCTATGTGGGTCGCACATTACTAGTATTCTTGTTAACCTCTCGTACTAAGGTAAATGCTTGTATTAGGAGTGGGTTCACGTCGGTAGTGTAATGGGTGACTTTCGAACCGACAACAACATGATTACAAGTCCGATTCCCTAGCCATTAGGCTACCGCCGCTCCAAATGACTATATCATATTACATATTTACTGACTTTATAAGTGGTTTATAAGCTACTTAATTAAAAGCAAACTAAATTAATGAAAATTTCGTTACGTAAACAGTCCTAACTTGGCAATAAATAGGTCAGATGTGTTAGGTTTTATTATCTTAGGTTAACTTATTTCCGAAGTAGATATATTTCTTATTTATACAAGTATAATGTCACGAGTATCCACGTAAGCAAGTTAGACACCTTTCGTATACACCTCGAAAATTCTTGGTAACAATTTATAAGTTCCAAAAAACTCACCTACAACTTTAATGCGAGAGAATTCTTAACGAAACAGCTCCGCCGAGTACATTTAGGTGTTGTTTTTGTGGCAAGTTTTGATTAAAAATATCGTGAGGTTAGTAGACTTTTGTTCTTTTTTTATTGTTCTAAAAGGAAAATTAGGCTTTGGTACAAACCGCCTGGTAGCAAGCGGCAGTCGCAGCCTATCGATGATATCGTATGACCTCAGTTGTTACAGAGGAACACTCTTTATAGACATAATCATCATCATATCAGCCGAATGAGGTCCACTGCTGAACCAAGGCATCCCCCATAGACTACCACAACGACCAGTTGTATGCCGCCTGCATCCAACGACTCCCAGCAACCTTACCAGGTCGTCTGTTTATCTTGTTGGATGTCGTCCCACACTGCGTTTTCCGGTGCTTGGTCTCCACTGAAGATCCTTTTTGCCCCAGCGGCCATAAGTTCTACGAGCTATGGCACTGGCAATTGATAATCTTTTGGGCTTAATGGTAAAAGATACACCGACCTTATTGGTGAGGTCCTTCAAAAAGGTTAGGTGCGCATTACTCGCAACCGGCGCGTGTCTATGACAAAATGCATGAATGTGGACGAAGCAAAAGGAGTCTGCAAGTGTTGCCAAAGGCATTCTGTTGTTTCTGCCTAACTCTATAGAAAAAAAGGCGTGATTATAGGTATGTTTTGTCTAAATTATGTGATTAGAACGTGTTACTCTCAAAGCTTTTGCTTGTTGCTTGTTATTGCTCAATTACCACATGCGAGCGCAATACCCATGATTGCTCCTATTAATAACGCATCGAATAGTATTGAATACACTGGTGGAATTCCTAAATACACTGGTTATCGATCGTCTACACTATGGGCCATTAAACAATTTACATGCTAGTTTCACAATCGCTAGTACAGAATAACTAAGACACAGAATTTAAAGGCTGTACTACACTGTCGTCAACTTGTCGTATCTTAAAAAAGTATATGAAATTTCTTACCAGTTCTTCGCCATAAGACCCACTTTTTGAAACCATGTAACTTAATTTCTCAAAAGCAAAATTAAATAATACACTTGAGTTACCCATACCTATACGCTTGTATTCCCCGAAGGGTTAGGCAGAGATGCAGTACTAATGTACACTTACAGTTCGCTGGTATTTTTCGGTCCCACATAACAGAAATCGAGCTTATTACCATTAGGGCAATAGGGGGGGTTCTGAGCTGCTACTGAAGAATTCATAGAAATCCTGATAGCACCGCTTGACCCGGAAATCTAACCCAGGACCTTTAGTGCAATGTAGATCTATTTTGTTTGTTATGTTTACTTATTTACTTGTTTAGGTACTTCCACATTGTTCATGTCGTAATATTGGAAATATTCTAAAGAGCTTCGAGTGCGATAACGTTGCTTTTGTATTTCAGACCTGTTCACGTGTATATTGCTTTTCAGACATTTTTAATTAATTACATACCTCTGAAAGTGTGCAGTGATATCCTAGTGATATGGCCATTGAACTGACAAGTCAAAGGGCTCGAGTTTAAATCGAAGGCAGGCACTTCTGACTTTTCGAAGTCATGTGCGTATTATTAATTAATTATTAAGCACTTAAACGGTGAAGGAAAACATCGGGAGGGAACCTGCATGCCCAAGAGATTTTCTCAACGGCATGTGAAGTGTGCCAACCCGCAGTTGATGATTGCAGGTTAAGAGGAGTCCCAAGCCCAGCAGTGGGACGATGAAATGGTTTGATGATGACATACCTCTGAAAATAAAATACTACTTTTTTACTATAATATGTAAATGACTATTGCACTATTTTAAAGCCGACCTCTCCAAAAGTCAAATGAAAGCAAACTCTACCTAATTTTTTGAGTTTCTTATATTTAAGATCATAGTCCGTACCATGAAAGTTAACTGCCGCGCTTTGTGATGCTGCAGGAGTTTTAAAATAGTCTTTCTAAGAATTTTACGACATAACATTTATATAATATATGCAAAATTTCTCAGAAAAATGCAGTTAGTCGTTATTTTTCTTGAATAATAAAATTAATGTTTATGTTGTTGCTGGGTGGTTAAGTACTAAGACATCCATACTAACGCTGCGTGTCCACGAAGGGGAGAAAAGCGAAACGTTATGAAGCGACTTAAATGCTAAAAGAACACGCCTGTATTCCCTGAAGGGTTAGGCAGAGGTGTCCCATATGGGGTGAGCCTATTGGCATTATGCGGACACAAATCTAGACTCTCAGCTGCTACTGAGAATTTCATATAAAAACTCAATAGCACTATGCTCGACCTGGCAATCGAACCCAATACCGAGCGTAGCAGTCCGCTTAAGATCATTAGACTAATGATGCAGTCAAAATATAGTATAATATAATAATAATAGTTGAGAGTTGTTAAGAAGGGGAGTAAGATCCCCATAATAGGGCTGCCCACGAAGGGGAGAAAAGCGAAGCGTTGTGAAGCGACTAAAATACTGTCCAAGATATTCTTTCAAAATTTTGCTACCAACGCGTTGTTCCATTCTATTGATTTACTCGTATAATTTCCTAGCTCCGCAACACTTCGCTCCTCTCCACTCCAGTGGGCAAATGTAACTGAATATTTCAGTTGCAAAATCATGCAACAGTTATTAAAAGTTCTGCTGAATTCATATTGCTATAAAACAAATAACATTTCTCTTTTTAAACGGCAAACATTTTGCAATTGTGCAATATAACCGTAAAAAATCTATAGATAGCTCCATATATATACCACATAAAAACTGCTTCTTTATAACTATGGAAATAAATATATGGTAATCGCAACAAATCCAAATGAGGTTGTATATTTATTTTTGCAGGTATTTCTGTATTACATGCATACATAGCAACGTAAGTGTTTGTATTGAAAGTTGATTTTTTTTTTCTAGCCTTTTACGAGATGCTAATCAGAATAGCGTTGAGGAATTGTATTCTTACCCGTCACCACACAGGTATTTTTGGCAAAAATTTCACATAACATCACGCCTGTATTCCCCGAAGAGCTGCGGAGGTGTAGTAAAATAATACACTCACAGTTCGCCGGTATGTTTATGTGCCACATAATAGGGGGCAAGCCTATTGCTATTAACCAAACTCCCAAGCTGCTACTGAGAATTTAATATGCGTAGCAGTTGCGCTTAAATATTTTTTTTTATTTTTGGCATTCATTTTTGTCATAATAGGGTACAATATTAAGTCATGCGAAACTTATGACCCCAATACAAGAACCAATCAATAACAATCAAGTACTAAAATAGTTATTGATTGAACAATCAAGTAGCTAATATCTACTCCTCTAAAAAAATATACTATGGCATATAAAGATCATTATCATCATCCCGTATTCGTCCACTGCTGGTCGTAGGCTTCTTTAAGTGAACGCCAAAGAGCCCGAAGAACATACGGAGAATTAATTCCAATCAGAATTTTGCGCTGGGGTGTTTTGTGCATACATGCGCTTCATGTTTGATGACTTTTGCAGTTATTTTAAGTTTGACATATTTGAATTACTTATGTTTAATTAATACCGTGGATGGACCAAATATTTTTATTACAAGCACAAATATGACTTCATATCCAAGTCGCTCCTCACCTTACGTTACGTAAAGCAACCATATTTGCTTACCGTACTAAATCAACATATGAGGGTGGCTCCTATTTACATATGATTTGGTCGAAAACTCAACACTGTTCATCGATTACAAAGAAATTGGAATCGAGTCATGGCCTTTTCTTTGCGCAAACAGTAAATTGTTTTGTATGATTTTCGGGAAACCGTTTCAATGGTCGCTTCCTCGAGAATGTCAATGGAGACGCTTATTTGAATGTGTGACCTTTTTTTATTTGCTTGGTCTTTTGGCGAGCATATTGATGACTCGAATCGAAAGTAGACAGAAACGTTATGATTGCTTCTTTATGATTTTTGTTCGTATTGTATTCGGTGCATTGTTGTTTTCTTTTGATCGATATTGTTGAACAAAAGACAGCATTTTTACTATAGAAAGATATGGGTTACTGGAATTGCCTCGATGATTGATACGGCAAGTGCGTCAGCTAAGCGTGAGGCCTAAAATTCGATCCCCAGGTCGAGCAAAACGTTATAGGGATTTTCTATTAACAAATTTAATTCCAAGCCTCGTTTGGCTACATAACGTCAAATAAAAAGATACGATATTTCTAGTGAAATAAGAATGCGATGTCTGGCAGGAGTCAAACCTACGGTTAAGTACACTGGACCCCTAAGTACGAGTCCCACACGCAAAATACGCGCATAGTCGTGGAGTTGCGGAAAAGAGGCCGCTATACCATACCATACCAAGTACACTGGACACTACTAAACCGGAGGAACGCATGTTCAACTCCTGCCTGATATCTTTTTTATTTTCTTTTTAGCATTAATGCCAAAATATAATAGAAAATAACTATGTTCATCTATTTCATTTAAGAATAAAATATATATCTTTGGGGCATACCGAAAAACACGCCATCCTTTTATAATAATTATTATATCTGCAGTAATTTTGAATATACTATTAAAACGTAGTTTCACGTACGTTATTTTTCCACGTCGTTCCCACAAGGGTGATAAAAATATTAATTTAATGCCTTTTATATATTTTTCTGTGAGCTCACGTTACTTATTATACCCGCTCTTTGTTCCAGCGATGGTCTCGTAAAAACATTATGAGAAGACATGAAACGCAAACATACGCGTTATTATACTACATATAGTCATATATATTAAACAATGAAGTAAATATATGAACTAAACTGACTAAAATTAATGTGTATGAATGAACTAAAAATAATGACTACTCAATGGATCATAATTTGATACATAATATAAAATTTGTACTGGTTCTAAATATGAATTAATTTAGAGTAATTGCTGAACGTGGCCAATTTAATTAAGCATGATATTTTTATTTGGCAATTCTTACTCGGATATATAAAAACATAATATAATAGGCACGATTACAAACATCTATTTGAACTCGATAGATCGAAGATTACGGGCTATCAAAAAGCTTTAAACTCCTTATCGAGAAACCTATCAGTTAAATTGAATTGAGTGGATATTCATGAAAATGGCTGTATACCCACATGACCGAATTCTTTAATAAATTGATATTTGATCGTAAGTAATAAGAATTGATTTATACAATAGGGTAGCTTACTAATATTTGTATGGTCCCATAAAAAGTTTAACATAAATAGAGTGGAACAAAAAAAAATGGTTTAAAAACAAGGAAGATATAACCATTTTTCTTTTATGCTTGACAGGTACCGCACGATATCGGCTTGTGACGTCACAATACGATATGCCATATGCCACGCACGGGTCTCCTCTCTGAACGAAAGGGATTAGGCTATAGTCCACCACGCAAGCCTACTGCGCGTTGGCAGAGTTCACATGCCGTCAAGAAAATCTATCAGGCATGCAGGCTTCCTCACAAAGAAATAGGTATGTTAATTTCAATAAATTTCAGCACCAGTCAACTACCCTATTATTAATCAATTATAAGGGTGTACATTAAGACTGGCCGCTTACCGAACCAAGTACTTATGTAAATAATTTGGTATTCCTTTTGATTTATGTAATCTCCTTGAACGATACTAGGTATAGGCTGGAGTATGGTTTGAGCTTTTGAATATTTTACGTAAAACTAACGGCTTATTTTAAACGTTAAACATCTTCAAGTAATCTCAAAACATATAAATAACTGCATCATTTTCCGACGCTCTGCATTTTTTAAAACTAAATATTGCCGGCATTTTCTATCTGACGAACTTTGAAAAGAAACGTCAAAACAAACTTCGTGAAACATGGTCTCTTTTAAAGTTCAAACAGTAATCAGTAAGACATTTGCGTAGGTCATGTGAAATACTCAAAACTGTCAGGAAAACGTTATAAACGATATGTGGGTTAGCTAAACATTTCGTATTTCAAAAACGCTGCCCACGCGTATGACAGCTATACCTCAGCAATTGTCTAATAAATCATAATTATATGATTCATCAAAAGCTCGTTACTGCAGTGCCTCTAAAATGTTCACCCAGGCAAGAGCAATACATTGTCATCACATATAAGTACTAGCATAGTTTATAAGCCCTTACTAACACCAAAATGGATCATGTTGTCTGTAAATAAATAAAATTAAATAAAAAGCGTCTCTTACAATCGTTCTGAACCGTAGCACAAAATTCAATCAGCTATTACACAAATGAGCAAAAACTTAAGTGATATTATACACGCTTCAGTGGCTTTAAAAGTATTCCGGCGCTTGTATTCCTATGTTTCCTATCTTTGTAGGATGAGTAGAGCTGTTCAATCGAGTGCTTCTTGAGAGAACTTGATGCTCCAGGGAAGCTCTTGTCTCCATTGGCCAACTGGCTGCAAAATCCAGTGAGTTCCTTTAAAGGAACGTTATTTATACGTTTATGGATAGAACATGGGTGCATACTATAAATATTAATCGTCGAAAAGTTTCGAATCGTAATAAAACCACAGTGCAAAATGGTATAACGATTATGTTAACTGCCAAATTACGAAGTACTAACAAAATGTTAATTAATATATTGTTTTATTCTCTCTCTATATAATTATATACATACTAGTTCAAAAACCACATGTGATTTAGAAACAAGTTTTTTTTGTTATATAAGTATAAATTGTTGTCTTTTACACCTAAAAGCTATTTATAGAACAGTAACCATTACTCAAATGATATTATGAATATTAGTGATCACTTTGTTACCACTAAAACCATTTTGGTTTGATTGTATTGGTAGCAAAATGTAATACCACTTTCATGTAGAACGAAATGTGTACATTTAAAAGAAAAACACAGATGTAAAATACATCAGTTTGGTACCTACCTAAAAGTTTGTGCCATTTTCTCAGTAAAAAGATTTATCGAAAACAGACGACAAAATACAATCAGAAAATTTCGCGCACATTGATTCGACTACGAGTTCGGAATTCTAATAAAATATTTAAGCTTGACGAAATAAAAAATGGAAAATACTGATATATGATCTACTGATTCGCTTTAGTAGGACTTTTCTATTTCCACATTTTTATAATAGCAATCTCCCAAAACTCCTTGACCGTTTAGAGTAACCGTTAGCTTTAGTAAAAAAAATATAATTAAACAAAAATAAATCCTGTTTGAAATTATTTTATTTGCCCAAATTCTAATAATATCGATTAAAAAACTGATTGATATTTTAATCAATTTATGACGTTGCTTACAATTCCAGTCTAGTATGAGCTGAATCTTGTCTCAAATAATTATCTTTTATGTATAACAAGAAAAGTTTCGGTTTACAGTTAAGTGTAATCGGAACAGAGGCTTTTAACCGCGATAGTTCTCTCAGAAACTTTGCGTTTTATGGATAAAATGAAAGATACCTACAAACATCTATGTTTCGGCAACACAACACATGAACAGTAATCAATCCTTTGATTGGCTCATAAATTATAAATGTAATCTTAATGGTTTCGAATCAGAATATCGCAATATTTTCAAACAGATTTAAGGGCTTGTTTTTATGCAAAAACATTACGGTATCCTCAAACATACTTGTATTGAAATTACCATATCCAACGTCCATTCAGTCTACATTACCTGCCTCTTAAATTAAACATAATTTACGGACCATTACTCAGAATTACACCCGGTTTTATTTATTATTCGCAAAGCTACAGTATTCGGGATAAAAGCCGGACTGAATGTATTATCGGACCACCTGACTTTGATTCTGCTTTGTGAATATTATTTCAGTAAAACCACAATTATTTTTGACGCAAAGGCGTGTTACGTCATTGATAAGTGATATTGTGACTACATTCACGATTACTTTTTACTAAGCCTTATTAACTTTACTTGTAACTAACAATAAAATCTTATAAGTCAATTTTAATCTTCTTTTGATTATAGTACAACTAGTTTTGTAGATTTATTTTGTCCCAAAAAATCGAAATACCTACTGCCTGCCTCATTAGTCTAGTGGTTCCAAGTGCAAGTGCTACGCTAGAGGTTCTGAGTTCGATTCCCGGGTCTAGCAAATCTTTATTTGGGTTTTTCCATGAAATTCTAAGTAGCAGCCCCGATTTTGGATCAGGGCAATAGGCTCGCCCTCCATTACATGAGAGCTAAACCAACCGACAAACTGTGGGTGTACCATAATAAGTGCACCTCTGACTATCCTTTCAGTAGTGGTATATTGTCATATTGTACCAAAAAGACTGCCAACGATTTACAAATGAACCGATTCTTTTTTACATTCTGATTAGTGTACATCTAGAGTCACTAGGTGACACATCGAGAAATGTACATTTTTACGAACTCAAGTAGTCATTTTATAGTTTAGATAGCAAAATTACATGTTTAGCTTTAGACCTTAGGACCTGTAATTCAACACTACGATCTGAACCCATAAATTAGAATCATAGGCTTGGTAATAAATCCTAATTACACAAAGCACAGCCGTCGCATCACCAAGAAGTTTATTTAGTTAAATAAACATTAATATTACCGTGAGGCCCTTTGGTTTACTCTTATTTGACATTCCTTGCCCGGGGTATTTCATTACGCATTCCCCGGGTTGTCCTGTCCTCCGTTATCGAATGGACCTATCACTTACTGGAATAGACTACATTTAAGGCAACATATTTCAGAGCTAAAATATGCATAAGGCTATAATAAGCTTTAGACATGAAAGCTAAAATTTGCATTCGGCTAAAATGAGCTCTAAGCATAAAAAAAGTGTGCGCGTAAATACAAAAATATTAATTAAATTAGAATGAGCTTTAAGCATAACAGCTAACATGCATTAGGGCAATAAGCAATTAAATATGATTAACATTACTAATAAATTGAGTGATTGACTCACTGGTATGCATGATAAGTTTTCTCCTTTCTTCATTCAGGGAGCACAGGGGCAAGAGTCCAGAAGAAAGTCGGGTTCATAAATTGTTCGCGTTAGTACCGATATTTTTTTTAATCATAACACTTTTTATGCAACTATACCTGCGCGGGCGTTCGGAAAAGCTAATTCTAAATCGGTAGAGTGTATTTATTTGTCTCAACGTTACATTATTCGAACTGTGATGTAACATATATACGCTGTAACAATGTTGTTACAAAACTCTTACGGAAACAGAACGTGTGCCGATCTAAAATGTGCGACGTACAAAACATAAAAATGTATCAAGATACATTCGGAGAACGGAATACAACAATGTAATAAGTATTCAAAATTCTATTCCACAAACGGGAAATAAACTTGCGACGCTACGACAAGGTTAGAGGTATAAAACAACCGTCGTTATTCCAGCGATAATTTAAAATAAAAGACCCTACATGTTTTAACATATTATGTACTTTTAAAATCCTATAACAGAAAAAATATATATCTCACTGCTGTAGTCACAGATGTCAATTAATATTTATAAATCAACCTTTAGAACTTAGTGCATCTAAACATATTTTGCCGTATTTTATCTTCTTGTTAGATATGTAATCACAATTACCTAATGAGTAATTATTACCGTTAATCACTTTATGTAAACTTACTTAAACTTAAATTAATATTTCTCACTTCAAATGAAAACTATAAAAGCTACGCTCCCATTATCCCGCATTAAAAAAAATACTGCCCCTCCAAATACCTATCTTAATCCCATATAAAACCAATATCCTAAAATCCGTATGATAGTTGTAAAACCAACTAGCTAGAAGCATTCTTCAAACTTCCACCTTTCAATTTTACGTGCATACTCAAAACTTTTTCCCTAGTACCGTCAATGAAACTAGTTTGAAACTGTCAAACCAAACTAGAGTGGGAGAACTTCAATAAATTCTGTATCCTTGGCGGATCCCCGCGAAATAAACAGGACAGGTTTATGAAGAGATTCAGATATTATATCGGGAATATGGGTGGTCGACAAGCCACGAAGTTTCTCCAGACGTATCGTCGGGTAACAAATGAAAAGCTATGATTATTTTAATCTTCATTTATTATTTTAAATAGATCTATTTAGAATTTTTGATTAAATACCGTTGAAAAGTGAATAAATGTTGATTCAATTAATTTGATATCTTTGACGGATTTGAGCGAATAAACTGGACAGGTTTATGAAGCGATTCGGCTACAGCATAAGGGTGTATACAGGTGGAATATGCAAATACGCGCATCCATCAGCCCATAAAACTTTCTTGTTCTTGTTTGTTGTTTTTAATTCAATTTGGGCTCGCTGCGCGGTTATTTAATGTCCGTGTTCCAAGGTCAACGGCAGAAGAAACATAATTTAGTTTGACATTGTCACCACAGTGGAAATTCGGTATTATTATGTTTAATGGAGCCTACAATGTTTAAGGTTGAATACCTAACATTAGGAATCAACCCTACAGGTCACCAGTAGATTATAAATTTATTCTAGAACTTGATTGATAAGCTTAATAATAAGATGCAAAGCCATTTGGAATAATTAAAGTCCATCATGGATTCAAATGGATTGTCATTTTCAATTTTGATGTGGTTAGCTTCCCCACTCTTGGCATTTTGCACACACCTAACTTTGATAATTTCAATGTAGGTTTGTCAAAATTGTACCTACCCCACCCATTAACTGAATGTGGCCGAAGTACCTCATAAATTAATTGATGGGATTTTTATTGTTTCGCCACAAACCGTTTATAATTGAGCCATTGGATATCGAGATAATAAAATATGAGACTTCGAAACAAAACAAAAATGCAAATTTATATACACACATCAGAGATATATGAAATAATAATTGACCAGGGTCAACCCTCCAGGGGAAATGTCCCGTAAACATCGGAGATAAGTATTGTTATTTTTATTTACATGGCCGAACCCTCATGGAGCTATAATTCCGTAAAGCAACGAGCGAACGGGAATCAGATTTAAAGGTCGAACCGTACAGGGTTCGTAAAGGGCACGAACTCACTGCTTTTGGCAACCCCTTGACATTTTGCTGATTGAGCATAGAGTTGAGCAATGTTTCCAAATGATAATCAGCTTAAAGTCTTCATACATACACCCTCTTTTTACAAAACATTGTATAAGCTTAATAAAGTTAAGCTTAAACTCATCGTTTAAACTCATCTAAAACATTACAACGTTGTTGTCTCAAAAGCAGCTGGCAGGATATGTCGCTTATGCAAGGACTATGAATAAGACCTTTATTGATAAAATTTTCTGTAACATACTATCATGTCTGTATTCCCTGCATGGTTAGGGACAGGTCTTTGGCATAATCATTCAAAGATTTATTGGATACTAAGTGTACAAATTTAGGTGTTACATAAATGGTGTTAAGTTCTTATTACTTAGCGGCCTTTTAAAAGCATTGCAATATGGAGGGCTAAAATTACTGTTACATTCTTTATTTAAGTTCTTACTTTAATATCAATTTATCTATCGAATAATATATTAAATTTATTAAATTGATACAAAATAATTATGCTAAATAACACAGGTTCAAATTATTTTGAAACACTCCAAATAATTGTTACATAACACGAGCTAGATCCAGAAATAAAAAGGTTTGCTTTTATAAATGGTTTCCCGTTCAAATATATATAAACTGCTCGTCCGATTGACATGAAACATTCATTAACGCAACATTCTCTTTACGGGCTATAAATAGAAAACAAATTAAAATTCCCCAACGATTGCTCCAACAAATGGACGCTGTAACAAAAGTTGTTCGAAAACGGAAATTAAATCGTGCCAAGCGCTGTGATAATCAAATGCGGAAGAATGACGGACGTTGGTGAGTGAAGGTCAGTTATTATGTAACGAAATGCGTGACGGCGGTGAATAACCTCTTCATACCATAACATACCATCACGCCTGTATTCCCCGAAGGGTTAGGCAGAGGTGTACTTATGTGCACCCACACTTGGTCGATATGTTATCGTCCCATGTAGTAGGGGGCGACCATTAACCGGGCACATTCCGGACTACGAGCTGCTAGCGTAGCAGTCGCGCTTGGGACCACTAGAGTAATGAGGCTCTTCATATAATCAACCATGTATTCCCCAAAAGGTTAGGCAGACGTGTATACACACTTAGAAGTCAGTCTTATAAAATGAGATGGTCCTATTACCATCTCATTTTACACCTTTTTTTAAACCACTAATGCGGCGAACAAGTATACTAATGGCCTGCCTTATGGAAAGCGATTACGTAGGGACACCCCTGGTGTTGCAAGTGTCACTCGCGAGTTGGCGACCCTTAGGAAAAGGAGGGGAAGGAGAAAACGAGAAGGAAGGGGACTGAGGAAGGAATTGGGATTCCGGCGCTCCACACTCACCGTACCGAGTATGCATACTGCTAATTGACGTCGATATTCTGTGGCAAGGTAGCATTTCCCCGGTCGTGCCGACCCATTCATGCTGGCATGTAGATGCTATAATATCGGACGAGACGGATAAGTAATATTATGGGTTATGAAACGTAGACTAGGTTCAGATAGCCCTACAGTCCTTGGTCACGACATCATCATCATCATCAATCCATTACATCGTCCCACTGCTGGGCACGGGTCTCCTCTTAGAATCAGTCTATAGTCCAGTACGCTAGCCCATTGCGGGTTTGTAGACTTCACCATGGCATTAAATCAATCATACAAAATACTTAGGGATACAGACTAGAACCATGTCAGCTTTAAGTATTGTTTAATGTATGTATGTGCAAACATTCTACTGTCAGTTTTTATCCTCTCGTCTTAATTCTGGAGTTCTTCAAGATCAAGCACTCAGAAATCAATTCAAATTAATAAAACCTTCAACGTTTTAGACTTCAAATGCTATTATTTAATTATTGTAGTTCGAATCAAAAAGAGTCAAATGATGTAAATGACAACCATACCAATGATTTGTTTACCTTCTTCATTTTATCGCAGGTCATCATCAATCAGGTAATCATCGTCTATCGCATCAAATAGCAAAATACGACTTCCTTTTTCTATGTTCCAAAAAATATAGAGTAATACACTTGCCCCCGCCACAAGGGACTTAATACTGCTATCGGCCAAATGTAATGCGACGATGCTCCTGCCAATCCTTTGGGGAATAGCAGCGTGACGGTAACGGTATGTCTCAAAACATAAGTGGTACGTGCGTTATGTTACGATAAACTAGTGCAACTGGTCGTCTCCAAATAATGCAGTTTTAACTGAAAGCGAAAAGGAACGGGCAAGTTAGCGGATCTTCTACGATATATAACTTTAACATACATTTTTAGCTAATTTAGGCGCTACACTTTTTTGTACATCGAACTACCAATAACTAACTATTCTATGTATAAGTGAAAAAATGTAAAGTTTAAAAAAAATGTCCTAAAATTATCCTTTTTTGTAAATATTCAAATTGTGTTCTTATACCTCATACACTGCCTCGTTAGTCTAATGACCCCAAGCGCGACTGCTATCCTGTGTTCGAGCAAAGTGCTATTGAGATTTTCTATGAAATTCTCTGTAGCAACTCGGAGTCTGGATTTCTGCCCGGGTAATGGCAATAGGCTCGCTCCCTATTACGTGGGACTTAAGCATACCGACGAAGTGTGGGTGTACATTAGTACACCTCTGCCTATACGTACGGGGAATACAGTCGTGATGGTATGTTATGTTATGTTACCCAAATACCTCATTTGATTACTTATTAACATACCAAAGGTCACAATATCACAATTCGTAACTAACATTTTGAATTCAAGTCTAATAAACCCCCGATTAATAATGCAACCAACAGTACAGAATCCATGCGTGTCCCAATCTGGGTTATGCTTACCACTAACAACATTACAACACTAGTGTAATGATCTCCAGAGCGCGAACAATGTAAGGCCTCGAACCCATGGGAGGCACGTGTATAAGGTTTTCATTAATTATTTTGCTTAATTAGCCCTGTCTTGTAAGTTAGGCACATTAAAATTGTTCTTTGTGTGCCCCTAAGGCAACTACTTTCTACACAGAATTTCTCATTCATTTTTAAAAGTCACACAATTCCATTATTTCGCCTATATGTATCTCCGAGTCGGCCCTTTATTTTACTTGTACATTTTTGTAACGTGACTTTATCAAAAATGTCAAAAGTAATCAACATAAAATAAACTCTCCGTAAAAAACCTGCCAACATTATATGTTTGAGAAAGGGAGATCGATTTTCTTTATTCAAAAGCCGAGTCAACACAGGACCTTTTATCGTAATTCCTTGCTCGTGAATTTTAGTGATTGTAGGTATTTTTCCTTGTCAGAGTAAAATTTAAACATGGAGCAAATAACGACCAAATCTGCTTACGTCACGAGGGTTAATCGTCAGACCGGGAAGATATTACTTCAAAGAGACCACAGCAGTTTTACGACGTCACCAGGGAGGCGAACGCGGAATGCTATACAATTTGTTTTTTCTCGTGGCGTCCACATTCGCAGTAGTGTGTTCATAGCTCAAGCGAGCGCATTAAGAGAATGGCACCATTTGTGGAGAATTTCATTAGTCATTCCCTGCGGTGGGGGTATTCCATCATAGATTCCTTTCGCGTCTCACGTACCGCGGATACTTCGCAGACAAATATGTCGGGAATAGGGGTGAATTTTCAATTGGATCTTCATTAATTATTTACTGAGCGAGTTCTCAGGATTGTTCGGTAAATAACGTAAATGAGACGCGTAAATATATTGTTGCGAAGGCTTGTTTGTTCGCACTAAAATCCTATTAGCGAAGTCATGGTGAAGTTCACCCGAGGTATGTCATAGTGTTGTGACTGTCTCGACTTTACTTGTTAATAACAACGTGAATCAGTCTGGGCCAAACCGATCGAAGCCGTGTACTACTCGATCTAATAACGATTTCACTTCAGCCGCCGATGTCTAGTTACTGCAGCACAGATTGCTTTTGTAAATTTTCTCGAGTAGTGATTTAATCAAAGGATGCTTTAAGAACATATTAATCTGACGAAGTACATTTTTTTTTCATTTAATTTTCAAAGCAATCAGCTTTTTGGAAAATTAAAGATTTTCGATCCCTCTTCTATTTTTTCCATTAACCTCTACTAAGGTAGATCGGCTTGTGTCTGATATGGGTTCAATTGCGATTCGAAATTGGGATCCGAACATACAATTTGAGTATTGTGATCTTTATCTACAGCCTTTAGGATACTGAAACAATTCTAAAGAAAGAATCCCAAATTGGAAAGTGTGAAAGCGGTGCATGTAGATTTTTGTTCGTTTTATTTTTGCTTGGGAAACTATAAAAGTGGGAAGCTAGAAATCGAAGCTGTTGTCTGTGCTCATAGATACCTAATGGAACGAAGTATTTCTCTTATACGTTGGCACAAATATGGGACGGTTTTTTGCTATGCATAGTGACCTAGTTTTTTATAGTTTTTTTTATAACACAACACGTCAGCTTCGATAATAGTAATAAAATGTTGGGATGTATCTGGGCCTATAAAGTTGAATCTCGTTCCCGAGGGGGGTCAAACTTTCATCGGGACGATAGAATGTTTGGACGTGCGGCATATTCCCTAGTCCCGAATTTGTGGCAATATAAAAACATTTTTTTCCCACCCACTGACTGATTTATCTTCTTGAAGTAACGTCCTTACGACCTTCCCGTAGTTTATTTTCCGTTTGAACATAACGCCATTACGCCTGTATTCCAAAAAGGGTTAGGTAGAGGTGTACTAATGTACACCCACCTTTGCCGGTTTGTTTAGGCCCCAAGTAATAGGAGGCGAGGCTATTGCCATTAACCGGGCACAAATCCAGACTCCGAGGTGCTCCTGAATTTCTATGCAAGAATTTCATAGAAAAACCCAATATCGCTTTGTTTGACCTGGGAATCAAACCCAGAACCTCTATCGTAGCAGTCGCGCTTAGAACCACTAGACTAATGAGGCATTCCGCAGTTCCGTTTGAAACACGTTTTTTTTTACAATAAAGGATATAAGAGGAGCTCTGATCGTTTGTAGTAACGTGAATACTAATGTTCTTTTTAAAAGATTATCTAAACTGTTTATCGCATGTCAAGATACACATGTGAGCGGGTTTACGTATGCCATTAAGGACTATATTCAAGATGTTTTCTTTTTCTGCTAGTACTTTTCTGCCTCTCGGAGGCTGTACTACAACGTGTTATTGCGATCGTTATGCAGTTGAAAGGGATGGATGCTTTAAATAGGAAATAGCTCCATCCCTTTCTCACAACCTAAAAATGACTAAAGAATAGTTCACCACACTGGCCTAGTGCTAATTGAATAAAATTCATCCTATATCATAAATAACCCCTAAAAAGGTTACTAGCAATGTGGGTCGCACATGACTAGTATTCTTGGTAACCTCTCGTACTAAGCTAAATGCTTGTATTACGAGTAGGTTCACGTTGGTAGTGCAATGGGTTTCGAACCGGCAACCACATGATTGCAAGTCCGACGCCCTAGCCTTGGGCTACCGCCGCTTTAATACAACTATAATTCGATAAAAGATTGGTTTAATAAACAAAGGTAAAATTTAATATGTACCGTTTGCCCTTGCTGTTAACATTGTAAACAAAACATTACGTGAACATATTGTTTCAAGAAGTAATGTAAACACTTCTGGTACTTTGCATCTTCCCGCGGAAAATGTTTCCGGGAAGTTTTAATCGCGTGACGAGTATTACGTCACTGTGGGGAAAACTTTAAAATAATAAGAAGTTTATTGTGATAGCTGGTTTAGCGAAGTGGTCGAATAAGCCACTGCTGCACTTCGGTCGAAAGTTCAAATCAAATGTTTTTATTTCAAATAAGCTTTTACAAGTTTATGAAACGTTATTGACTCAAGTTGCACGGTTCCAAAAGTGGATCCTATGAAGAAGAATACGGCAAGAAACTCCATGGACACTCTTTTAAAATAAACATTTTACATTATTCACTGGTACATTATGGCGATAACAGGATGTGAGGACATTGGAGGTTAATGATTTCAATTTTCAGGCTGGGAGTTTGGGTTTGTGCCCGATGAACGGCAATAGACTCTCGCTATTACATGGGACCTAAGCATACCGGAAAACTATGGGTATATATTAGCACCTAGTGAAATCTGCCAACCCACAGCAGGCAAGAGTAGCGAATATATCCAGTACCTAAAATTAGCAGCGAAGAAGACAATACGCACGGCTAGTTCCAAAAATACGGGCTGAAATCCCAGCTACATAGAGAAAATCCTCGACAGTTGGTCGCGGCAGGAAGAGTAATAAAAAGTCGCATAATCCATACAAAGCCTTATGGCGGTGTGCGGCGCTGCGATTTTTTCGTGCGACCACTTTTTGTCTTGTAAAACACGCGATATTTATGTTGATAGAACGTGTTGTTCCAACAAAGCGCGTCTGTTCCTCCCTTATATTATTGTTTTATTTGATGTGTATCTGAAGATATTCGGGAAATACAGATGGTGATACGTCTTTGTTTTGTTGTGATTGAAACATTGTTGCCTACAATGTTTATTTATAAAGTAACAAAGAAACAATAATGATTTTTTTTATGTTTATTCTAGTTAAAACATTTCTATATAAATTTAACTTACTGTGAAAATTTTAAGTCAATTCATCGACTTTTCGAATTTTACTTTGATTGTTTCAAAGTAAAATGAAACGAAACTGAACCGATTTTAATAATTTTATCCATCTGAAAGCTATAATAATTTATCTTTAGCCTCAGTAGGTAGCGCTTGTGTTTAACACTCACGATTCTTGTGAATGCCGTAACAGCCTGTCACGGTTATAACCGAATGTCGCAAATCGTACGGTTTTCATTCGGTTCAATTCCGGTATTCCCTGAAAATCCATATGGATCCCGAGAATTTTCTGCACCCCAAAGACCAGTCTACACCGCTACGGAACCAAAGAGTTAAAATATAAGCTTTATAAGTTGTTACATCTTGTTAGGATAAGATAAATGAGGCGTATTTCCTAATACAACTTTCCTCAAACAACAATATGAATACGTTACTTATCTTCGCCCCAGTTTGAAAACAATTTCTAAGAAAATATTGTCGTTATAAAGAGAAATCTTTCAAGTGACGAGAAGCCTATGGTTGGGAAATATCTTTGCTCACAAAACAAAATTGTTGTGAAGAATAAAATATATATTTTTATGATGATCATGACCTTATTACAGAACTGATTGACAAACGTAAAAAATAGTAGTACTACCCTCTGGGTTTTCAAAAGGACCATTTTCTGAGTTTGTTGAGACTTTTTCTCAGAGATTTCAGTTTATCAAAATTGATTTATAAAAGTACCTATTTATTATAACCTAAAAGAGCTTTACATTTTACTCAAACCAGGAGAAGGAAGACAAATGCGGTATATATATATAAAGAGAACAATAAAATAATCAATATAAATAAACGAGATGTGACCCGCGTACTCGTATTTCCAAATCTCGGAGGAATTTCTTGAATTCCATCTAGCGGATACCTACGTTTAATAAGGACGCTACCTTCCAGTTTTCAGGTTTCTTCGGCTTTTCGCTTGGGCCGTTGATATATGGATGTATTAGCTGGTCACATTGTTCATATATATGGAAAGTAAAAAACACATAATTTCGTCATTATATGATGATTGTGTTGATGATGGCATTATCAACATGATCAGCCTATAACAGATACTAAACTATAGTAGGCACGCAGCCTTCCATAATGCATGATAATTAAAAACATAACATCACGCCTGTATTCTCCGAAGGGTTAGGCAGAGCTGTACTCAATGTAACCCCACAGTTTGCCAGTTAGTTTAGGTCACATGTAATAGGGGGCGAACCTATTGTCATTCATCGGACTCATATCCAAATTCTGAGCTACTACTGCGAATTTCATAGAAAATACAGTTTACTCGACCTGGGAATCAAATCCAAGACGTCTAGCGTTTATGACGACTAGACAAATGAGGCAGTTGATATAATTAATAAGATAATTGATAATAATTAATTACTGACTAAAACCAATACATATTTTCCCAGTAGATAAACATGTCAATATATGAAATAACAAACAAACTACACACACATAAGTCAACTTGCTACAGTGACATCACACAGACTTCCTAACAATTATCACCACTGAGTAAAATATAAAGAAGGTCCATCGAATGGAGTTGTCCGAGTCTTTCGTCAGCTGGACCCGCTTGCTACTGGACCCGTGGGTCCACTTGACCGCATAATTTCTTTCCTGTATTTTATTGCTAAACTGGACCCACATTCAAACTTAAAAAATATATATTTAAATTTACCAGTGGATACAGTAAATCACAAAATTAACAGAGTGCTCATCTACTTTGCCTGTTCCAAACGACTGAGCATAAGCAAGATTGAAGGTATCCGTTAATACGCCCCGAATAGAGCCTAGTGGTTGATGGCAACCCAGCATTTTTATCCAAACCAAGTAAAGTGGTAGGTAATTCAATACATGACCGTTGAGAAATATTAGAAATTCAAGGAAACAGCTCAAAACATTCAAACATAGGTACATAAAGAAACTAGTAGTGTCGAATCGGCACGACCGGGGTAGTACTACCCAAAGAATATCCACGTTAAGTAGCATTATGCATAATACCTATGCATACTGTTCCGTTTTGTAAGGTGAGTGTGGAACGCCGGAGGTCTAATTCTTCCCTCCTTCTCCTTTTCTCTTCAAGGACCGGTAACAGCAACTCCTCATTTTCATCGATAAGACCGCCATTATACCCTAAATTTAATTATTAGCTGATTAATGTTTACTTCTTATTAATGATGCACAATAAAGATTATTCCATTGTGTTCTATATCTCTGGTGTTGCAGGTGTTGCATCCGCCATGAGCGGTGATGATCAGTTGTTATTCGGTGGACCGTCTACTTTTTGTCGACGTCTAACTAACAACAACTAACGTCTAACATTAAAAAAAAAGTAGAACTTCTGAATTAACTTTACAATTCTATGCACCATCTATATGTTCTGCGGCCACTATTCAATGACCCACAGATCCAAGATATATTCTCTCACAGATAATGCTCCATTGTTGCGACATAGAATGCGTACATCACTCGTATCATATGTGCAATGGATCCTGTCCGGCGTGCTATCGATATTCAATGCGGACGCATCATTTGTTGTTGACCGCACATACGAAATTGTTGGTGGAACCGATATTTAGAATACTACGTCCTCTATAGTTGCGTCACAGAGGTCACCTCAAAGAAGTAAATTTCAGAATATGAAGGCAGTTTCGACCTGGCACAAGTCCCACCCTTGCGGTGTATTTAACCAGAAGATGCAGGTTCGAATCCTGCCCGCAATCGAACTATTCCTTCTCTAAAACAACTTTATATACTTAGCATGGAAAATGCTTAGAAAAAACATTAAGAAAAAATATCTCGTTTTATGTAAATTCTTGTAGGACGTGAGTGAGGCGCGGGCAATAGCTTGTATAGAATAAGATAGAATGGTACTTGGGTCAATTTCTATTTTGTGATGCAAAATTCTTAACATACCATCACGCCTGTATTCCCCGAAGGGTTAGGCAGAGGTGCACCTAATGTACACCCACAGTTCGCCGGTATGTTTGGGTCCCATGTAATAGGGGGCGAGCCTATTGCCATTCTCCGGGCACAAATCCAGACTCCGAGCTGCTACTGAGAATTTCATAGAAAAACTCAATAACACTTTGCTCGACCTGGGGATCGAACCCAAGACCTCTAGCGTAGCAGTCGCGATTGGGACCACTAGACCAACGAGGCAGTCAAATTCTTAGAAACGTCAAAAACAAACTACTTGCAATAAAGGGCCTCAAGTAGGTGACCCTTCCACTTTTTCACTCCCGAGCTTATTCAGCTTTTCAACAAAACACTTCTAAACACAAACTCTGACGGTTCGTATTCAATAGCACTCAATTAGATTGGGTCACAAAATGAGATAGAATTAAATTGGGTTCGATTTCATAATAGCAAAGAGTTCAAAGAGTTGTAAATATAAGGCACTATTATTATCATTTTAAATCATATCGAAATGACCGTACTGTCACTCGCTGCACTATCTTTATCAAATAAAAAAAAAGATATTTATATAAAGCGACCATTCTACAAAATTGTACCTCCAATCAACAAAATTATACCTTCAGACATTCACGAGATTACCTTCTAGTATTATACTAAAAGACAAAAACTATTTCGTATTTACGATGTATTCCAAGAGGAATCCAGGATACTACAATTAAGTGCATGTGATATAAACACTCATGTTTTTCAGGCTCCGTATTAGGGATCCTCCATTAGGTTTGCTTGCGCTCCAGACGGGGCCGAGCGTTTTTTGCTCGCGCCTGCCTATCCCTATAAATCTTTGTAAGTGCCTCGTTAGTTGCTCTGGTCAATTCACGTCCAGTTTCTACGTCGAGATTTTTATTCATCCAATTTGGTTGGGTATGTGTATCTGTTAGTGAGTTCCCGTAAGACACACCACTTTGAATATATCTGCAATTCTTGAAGAGTTGTAAAAAGTACTTATTCGTTTCTTATAAAGGTAGGTCGTGTACACGCGATGATTTCGTTTTTTTTTTTAATGCCACGGGCACTTCTCTAAATACCATCTTAGTGTTATAAAAATAAGATATTCCTGTTCTTGATCGACAGTTAAGTATTTTTTATAAGTAATTGTTTATTAAGTAAGTAATATTTTTTTTTCCTGTTTTTAAAAACCCGTTATATATGTTTATATACAACACAACTTCGGCGATTGAGACTAACCAAACATCACATATTCACGTCTGCTTTTGACAATATTATCGCTTTTAGTGATAAGACCCCAATTTGTCTGTATTTAACATATTTATATTTAAACATATTTCTTTAGCTTGCAATGAAAAATGAAGTCTTTGTCATCGTATCATAACATTTTCTTTCATAAACTATCGTCGTAGACTGAAGCACTAAAATTAATGGAAACGTAACTAAAATCAGAATACATTTGTATTTCAGTAATTAGGATTGTAATTTGTCACTATCAATCATTTAAGACGAGTTAATTACACATCCCAGTTGAGTTTATACACTAATAGTGAATACCTTTCAACTAGATTGAGAATTTGGTATAAATTATTGCTGTGATTTTGTTGTAATTATGTATTATATTATAAATATGTAAGTATTTTGCTGTGGTAGGGCCACGCTGTTCGCAGCATGAATGGGCCGGCTTAACCGGGGAAATACCACACTCTCGCAGAAGACAGACGTCCGAGTAGTAGCGTTTAGTTACTGCGCTTCGTTCGGTGAGCGAGAGGGCCGGAGGCCGAATTCCTCCCCCAATCCCCTTCCTTCTCCTTTTCTCCTTCCCCTCCCTTACCCTAAATAGGCTCGGCAACGCATCTGCAACTCCTTTGGTTTTGCAGATGTCCATGGGCGGCGATGACTACTTACCATCAGGTAGCTCGCCTGCTCGTTTGCCGAGTAATACCATAAAAAAAATATATGTAAAATTGTCATTATATAATAATTATCCTAGCCTTTTCTCAGCTTTGTTGCGGTTGGCTTCAAGTGTAACCAGACAGGCTGAATATCAGTTTTATACACGAAGCGACTGCCATCAGTCCTTCGCAACCCAATTTCTAGGCAACACACCTTATCAATGAGGGTTGGACAGATTGTCACACTTTTTGGGCTTCTGAGTACGAACAATTGTACTAAGAATGCCCAATAACATTGCCTGCCCTGGGAATCGAACACAGACCCTCTAGCATAGAATCTTTCGACGAATAGACTTTGATAATTAGGCAGTTATTAAAGTCACTTTAAGTCGCGTCAAATTAGAATAAATAACCACAAATTAATTATCGACCACAATAAGTTGATATAAAAACCTCTTTCCAGCCGCCTTCTTAATAAAACTGTTTACCATGAAGGCCCGAAACGAAAGCGTTTTTACTCTAATCTATTAAGAGTGGAATATGCAAGGGTTTTGTCTCAAGGGTTGCGAACTCGAGAGTCTTAATAGATTAGCAGGCGTGGCTTCTAGTGCTTAAGTAAGATATATGAATGATATGGGAGATTTATACGTTATATAACTTGGTAGTTTATTAGTGCTCTGTTTCATAATGTCTATGAGGTACTGTTAACTATGTTGTATTATAATATATCTTCTATGATTAATAATTAATCTCGACTTCAGGCTAATAAATGACATTGTTTGACATTAACATTGACATAATTGACATGTTTGCAGGCTTAGGAGTTGTTTCTTCAGTGGATTGTAGGAGATACAGATTATTATTATGTGGCACAACACCCACCGTCAAACCGCTAAACCGGTTTTGTGGGATATAAAATATATATATAATAAATAAAGAATTAACCTCCAATGTTATCGCCATAATGTAACAGTGAATAATGTCACACCTTTTATTTTAAAAGAGTATCCATGGAGTTTCTTGCCGGATTCTTGTCCATAGGATCAACTTTTTGGAACCGTGCAACTACAGTCATAAACGCTTGTAAAACCTTATTTGAAATAAAAACATTTGAAGTTGAACTAGATTGGAACTAGGCACTATATTTTGAACATTTTTAATTAACTATGTACCAATGTACTGCCTCATCAGTCTAGTGGTCCTAAGCGCGACTGCTACGCTAGAGTTCCTGGGTTCTATCCCCAGGTCAAGCAAAGTGTAATTGTGTTTTTCTGTGTGTGTAATAGGGTCTTCGCCGGTATGTTTAGGTCCCATGTAATAGGGGTTACATGGGACCTAAACATACCGGTTACCGGAAGTGTGGGTGTACATTAGTACACCTCTGAATAACGCTTCGGGGAATTCAGGCGTGATGGTATGTTTTATGATGGTATGTAATTAACATAATTTGCCTTCAGGTCAAATAAATCGGGTCCCGTTTTTGGTGTGGCAGAATTATGGCATGTGTTATCACAGCTATAGTTCCTTAAATATAGACCATTAGGCGAACTGTAGGTGTGCATAATAAATATTCTTATTTCAATACCCCTATAACGTAATATTTACGGCACCACCTGACGTTCGATTCTCCAAATTGCCTAACCTTTATGTACGTTATGTACGTTAATACGTTAAATTAATTTCAATTCGATGTCAATACTGAGAACTATGCAGTTTGTGTCGGGTGCGAGCATGCTATCAACTCTATTAAACATACACAGTTAATGTAATGAGGTGGTGGGCAGTTATTTCCAGTTATCTATCCACCCACACTAGATCGTAAGGCTGCGTTTCCACTTGGGTGGTTGCTGAGTACGGTACGCAAAGGAAAAATCTACCAATAGGCTGCATTTCCACCAGAAACATTATTTGCTGGGCACGGGTCTCCTCTCAGAGTGAGATGTGTAAGGCTATTGTCCGCGACGTTAGGTCTGGATATGTTACGAAAGGTCACCCATCCACAAACCGACCATGCCGGTGGATCGGCTTCCTTATTACTTAACTAAGAGCCCTTTCCCAAATTTAAGGCCTTTTTTTGTAGTGTTTGGCTAATTTTTCGGCTATAACATATACTAGTTAGATCGTAGAAGATTTTGGTCTAAATTGTCAGTCAGTTGTTTTGTCCGAATCCTCTATTTTACACCAAAATCTTCTACAATTTTTTTTTCTTCTACAAGTTTTAACAACTAAATGATGATCAATGATGAAAAAGTTATTGTTAACGTCGCAATTTCTACTACCATGCGCCAAGAATCTGTTATAGCCGAACAATTTGCGAAAAAACAAAAAAAATAGCCTTAACGAAATAACTGTCAATATTTTTATCGCGCCAATTCCAATACGCGCGAAAGTGAAGTGAAAATGTGACCGAACCTTTACCAAAGTATTGACTTCAGGTACCAATAAGTACTTATGGATATTACCAAAAATATAGTTCTAATATCCTACGTACACTTACGTTAAGCCAATCGCCAATAATACTTATAACTTTTTATATTAACTATAAAAGAGCCCCAATAGGGCTAAAACGTAAGTTATTCAGAAATTCTACTTATGTTCTCTTTTATTCGAAGTAAATATATTCTAGATATTATTTTTATTCCAAGAGAGTATTAGGCAGCTCACTTAAAGTAATTGGATCGTAATTTCTAGTTAAAGTAAGGCCGATCGTACGTATTCTGACGTAGGTACATATAATATGAAGAGTACGTTTTATTTGGTGTTATGTTTTTGCAATCCCCTACCAACTTATCTGGTGACTCTGCAAGGTTTTAGCGTCTCCTATATGGCCTTTGTAACTTTTAAGCCAAAATAATAAAAATATTCGATCGAGTCAACAATAGCTCAAGAAGCGTGAGCGTACTCAAGAAGAGGTTTCACAGACGTTTAAAACAAATCTGCGAAGTTAAAGTGATACGATAGGGGTCCAGCATCGATTAGATAAAAATCTGAAGTTTTCCAACTTAAAGAAACACCGTGATTATATTACATATATCGTTATAATACACCGTGATATACAAGTCACCTGACAGCCAAAAGTCTGTTTTAATACTGATTATTTTAAAGAATTTTTACATTGTGACCAACCCTAAAATAGCGAAAAAGTACAACTAAGTATTATTCCCTACGTTTCATTTCATCGAAGAACCTGCTTAAGAAACCACCTTTCTATGCACACCATTATATTTCACGAGAATAGTGAAAATTGTTCATAATGTTGAGCAACGAGGCCCTTTCGCATGAAAGACGACTAAAATATCACAATGTATACCGTAGAGCATGACTTCCTGGTTTCGATCCCCAAATCGGACTAAGTGTTTTTATATAATATTCTTAGTAGAAGCCTAAAGTTTGTATTTATGCCCGTTGAATGGTATTAGGTTGGCCCTCTAATATACTTAAAATACACCAGCGAACTATAGATGTTAACCCTTCAGAGAATTCAAGCGTCCATGTATATATTCTGTTATAAATAAATATCGAGTCCCAGGTTACACGTGCAAAAAATGTATTGTGTAGCTACAAATAAATATGTATTAGGTTCTTCTAAGAATAAAATGAGAACTGAAGAAGGTATTATACTTAAATAGGCCTTTGATGCGTAGAAGAAAATCTATTTAAAGAGCAGTTGGCTATCGTGGCGGAGAGGAGACACGTGCCCAGCTGTGGGACAGTAAATGGGTTGATGATGATGATTATTAAAAAAAAATTCTGCCTACAGTTATAATTAGTGCATTTAAAACAATAAGATACTGACTGTAATTTTTTATGGTCTCATAAAAATTTCCGATTAGCAAAATCTAAATTAGCTCAAAAATAAAAGTATTTTCATTTTAAATGCTAGCGCAGTATATCGGCTTCTTGCGTCAAAATCAGATATGCCATACAATTTCTAGACTAACACTCCTTTGCGGGAAAGAGACAGAGCATCCCCTCTCAATCCACACCAAAAACTTTAAACGCTTATATCTTAGAACTTTATTAGTCGATTTATGTGTGTGTGTGTGTGTGTGTCTGTGGCATCGTAGCTCCCGAACGGATGGGACGATTTGGATTTAGTTTTTATTGTTTGAAAGGTGAATTAGTCGGGAGTGTTCATAGCTATGTTTGATGAAAATCGGTCGAGATATAAAGGAATTGTCGGGGGTCTTTTAAATGTTTTAATTTATTGAAATGTTTAATTTATTTATTTAAAATTTTTAATTTATTGATTTCAGTATACGTCTCATGAGTATTTAATTTGATTTAACAATACGCCTATTATTAACAATAAATTAAACACCACTCCGCTACCCTATTAGTTGAATCTCTATTTTTACACGGAACTGCTTTAACTTTTCATTTTTGCAACTGAAACAAAATTATTTACTCAGCTACTCTGAGATTAGACGCGGTCTCACAAATCTAGTTTGTGACTTGAAATGCCAAAATTACTTGAAGGTGGTAGTTTTTGTTATGTGATAAGGGAGCGTTGTGGAGTGAAAGAAGTTGTAGTAACAAGGATTGAGAAAGGTATGTTAAGATGGTTTGGTCATGTAGAGAGAATGGATGAACGATGAATTTTTTATATACCACAGGTGGTAAACAAACGTACGACCCGCCTAATTGTACACACTTACCGTAGCCTGTGAATACTTACAACACCATCACACACTTGTATCTCACCCATCCACATGCTAACCACGCTATGAGTGCTTAACTTCGCAAATAAATCTATCCAAGATCATTATAAACTGAAGCGTCTAATAATTCAAAGCTTTCAATATCCCGAGAACAATAGATTTACCTATTATGTCTGTAATTTGTCACTTTATGGTTTGAAGGTTATTACAGGTTACCTCATCGCACACTAATTGACACGCATAAGTCTGACGTCGATACGTCACATCCCCGTTCCAATAATGTCCCATTACATAAAGGCATACAAAATTCGGTAACCCTGTTAATTGGATTTAAAATTTAACCGATTTTGTAATTATTACAACCAATAACTTAACTTAACATACCATCACGCCGGTATTACCCGAAGAGTAAGGCAGAAGTGTACTAATGTACACTTACGAGTACATTTCGCCGGTAAGCTTAAGTATCATGTAATAGAGAGGCAAAACGGCCAATAACATTTTACTCGACCTGGGAATCGAACCCAGGAGCTCTAGCGTAGCAGTCGCACTTAGTACCATTAGGCTAATTAGGCAGAACCACTAACTTTTATCTTGACAAGGCGTTATCCGCCCACAAACAAGGCATATTCTGCCTTGTGTCAATATGCTGCAACCATATTTCACAGTGCTCGCGAGCTTTAAGGGTTTTTAAATAGAATTGGAATTTCGGTGCGATCTCTTTTTTCCCTTACAGGCACCAAATACCTTTCAAGAGACCCCCGAAATATTTCGCATGTATTCACAACATGTAGATAATTTCACTGCCAGAGTACAAAAATCCAACGGGGAAATTGCTCAGAAATCCGACAAGGGATTTTCCCAGTTGCATACATATTTATTTTTGGAATCTATATTTTTGCGTACGTTATACAAAAAAAAAGCTTCATTTCGATGGACGGATATATTATAGAAACCTATATATTATTTAATCTATAATAATGCATAGATTTCCATTTTATAAGGTAAACATATAAGGCACCCGTGTGACAAGGGTAAAAGTCTAAATGTTGACACTGTGCGCGCTATGACATTTACTTTTGACAGGTGACATTTAGCGCCAATATGGCGGACAATCGCCTTAAGTTATTTACTCTAAGTAAACAAAACAAGTTTAATATTTGATGTTAAAATAAACTTTTTGTTGTGAGTTTACTCCGATATTTCTGTGAATGTCACAGGTGCGAATGTTCATAACTGCCAAAAGTAAATCTAGATACTATAGCGAAGTTTTCTATAGGCAATATTCTTAAAGACGTGCAATATCGTTAGTTTAAAACAAGTAAGTATATACGGCGCCATTTCGTGTAAACCAGGGCCTCATTTTGGTGCAAGTTCGCTCAAATATGGGCGAACTTCGGCAAACTCCGACACTACACTACACTACGAAAATATAGACTAAACGTTGTACATTAGCGAAGCAATTACTTACGTCGCTTTAATATGTGTAGTTGAACGTTTTCAGAGTAGTTCTCAATTTAAAATTTCATCTCATTTATGTTTAACAAAAGCAATAAATGATTTATTGATTGATTGATTGAAACAGGGCTTTATTTTGTATCTGAACAAAAAACATTTCTCTATAATATAAACTATGTTTTTTAAGTAAAGATTTAAGTAGGAGGTTTAGGTTGGGTGTACAAAAATAAAAAGCACCTATTTTCTACCATTCCTACACTGATGTTTTCACATTTAAGGAAAAGGAAAAATAATGAATGGATGACATGTTACATCGTAAGCTGCTTACGCGCCTACGCAGAATGAGACTGACTGTATATAGTCTGTTTGTTGGAATAGGGAAAAAATCGAGTATTGCTACAATAACTAGATAATGGGACACGTAATTCAGAAATGATTCTAGTACAGTCTTATATTATTAATACACGGTAATAGCGAAAAACTGGCACTGTTAGCGATAAGACTACATGATTCAATCTATTTATTTACCACGTCTGCATCCAATCGCAGCAAAATGTACTTTATAATGAGGCCAATTCACTATATCGTTGTTTTCCAAGCCACGAGGCAAAATCCCAAAATTACGGAACCAACCGAAGTTGAATACGAATAAACTGACAGCTGACTTCGTAAGCACATTTAAAAGTTAAACAGTAGACGATTACAATCTCCTTCAAAAACAACAAGCAGCAACTTAGCCACCCCGCCACCCTCTGTAAGAATGTTTAAAGTAAGCTACATTAAGTCAAAAGTACCATAAAGTCGGTCTCAGCCCGTTCTGTTCCGGATCGTCGTCGTATGCCTTCGTCACAGGCTGGGGTGTCCTCGGATATGACAGCCGATTGCGTCCGAGTTTTCTCGAACGTACAAATTGGGTACGGCTTAAGTTTGAGCACTTGTGCCTTATATTTTAGGTATGACAATTGTATATAAACTCACTTTCAAATATTATTCCACGCATGATTTCTCTTGTTGTAAGGTTAAATATCCTTTGGATTATTTTCTGCGGGATTTAGGCTATTTCGGTACATGAAATAAACAGAAAAACTGAATTCAGAAATTAGTCTATCAAATGGACCTTATAATAATGTAGAAGTCCTATAAAAATAGTACCTTTAAGTGTACCTGTTTTATGTTTATATAACCTTCAGTCTCAGAAGAGCTGAGCTAAGGTTGTGATGTTATATTTATAGATGAAAACTTAGCTTCAAACATTGAGAAATACAAAGAAACTTGAATGCCAGTTGTGCAAAAGACTATTTTGTCTACTGGTCCTTATGTACGAATGCTACGCTAGAGGTCCCGGGTTCGATTCCCAGGTTGACTAAAAGGTCATTGGAGTTTTGATTGGGCAATAGGCTTGCCCCCTGCTACAATGGAATCTAAACATACTGACAAATTGTGTGGGTGTTCATTAGTACAACTCGTTTGCTTCTACACAAAAATATCCAATTTGCACCAACGAGGATTCTCAAAGACTGAAGCCCCTTAATCCCTTCACATTAACAGTTGCACACCCAATCCAGGATTTGCCGAGACCGTATTACAAAAAATGTGTGCGTTTTACTTGAACATACCAAGTACAGTGGGTTATAGCTGTTACCTGACCCACCAAGACCCCACAGTCCCACCCAGGGTCGGTCAGGTAACAGCTGTTACCCCACTGTACATAGTTGGAGTAAATAGGTTTAACCGACATCGATTTAGTAATCCCTATATACGCTGAGTAGAAGAGTCATTTGTTTTTTAAAGGAATTTTAGTTTAGGCGATTTAGCATTAAAATGTACAGCGAATGATTTTAATACCGTAACAGATTCTTTATTATGCTTAAAAGTTATCAGTATTTTAGAACAAGTCAGTTATTTGAAGCCTTTTTCGCTCTAGTCAGTAAATTAGGTATACTAGATTTTTTTTAATAAGTTTCTTTGCTTGATATCGACCTCAAACTAATAGGGCAATTACTTTTTATAAATACTTAATCCTTTTTAATGTGCCATAACTTTGAGAGTATTATAGAGTTTCCAACAAAAAGGTAAGTCACCTGCGTTAAAAACTTCGTTTCCTCGATAAAACATTTCTTATGCGCAGATTTTTAAAGTACATTTTGTTTTTAATGAAGGCACTTTGTAACACCTTCTTGGTAAAGATTTTCATAATCTTGTCCTATCGTCTTCCTAGAGTTTATTTTGATTTTTTTTTAGACTTGAGTACCGAAACTAGCTAACTGTAAAATAATTTATGTTGTGAGGTCAATCATTAAAAGGGCAGTCATACTAATTAAACCCAACACCGTCCCAATATTGAGTACAGGGGGAGCACATTAAGATTTCGGACACACGGCTCTCTACCGAATATTGGACATTCATCAGAAGTGGCCCATTAAGTCCTCCAGATTTTTCTCAGATAGAGACGGGCCTTCTCCACTATGCTAGCCATTACATGTTTAAGCAAAATTCATGTTAAATACTAAACGTAAACAGTCAAGTTTAGTGATCAATTGTTGTGGAGCGAGAGCCCTTGTGATCCGCTTACCGCAGTGCATAATCAATCGATTTATTTGTGAAGAATTGCCATCTGGTCTTGACTTAAGAATGCAGGCTGCAACCGTATTACGTCATACGTAGAGATCCCGCCATGTAATGTCGTCCTATGTATAAAAATACATAGGGACTGGTTTTATTGTTCTACTTTGGTCCTATGTCGTGGTTTGCGCATAGATTTAAAGTCAACTGTCTCTTGTCTTAACAAATAGAGGTAACTGCCCTTTTTTAACTCCCGACGAAAAAACGACGGAGTGTTATAAGTTTGACGTGTCTGTGTATGTGCCTGTCTGTGGCATCGTAGCTCCCGAAAGGATGAACAGATTTTGATGTTGTTTGTTTTGTTTAAAAGGTGAATTAGTTGGCGTTCTTAGCTATATTTGATGAAATTCGGTTGCGGTAACCTACAATTGTCAGTGGTTTTTTTATTTTTTATTGATATATGTATCTAGCACCGGCTTTGTGTGAGCAGATTCCCAGATAAACGTTATCGACGATTGTGTGCAGAAACTTCTTATAGGGACCAGGATCTCTTTTAGTCCTGACCCCTAGCCGCGTGATGCAATATCCATGATTTTTTGTATTCCTGTCCCATCCGCCATTCGCACAAATCAAATGGCATCTCATTTGACAAAATGGTTTCGATAAACTACTTCCCTGGAAGGGTTATATCCAATATATTGTCGCTGTATATCAATTTAACTGCTCTGGTACCTACTTGAGTGGGAACACGTATACAAGTACGTACATACATTGAAGAATGTATTACTTTTTTTTAATAAGTTGTTGTTGCATTGTTATTGTAAATAAGGGTTTAATAAAAAAAATTTAAACCAATTTAATAGGGTAACATTTTTAATTCAGAAAAGTTAGCTTTCAATATCAATACTGTTCCTTATATACGGAAATGTGTATAATAATTATAAAATGGTAGTAGTATAATATAGTAACGTGTAAATTAAAGAAAAAACGTTCTAACAATATATACATTAAGTCTACAATCTTTTATTTCTGCTCCTTTCTTATCTCGTGTGTAGCGGCCTTTCTTTAAACATCGAGCTTTAGCTCTGATACATAATGCAACGATCATTTGTAACATGATCTTCCTATCACAAAGAGCCTTCCTTTACAGTATTCCTTATACATGGTAATATTAATGGCAGTAGTAGCCAAGTAATACGACCATAAACTGCCAAATACTGCTACTAATCTGAAATACAAACCGAAGACCACTGACTTTTCAAAAATGTTTTGCTTATAAGTAATCATATCATTATTACCGAAAAAAACATTTGCGGAGCAAAATTTGAGCTATTTTTCTAGACTATGTGTGAAGCCAAGCCGCACTAAGCTAGAGTGGTGGCCTAACCCTTCTCAGTCATAGATAAGAGATCCAGCAGTGAGACACTAAGTATATTGATGAAGGATCAAAATCTCTCATATATAAAGATTAGTTCGATGTTCTGTGAAATCCACCATCTGATAGAATGAGATTGAATCTCATTCCGAGAGTAAGCCCTTGCCGAGCAGTAGACCAGTAAAATTGGTCTAGTGGTGTGAACTTTACGTGTATTTTTGCCTGTTACTTATGGGTGTTGCCCATAAGAAAAGGTTACGTTGGCAAACGAGCAGGTCAGCCACCTGATGGTAAGTAGTCATCGCCGCCTTTGGACATCTGCAATACCAAAGGAGATGCGTCACTGAGCCTATTAAGGAAAAGGCAGGGGAAGGGGAAAAGGAGAAAGAAGGGACTGAGAGAGAAATTATACCTCTAGCGCTCCACACTCACCGTACGAAATGAAACAGGACATCGATATTCTGTGGGAGAGTAGTACTACCACAATTGTGCCAACCTATTAATGCTGGCACGTAGACATGCAAGCGAGATACTACTACAACCTAAAAGTAGCCCTTCAATCCCTCCACAATTGCGCTCAATACTTGCTACACTATTAGCAGATTAGTTTATTTGTTTAGATTTACAGTAAAGCTCTATGGTTCTTTTACCGCAACGCGAAAATTATGCGGACATGTCATGTCTTCAACAAGCATGTAAATGCCAAGCAAATTGTCTCATAAACCCTGTTAGTTGGATGTTTAAAGTGGTTCGGTCGGTAATGGCGGCGCACCACCGTTTCATTTTGGCGAGGTTCCATGTGTGGGTAGACGTAGAAAACTCACGTTACGACCCTGCTTATAGCTCTAATGACTCGAATTTAAGCATTTCAATATTGTTAACAGACGCTCGTTTATTTCTAGTGAAATGTTCAGGAATTTAGAGAACAGTGCAGGCACGCACATAGATGGAGAAATAATTGGTTTTACTGGACTCAGTGTTTGTGTTATGTAACGAGTTTTTCCGAAAATAGGATAAGCGGAATTTAAAGCGACGGCAATTTAGGGGAAATTGGTCCTCCGAGGCGAAGTACACACTTCAACTCGTTGGTCGTTGTTCTGTGTAGTTAATGACTTTGTTGTGTTTCTGCACACACCTAACTAACCATACCTAACTTGCATATCTGAAACTCATTGAAAAATGTGCGTTGCGCAAACCTAAGATAGTTCATTTTAAATTCCCCATACTGACAATACAGAACATTGGACTATTTATAGTGAAGTTTGCAATTATATGGGTAACTTAACGGCCTATTTTGTTAATACCTTTTCACCAATCCATCTAAAGCCAAACTGGCTTGACGAAAACCCCTTTTAAATAACATACTATGTTGATTACATAACCCTGCTGGCTATTGTAACGTGTATGAGGCCTAAAGTAAGCTAACGGCCCAGTAATTTCACCAGTAAATCTACCAAAACCTTTGAAACAAAGAACATGGCGTATTTTCATGCTAATTTTCTCTTGTGCTTATATCAACGTCCTTTAGGCCATTACCTTTATACGTCAGAGTACTGTTCATGTTCCGAGAACATTTTAGTTTGAGATTTTGAACCTGAACATAGATAAATGACTAGATGTTACGTGATATCTAGCTCAATTGTTTAATTACAATTCATTTAGGAGTGGGAAGCTTAGTTGCTTTTTTAATATCTGTGTGTCCGTCATTAAAAAGTAATTATTTAGGTAAATAAAAAAAGGTTGCCAGGAAGAACGAAGATAAGGCCGCCTCTCTCTCTCTGTTCAAATACAAAAACTCTGTATATTCATAAATAGTATTTACTGTACAATATCTAATGTATATATTAATAAACAAAATATGGGTACTACCGCATTGGTTTAATGGAAATAAGCGCGACTGCTGAGTAGATTCTGGGAAATCTGGGAATCGGTTCTGGGTCCGATTCCCAGGACTGTGAACTGTGATTGTATGTAGGCGAGATATACACGGTATAATAATCAGGTAAGCAAGCGCCCCAATGTCTTACAGCACAGATAATATATATTTCATAAAGGTTGGAAACTTGTTAACTTGACCAAGAGGGACTGAGCTACGCTAGAGAACCTAGGACAGGTTTATATTCCCACGTCGCGCATGAAGACAAGCAAAGTTATTGAATTTTTCTATGAAATTCTCAGTAGCAGCTCGAAGTTTAGATTTGTGCACGGTTAATTGCAATAGGCTCGCCCCCTATTACATAGGACCTAATCATAACATAACGGTTAATACCCCACTGCCTAACCCTTCCGGGAATACCAAGTATGAAATATAGAATCAAAGACCTATAACAGACTTTTGGATAAACATAAGAATGCTGCATTTTATTCCAATGTAGAAGCAAGTATATATAAATACGTACAAGCGGTTCAATTTATTCGGTTTTATTTAGTTTTCTACTTGAAAACGGCACTGAAGTGCATAAGATAAATATGTAGAGACATCGGATTGTTCCAGTATAGTCCCTTTTCAAATTCAAACAAGAGTATAAAGCAAAATAGGAGCTCAGGCAGTGGAAGGAACTTTCAAAATATCACGGAACTAGGAAAATGGTACAGCACTATAAGTACAGTTTGTTCAAAATATCTTGGCTAGTCTGAAGTTAGTTGTTCCGAATTGCCGTACTGGTAAAATAACTTTATAAAATGTTTTGTACATAAATATTGAGATAAGTAAGGAAAATAATCACGAATGCGAAACATAGACAACCTCGATTGTCTTTATACGGAGTCTTTATATTAAAATTTATCACTGCAAATCCACTTGCAGACAACTTCAAACAAGCCAAGTTATTTCGAACACTCGGAAACATCACGTTAAACATTTTGTATTGTTATTATTGCTTCTTCTTATTGCTACTTAAAGGTTGCAACTTCACTCTCCTGAAAGAAATGAAAGAATTTAATCAGAAACCAACAGCGATGATCTCTCCTTTCTATGGATCTGCAAACAAAAGAGAGGTCTTTCTCAGGATCTAATGACCTAATTGAGTTTTTATGACCGCAGTTTTTAAGTTGGAGCATAATATGTTTTTTTACGGTAAAAAACTTTCTGTTGTTTTTGCACCAACCCCTAATAAACAGACAAACATACAAGAATTCGTAAAATAACTTTTTTGGGTTTGTGAACGTTTATATACGTACTCGAACCCAAAAAAGTGATTTTTCGAACTATCTTATGGATGGCACATACGCTTCGAGAAATTGTTACAATAACACTATAACGCTTAAACTGCACCGATATTTGAAACGTGTTTGCGATAAATCAAACATTAGTCCTCACTATTTTTAGGGATAAATGATTTATCAGTACAGTTCAACTGCACATTTTTAACGCACAGATAAAACTAAAGGTGTGTGGCCGCCATTTGATTCGTCAGTTCTTTGCCTGAAGAATAGGGCAATTAGACTAACTTCACAACCCTGATCTTTTTGCAAAATGGATGGGAATAACACTGTATTCCCATCCATTCATCCATCCATCATAGATGGATCTAGATAAATGTCAGTGAGCATCCATCCACAGACTGACTGTGAAAAGCACGCATTAGCTCACTGTATTGCATTGCATAGCATAATTGGCCTATAATGTTCCCACTGTTGGGACACAGTCCTCCTCTCAGTGAGAGTGAGAGGGAGTGGGAATAGTGCGGGTTGGTAGTTGTCACATGTCTTCGAATTTTCGGTTCTAGGACATGCCGTTTCCTCACGATGTTTTCCTTCACCGTTTTGGAAGCAGTACCTATGAAATAATTTACGAAGGAAAGCGCCTGTCTTGGTTCATACGACCTACAATTTATAAGTCGCCTTTACCATTGGGCCACCACCACTGCCAATGTATGAGCATAGTTCTCATTCAACCATGAACCTTTCAAATATCTCACAGTCCATTTAGCTAGAATTTCCTCAACGAGTTAGTGTTAACCCGAGCGCTATTTTTCTCAACTAATGTCACTTGCTGCTATCGTGGTAAAAATGTTTTATTCAAGATTCAACCGCGTTTGAATCGGGAAACGAATTGGGTAGACATTCGTCGAATGATTTTTGCAAGGTAATATTACATTACATCTCACCGACTATTTTAGAAACTGCCTCATTAATCTAACGGTCGGAAGCGAAACATCCGAGGTGCGGGGTTCGATTTCCATGTCGATCAAAGTGTTATGGGTTTTATTTTTACTCTTAGTATGTCTGTGCTTGAATTGCACAGTGCCCGGTGAATGGCAATAAGCTCGTCCATTACATTGGACCAAAAATTTGCTGCTGAATTGTGAGTGTATATTAGTACACCTCTGTCTAGCCAAGGGCTAAGGCGTGTTGATATGTTCAAAATAATTAGAAGGTCGACGCAATAGGCTATTTTAGGATCTTTCTCACAGAGTATTTGCAATTTACATAAGTAGATATATAGTTAAAAAACTCTGTAATGCCTGATTAATAGGGTAAATGTATACCGATTTATAAGGGCAGTTTGCTATAATTACGTCCCATGAAAGAAGGATCGAGCCAATTGCCTATAATCGGGGCCAAAAATCAAAACTTTACAGCAAAAATCACTAACAGGAAAACCTATAACACAGCCAAACCTAAGAATCGAACACAGGTCAGATTCTGCAACATTATCAATTTGGCAATTCCAAATAAATTGATATTTTCTCAGATCTACATAGTCTGGAAAATTCGGAAGGTTTCCAAGAATTTCGCGATCTTTTCAATACTTATTCCATTAGAAGCGAAAATTCACCAAATAGAACTAGAAAATACATTTGGTTACGAGGTCATAAATATTGCTAATGGTTTAACAGCAGTAAATAGAAATTCAAGAAATACATTTAATATAATATATCTTATACTTTTATAGGAAAGAGTATTTTTTCACTGCAAAAAGGTTGTTGTGGTAATTGCGGGTTTTTATTGCGAGCTTTTATTTAGCTTCATTTATTATGTCCAAAATTTGGTTCAAATCTTGCAAGCTAAATTAGAACCAATTGCCCTCAAGTGAAAACTATAAAATTTTGCATGCTTATTCAGCTCCGTAGACAATACACTGAACTGTTAAAAATAAGCTGATACAGAATCCATGATTATAAATAAGTCTTTATTAAATTGCAGTTTTTATGAAATAAATTAACGTGTTTTTTTATTTCTTTTAATCAAAGTAGGTAATCACCTATGCAATCGATGCATCTTTGCCAATGCAGTGGCAGTTTTTGATGCCCTTCTTGACGAAACAAGCTGGACGGGAGGTAATAAATTCTTCAAATGCATTTTGTACTGCCTCTCGGGTATTGAATTTTTTGGGTATCTAATTTACTTAAGTGTTATCAAACGCTTAGGTACAGATATGCGCAATCAAATCCTGCATCAAAGTAAATATAATATTGATAACTGACTTCCACATTGGGTCGGGACTCGTTGAGTATCACAACATCAGCCTCAGTGGACGATAATGGCTCAACATACCTTGTCTCTTTGCAATAGAATCTATCTGTAATGCTCCTTCTTAATTACCTAGTGAATTTGCCTATAATACGAAATATCATACTAAAAGCCGTCGAATAAATGAATCACTTTAATCCAAACCGTATATCACACAAAGTAGATTTACTCAAAGTTATTTAACATACTTCACCACAAAATCCCCCAACCACTGACGTCACATAACAAAATCTTACACCAAAATATTATCAAACATACATACGACAAAATTGTCTACCCGCAAAACTTCTTATTTAGTTATAGGTACGAAAATTCTCAAACTTTTGGGATTTGCAAGAAAATAGGGGTGTCACCTCAAAGCTTTTTGTCAACGCGTAGTTATTAAATCAAACGGAAATGAGTTGCGAAAGCTGAAGAATTTTGGGTCATACCTACATCTAATTTTACGGTGGTTAGGGGTGACGTGGACTTTTAGTTGAGGTCATCTGATAAACTGATATTTGGGTCGTAATAATTAATTTGTAAGGAAAGAATATGAAATTCCACACAGCGTTACAACCATGACCGTCCGCGAGTGACAGTACATACACGCGAGTGACACAAGCATAACACGCAATCACTCCCGCCTGTATTCCACGAAGGGATAGGCAGAGGTGTACAAATGTACACACCGGTATGTTCAGGTCCCATGTAATACAAGGTATTGCCATTAACCGGGCACAAATCCAAGCTCTAAGCTGGTACTAAAAATTTCATAGAAAAACCCAATATCACTAGTCGACTTGGTGATCGAACGCAAGAGCTGCATGGCGTTCTCTGCGTTACCCTTCGGGGAATACAGGGATGATGAAGGTATACAGAAAGTAAAATATCAGTACCCAATGAGCTTCAGTACAATTTCTGTGCAAAATCAACGCAAACTGCAAACTCTGTCTTTACTTGGACGTTAAGTTCCACCGCGTTTTACCTGATTTAATTAATTAAATGGGAACAGTAACCATGTCAAACCTCTGTCAGTTTAGGACGGAAGGATAACCAAGGCTATAATTCATAAAAAACCTCCAACAATTTCCTATAGATATAATATCTTTTGTCTTCTTTTCCCTTCCACAAAATATCACGTGTCAAAACAAGACAGAACATATTATAGTTCTAAGAAGCTTATTAGACTTTTTATACTTTTATGAATATGACGTCTGTATTTTGTTTTAGCCAGAAAGGCAAAGAGAAATTTTACATCACAGAAAATCTAAGAATAGGTACCTACTTGGTTAAAGTTTGATGTACAGTCAGCATCCAATATGTCGAAGCAAACAGATTGTTCCTAATTATCTGAACAACGAGGGACATTAAACTTTTTCTCTATGGAATACAATACATGTTCGAATGACAGCTGTCGTGTACGATGTTCATTCTTAAATATCCTTTGAATCGTTGAGATAAAGTTTAATTTCCTTAGTTGCTCAGGTCATTTAGAGAGCAGTTAGTATGCGCAGATATATTTGATGCTGACTGTACCTAGCCGTAACCATAACATTGAAACATTAAAACGATTGAAAAATCATTATTACTGGAACCTTTAATTATTTATTGACCGAAGCATTCATTTTGAAAGCCAAGTCTAATCCGTTCTCTCTTCAATATAAGTCGTTTAATTAATTATGAAGTTTTTGCTCTACTTACTAAAACCAAGTACAGTCACGAGCAAAAACGTGTACACATTCACTGAAATTCGAAACTAATTTCCTTCTAGATTATAGATTCAAATTTCGAAATATAGTACAAATCAGTAAAGTGTGTTAAAAGGCTAAATGTCAGCACAACATCTCATAATTGCAATCAATAGTTTCAGAGAATATCGTTGTTGAATTTTACTGAAAACGTAAATACTGTTAGATTATAATCTATCTTGCGAGATTGTAAACTGTTGATAGATTGTGAACTCAGCGTACTGCTTACAATTAAACGCATTATTTTCCAGTAGATTATGACGTTCAACCAATCAACGCGCGAGGAGCGGTCCGAAGCATGCCATTTTACAATTTGACGGTTTCACTTCGATAGATTATAATCTACGTACATGATGACATCTTTACGGTGATAAATACATATTGTTGCTCCTGACTGTACAACTGAGCCAGGTTCTAATGCCGCCTAGAATTATCATTTTAACTATGCTAAGCTGGCTTATAATACTGAGTCTAGACATCTTTTTTTAAACTTAAAGTACAAAGTTATTCGGAAAGGTTATTTATGAAGAAGAGCTTGTGGTTCAGTAAAACTACACTAATGAATGGATTGGCGGTTACGCTGCGCTTGCTGCGGTCGGTTTATAGATTGTTTGCCATTTTTAAAACATCTATGAAAATTGAAAAAAAAATGCAAATGTGTCCTTGTTTATCAGACAACAAACGCTACAACGAACTTCGGAAGATAATAAGGTATCGAGCGTATGAAGGGGCAAAGAGTCGGCTGCTCCGTATAAAGTACATACTTAATTATTCTGCGCTAAAACATAACATATTTTAATATTCGAACATACGGTTACACGTCGTTTAAAATAATTCAAACATAGTTTAATTTTCGAATATCACCTTTACCCTTTCATTCAATCAAAATTATTGAAATACCTTCAATACAATAGCTTAACCAATCAAATTGAGAGCGTGCGTTTTGTTCCAGCCTTTTGTGTAAACACATCAGTAATTAAAATACAATCGAGGTAATAGGTATAATTAATATTTGGTATTATATTGAGAGCATATTATATTCTATTGTTAATTAATATCAATATTCGTAATTAATTTTAAATTGATGCTATGTTGCATGCATTATGTAAAAATATTAGGCGAAATGTATACCCACATTTCGCCGGTACCTACGTTTAGGTCCCATGTAATAGAGGGCGAGCCTATGCGAAGAAATGCAGGTTTCTTCACGATGTTTTCCTTCACCGTTTCACACGTAGGAACGGTGAGTGTATAGCGCTGGAGGCTCAATTCGTCCCGCAGGCCCCTTCCTTTTCCTTTTCTTCTTAACCTCTTTTCTTTAAATAGGCTCGGCAACGCATGTGCAAGTCCATAGGCGGCGATAACTAGTTACCATCAGGTGAATCACCTGCTTGTTTGCCTACTTTCCCCTATAGTAACTAAAGCTATAGTAACATAACGTACGAGTAAACATATATGTATACCAAAAAAAACCACCTACATGCCAGCTATACGAAAAACTGTCACAGGACGCCAACAAAAATATTATTTCCTTTTCCGTGATTCCCATAAAGTTGATAAATCCGTATTGACACAGTCATTTATTCGGCGTCGCCTGATTATGGCTATCAATAAGCCGCTTACCAAAAGTCAAAGACCTTTCCCATCGTGGAATATTATACAGATTTCAGATATAATATTTGTGTATTACATTTCTTCATTAATGTAACGTAAAATATATCATCAGCAGTTGTTGCCGACTGTTTTACTAATGAATCTGCTAATTGATACCTTGATGGATTGAAAAATGGATGGTTGAACCACTATTAAAAGTCACATACTACCATTTTTTTTTTCTTATTGTACGTAGTATAAAATACTCGTCCGCCACCTACGGACACGGCAGTGGGTCAATTCAGATCAGGCGGAAATCGTATCCTATTTTAATGTTGCATACTATTGTCACATCTGTCTGAATGAAATAAGGTTCATATTCAATTAACAATTAAAAAGTGACCCTTAGTCGGAATCGTACCGATTAAAACCGCACTTGCCTTCCCTTGAGCCATGAGATTTGTGACATTCGCGACCGTAACCTATAGCTAGCGGTACAGGATTCACGACTATATTTCTCTCGACTGGTTAGGCTAATTGTATACTGTCCCAATGCTGGGCACGGGTTGTGTGCCTCACGCTAACAAACTCAACATGGCATTAAGGTATAAAGTTATAAGCCACCTACATAATAACATAATATACCTGATATGACCTGACTGAGGCAGAGGTGTCGTTTGTTGACCCACAGATTGCCGGTATGTTTAGGTCCCGTGTAATAGAGGCCTAGCCTCATCGATCAACCGGGCACAAATCCAAACTGCGAGCTGCTACTAAGAATTTCATAGAAAACCCAATACGACTGCTCACCTGAGAATCAAACCCAGGGGAACCCTAATGTAGCAGTCGTGCTGACATGACTATATTTTTCCCGGTGCTATATAGAAAAATAAACACACTGATACAGTTTCAAATAACGAATTGATAAATTATAAAAGCAAAATAGTCGAGCGTATATTTGTTATTCCTATGTCATATTTACGCAACCATTTTACGTATATATATTAATAATTTAAACTCCATTGTTGTTACCTCCAGTTTTAATAAATATACCACGTCCAGGCCTCTATTTCTATAACATAACTTATTTCAAAATAAGCAACAAAATAAAAAACTGCCCACAAAAAAGCTACGTGTTTTATTTACAAAATTGCTCAAAATTTATTTCTGCTCGAACAAAATCACCATTTACAGACAAATAAAAACTCTTCAGCACCTATCCCAATCCTATTTATTTTTTAAGTAAAACCGAATCCATTTTGATATAAAATGTTTTATATGTATATAAAGATGCCATATATTCTAAATAAAAGTTGTGCCTACGTTGTATCGCTGTTTCGCAAGGTCAAAATTGCTTCTCTTAGCATTCCGACCGAGTAAAGACGCAAGCAAAAACTAGCGAGAAAATAAATCTTAATCTATGGTACGAGCTTCAAGCGAACACTTCAATATTTTTTTAATTTTGTTATTCTGCTTTTACATGATGTTTTGCTTTGTTGCAAATGGCGTTCTGTAGTTTCTGCCTACCCCTATAGGAAAAAGGCGTGAGTATGTATGTGATAATGTTTTTAAATAAGAGCGCCAACTTTGCGAGTTCCAACAAGTTATGACCTATGGATTTGAAACGAACTCATGGTGAGACTGGCTCATAAAATTACGTTGCTCAGCGAGCTATGCTCGGAGTCTCTCTGAGGAGAGAATCCGTAATGAAGTTATCCATCAGAGAAGTAAAGTAACCGACATAGCTCAAAGGATTAGCACACTGATGTGGCCGGTCACGTCTCCCGAAGAATCGATTACCGTCGAAACAAATGAGTTCTCAAGTGAAGACCGCGTCTACGCAAACGTAGTGTAGGACGCCCGCTGGCCAGATGTAGTAACGCTTTGCGGAGGCCGGCTGGCAGCAACTGGATGAAAAGAGTTAAAGATCGTGACGTTCACTAGCCGTACTGCAAAAAATTTCGAACAGTTCCCTTACACCATCCCTACGAAAAACGTACCTATGACAATAATTGGGCCCGCTACAGCGTTCTTCGAGGCACAAATTACCTAAGACCTTCACTATACAATTTTATCAAGAAACGGAATTCGCTTTAGATAGAATAATTTAGATTAATTATGAAAAACTCAAGTTGTTCCTCTCATTATTCTCGCTCTCCTCTCACATCTCGCACCACATCATAAAGAAACATTCTAGAGGCGTCAAAGAAAAATCGTAACAATTTATTTGGCGGGGTCGCCCCTGAATAGAGAGAATTTTCGCTGTCCCACCATTACGAGCCTTTTCACTCACAACGCTGTATTACGTAATCTCCATCATTAATTTGTTTCATTTTAAAATTTGTGCCTCAACTCCGGACTAACTTTTAAACTTTGTGGTCAGTAATAAAAGTTAGGCTTTGCTTGTTTTTATTTTGGCCTTAAGGACGTACTGAACCATGATGGTGTAATGCATTTTTATTTTAGAAAAAGTAAGTTGATTCCAATCCGCAGTAGGATTGAGAGCAATCCCGTGCCCAGCAGTGGGATAATTAAAGACTGATGATGATGAACCGGAGTCTATGAAGGCATGAGCAGAGACCAACAATAAAGACAAACTAATTTAATAGTAAACATAAACGGAGTACAATCTTTAGTGATATATAGGTTAATTAAAGTTTGCTTATTTATTAAGTTATGCTTAGGAGCAGTCAGTCAAAAATTCTGGTAATGTCATATTTAAAACAGAATATCATACTGCACGAGGTAAAATTTAACCCAGGACCTTACGCTCATCAGTGGTTCTTGTGACTACTAAAACACTGGGGCAGTTGAAGTAGCCGAAGAAGTAAATCAAATCAGGATCAATCAATATCAGAGAAAATAAATTATTATTATTCTCGTACACTGTGTGTGTACAATAAGAACACCTCTGCCTAACCCTTCGAGGAATACAGGCGTGATGGTATGTTAATGCCTAAACACTAAACAACCAATGCATTGTTCAATCACCGAACTATAGGTAATTGTAGTGCTCCGATCTTTTTTTTGTATCTAATACCCTGTTATTGCGGTCATGATATACTACACTTTGTTGTAAGGAGTCCTTAATACCTCGTTTATTATAGGGGTGGCAGTGTTTACAAAGGAGGCGAGTAGTTGTTGTAAGGTTGGTTTCAGGTGTCCTAGATAACGTGAGGCGTCGTAATGACTCATAGGATAGGGTTGTCAACTGATGCTATCTTGGGACGTGTTTTCCTTGGGCTTAGAGGTGAGACGGTACTTAGATGAAATGTATGTAAATTTTAAATAAACAAAGCTATGGTAGTCACGGCTGGTCGTTTACAGCCATTTAAAGAAGTTAAAATATTACAACCTATGCGCCGTTATCCTACTATACTTTATGTACTATAGCATTGGGAATATAACGTCAGTTATTATTTTAGTGATTAAATTTATTTGTAAGCTATCCGCTGCCTGCTACTTCACTCGCGTCCTAAAAAGGATTGACTTATTATAACTCGGCTATTAGGAGACGTATCAATATAAAACGCAGCTACCATTTTAAATGTTTAAAGCACAATTTGACGCTGTCGTAGACACAATATTTTCAATCAAGTTAGCCTTTTACCGAATTACATTTTTTGTTAAACGTCTATTTAAGGAAAAAAGGGGAGGGAGGAAAGGAGAAAAAAGGGACTGTGGAAGGAACTGGGCCTCCGGCGCCCCCACTCACCGTACGAAACGCAACAGTATGCATACTGCTACTTGACGTCGATATTCTGTGGGAGGGTAGCACTTCCCCGGTCGTGCGGACCCATTCATGCTGGCATGTAGACATGCCAACAAGACACTACTATTGCGAAAAAGAGATTTTTTATTATATAAACGTGGAGTTTTGTAATTATATTCTATAATAAATTTACTTGACCATTTTTCAATTTCCGGCTAGAAAGTTCAGCAGAGTTCCGACTAATAAGTCAGCAACAAGAACTAAGTAGACAAAAAGTAAACACATTGAAACTCGAAACAGCGAAACCAATAAATAAGCCCATGTTAAGCCGGGGTTCCATTAATGGGAGCCCTTTGTGAAATGATTCCATTGATAAAGATGTTCATTAGTATCTTACATAATTGCCACCTAAACATGGCCAATTAGTAATAAATCAAAATTGAAAGCCGAAAGCCCAATTATCCTAAGTCCTATTAGATAGTTACTGTTTAATTAATTACTCTAGCTGTCTGTATAATATCTGGTAGACGTATTCATTATGTTTTGTAGTTAGATCTGTTTGAGAAATCTTGACTTATCTCTGTGTAGGTGTTAATGAGATCAAATGAAATCATTTGTTCAAGATCTTTAATTAAATGTAAGTTGTTCGTAAAAACAAAAGGCGTATCTTTGATTGGATCTCAACTAAAAGTAAGCATCTACCTACTTTTTATTTAAAATAATTATATTTAAAATGACGAATAAATCAAAACAAGTTATTCGAATGGATTCGGTCGGGTTTTGAGTCAATATTACCTACACAACACAATCTAGTCCCACACTAAGCAGAGCTTGTACTTATGGGTACCTACAGGATAATGGATATACCTAATACTTATGTAGATACTTTTCTGTAAATACAAACTTATAATACATAAGACACACCCAGACAAATATAAACACGTATGTTCAACATCACGTAAATATTTGTGTCCTATGGTAATAGAAGCCAAGACCTTGTCATCAGCAATCCGACACTCGTACTACTAGCCCCAATAGACGTCGAAGCTAAAAAAATTATAAGCTGCCAGTTAGCTCTCTGCCAACAGACAGTGAGCCGCTAACAGCGCACCTAGTGCAAACAAGCCTAAACTCGAATAATTTCGTTACGCTGCTCAATAGATAATAATTAATTTTAGCGTACAAACAACGGACCACGTCACACCCGCGTCAAATATGAACTGTATATGTTTGGACGTCTAGCGGTGATATGGTTGTCAATAACACCCCCAAACTTCCATAAAGTACTTCGAACTACTTCGAAGTTAGAAGGGTTAGGAGTTAGAAGTGTTTACATAATCGTTCCGGGATGTATCTATTGTTATTTTTTTATAACTTCCAAGGTTGAAGATAGCCTCTTTATTCGATTTTAAGCTAACAATATCTTCAATATCTTAAGCTTGTAACGTTAATTTATGTTGTCAGATATGCCATATCTTGGAATAAAAACTACGATACTTTTATACGGCAATGTAACCATTAGACTGTTAATTAATGACTTGACTACTATCTATGCTTTTTTTATCACTGAAATATAATCTTTATCACACAAAAGAAATTTACAATAAATATTACATAATGAGGCAAACATCTCCGACTTTGATCGTAATCATGTGCGTGTTATTAATTAGCACATACTGAAACAGTTAAGAAAAACATTATGAGGAAACCTACACGCCTTACAGCCATTTTTTCAACAGATGTGTGAAGTCTGCCAGCCCACACTTGGCTTGGTCATAATGTCTAGTATAAATTTAATCATTTAAGCAGTATTTACTTATCATTTAAGATTGTTATAGATAATGGACAATCAGGCGAGCGAAGCCGCGATCAGCAAACGGTTTAAAAATACCTTTTTTGCCATCTGACTGGAGAGAAATGCTGAGCGTCAATATTGGCTTAGTATAACCGATCAGTTAGTTCTTGTTTCCCTAGTCTCGGCGAAGTCAAAAGGAATCTGAATGTTTTAATTGACCAAGGGGCTTCTTTCTTTGTTATTTAAGAGGATTCCTCGATCCGTTGTAGGATATACAAGTTAACAAGTAAAAAATGGACATGGATGCTTTTTAGTTTCTGTGCACGTAAAAACCCTTATAGTTTACATATTTACCCTATACATATAACAAAAGAATTCCAGTGTAGTAGTGTCGCGCTAGCATGTCTACATGCCAGCATGAATGGGTTCACACGACCGGAAAAGTACTTACCTTCCACGGAATATCAACGTCAAGTACCAGTATGCATACTGTTTCGTTTCGTACGGTGAGTGTGGAGCGTTGGAGGCCCCATTTTTCCTTCAGTCCCCGTCCTTCTCCTATTCTCATTCCTGTCCTTTTTTCCTTAAATAAGCTCGGCAACGCATCTGCAACTCCTGTAGTTTTGCAGATTTCCATGGGCGGCGATGACTACTTACCATCAGGTAGCTCGCCTGCACGTTTGCTGAATTATCCCATAAAAAAGTAAAACCGCCTTAAAACCATAAGTATTAAAATAATGTTATCTCGCAAGCAGTTTTAGAAGTCGGTGGCGAAAACAAAAGATCCAATCAAATTAAAGGCACCGAATTTCAAAACTGTTTCGATAATGAGAATAATTTATTTACAGTTATAAGTATCAACATAGACATAAATATGTCTATCAAATATAAATCTTGATCAATTGTTGGACATTTCGCTGAATCCTAAATTATACATGAAAGGATCATACTCCAAATCTACTTTCATCGACATCGATTCTGACGAAGTTGCTAGCAAAGCCTTATTATTCACAATATTAAAAAGGCAGAATTATGCAACTCAAAAAGAAAAAAACTAACTAAATTGAAACAAAGATCTCTTCGTATCGTTTATAACAATCCGTGGGAGAGTGCCAAAGCGAAATAAGACAAAATGTAAGCAAGCTTTGGAAGAGGCAAAAGTCAAATTAATATCACTTTATGTAATGTAACCGTTGACCATTGAGGTTTAAGTGCTAGAGTACATAAATAAACCGCAGCTTCTTCATAATTAGCTGAAATTGCGACGTCTTTAGTATAAAAAAATCTTATTGCATATTGAGATATTAACTTGCAGCACATTATCTAGATTTTCAGAACTGTCTAATATACTGCGGGAAAACCTATAAACAATCACACATAGCCCATATTTATCAATAGAAATCTATTACTGCAACACACAACTCTCCATGTAAAGAGTAGAATGTAATGTAACAACTTTTGTCGTTGCATAACTGGTGCCGAAATTATACCCGGCCTAATTATATAATATAATTATAGACGAGATAATTTGACGTCACAATTATGACGTGATATGCATGTTTAACCTTGTACGTACGTGCGAAAATCAGCGCGTGCACTTTGCTCCATTCGATACACAATGTATGAACAGAGCGCTCGATAATATCGGAGATCAACTATTGCAACCACATGTGATTGCCACCCCAATCAACTGTAAACGTCATCAATGAAACAGTATTGGGATGTACTAAGAACTGATAGAGTTGCCACAGTTGGATTGTGAGTGAGTGATCACGCGATATATGATAAATGGTGCCATCTCTGTTACACAACGGAAAAACGATTGCTCTAATACCTCAATGCATAGATTCGATCACTAACACGCTAGCTGAATACGAGCCGTATGAACAACACATTAACAATTACTGTCGTGATCAAAATAATGGTGCAAATTGCTATAGCAGCTCGTTCTCCTCTGTTGAGTAATTTCCAGAAACACATGCAATCTTCTTTTTTATTACCCCCCAAGTTTTTACTATTTGATTTTATTACGTATCTAGTCCGATATATTAAAGTTTCAGCGTTTGCGGACCCTATTGAATGTTAATACGATTGCTGTGTTAAAAACAGGACGGTTTTACGATGGAATCAAGTGTTAGCTGCAACGACATGGTTTGATTGCCTTGTAAATCACACTTACACAACTATTGTGACCGAAAAACGCGAATGAACGTTTTTGACTAACGACATGTCACGTCATAGCGTAAAAAGCTTGTTAACATGCGCACTGTAAATAGGGTTTTTCGACGACGATACTTTTAATATCAAAATTTTATTTTATTGTAAAATGTAAATGTTACTTAACAACTATTTTAGCCTATTTTAACCAGCTTCATGTCATTTGAAAGTCGACCAAAAAGGCTATATTTATGTAAAGTCCTCATGTGAAAGCTGAATGCAAGAGTGCTTTTGCCACTTAGACGGAACGAATCTTGACATTAATTTAACTACATTTTTCCTGCGCAGTTTCAAGTATTTTCTCACTGGACAGCTAATTTGTACGCGTTATTTTTTGGCAAACAAAGGCACATAACTGTTAAAGAATTTTTATGCCTAGACTGTCAGTGTGATATTTTAGTTAGATAAAGAGAAGTTGTTAAAGGAAATGTTAAAAATAAACTAAGTTTATTCCGTTCTTTCTTTTTCTCGTGGCGGTCTGGGAGAACATAGGTTAAAATCAAGTATTTAAGCCGGTACTGGCAGGGAACCGGCCTAATTCCCTGTCAACACGAACTCAAATCTGCTACTTTTTTGTGTCAAGATAGTCATTATTCAACGTTCTTTGTTAGTTTTGCCAAACGGTCAGTCCTTCTATAATTTACCTAATGCATTAATGCCAAACAGTGTTTTAAAGGAAAACTATAGATAAATATGTATATACACTTTAAGTTCCACAAAAAGCTATTGAAGAATCGAATATGCAAGAAATACTAATATTAATCCTGTTTATTGCGAGTTTCCTAAGTTAGCCGAGCCAAACACACAAGTTTTACTCGTAGCAAACTTCTTGGCTGCACTCGAACTAAGCTAAGGAAGTACGATTATTATTGCTATCGACCTATTTCAATGAACGAAATACGAGCATAAATAATATTTATACCATTATGAAACTACTTTATACATACTAGAAAATTGCACACGGCTTCGCCCGCATGGCATATTATCCCGGGGATAAATAAATAGTTTATTTGAATCGGTAATAGTATTAAAATCGGTTCAGTAGTTTCAGAGTTTTTCGACTACAAACAAAAAAAAACTTTCTTCTTTATAATACTAGTATAGAAGTACAGATTAAGGATCCAGCCTGTATTTTCTATGGAAATCTCAGCTTTGAGTTTAAATTTCCAGGTCGAACAGCGTTATTGGGTTTTCTGTGTAATTCTCAGTAGCTCGCCTTTATTACATGGTACCTAAAGGTGTGTGGGTGTACAGCAGTACACTTCAGCCTAACCCTTCGGGGAATACAGGCGTGATGATATGTTTTTAGAAAATTATCGTCATTGTTTGAGGTAAGATAGAATGATGTTTGTAAATAAACTAATTAGTAGAATTGTTGGTTCAATCTCAGTATTTATAATAAGAAATAAACTTTCAGGTTAAGTTTATTTCTTATTATAAATACGTGCGTAAATGGAATAATATTTCATAGAATACAATGAAGGGATAAACAAGTAATTCCAAGAATACTATCTCTCAGAATTACTAAGAATTACAAATTGTTATTCTCCTTATCTAAATCAATTAATCAGATATTTATTTACGCAGTACAATTGAGATTAAAGAGATATTTTCTAGAATTGATTGTTAATTGACCTAAAATGTATCTTAACTAATATTATATAGAGGAAAGATTTGATTGTTTGTTTGTTTGTTTGCATTGAGGCTCTGCAAGAACGGGACCGAATGAAAAAATATTTTACCAAAGCTACATTATTCCTGAGTGACATAAGCTATATGTTATCCCGTAAAATGACATGAAACGAATACTCCACGCAGGCGAAGCCACGAGCGGAAAGCTAGTTATCAATATAATGACATTGAATAGCGGCAGTAGCCTAATGGCTACGACGTAGGACTTGCGATCATGTAGTTGCCGGTTCGAAACCCACCCACTACCGACTTGAACCCACTCGTTTTACAAGCATTTAATTTATTAGGTACTTAGCTACTTACTATAATATTTGACTCTTTTAAAGACAAAATAATTAACGACATAAATAACTAACGTGCGTCGATTGACGCTAGCCATAGCCGCTGAAGCAAGTCCTACATAAAATTGTATCCTGTAAAATTTAACCATTTCTATGGCGAGTTTTTAAAATTTTCTTATTTCTGTGGCGAGAGAGGGATACCTAGCGCTATATAACCTGTAGAGCGTCATCTCTCTCTAACAACCTATCATATCTCAGTAATGCGTGTATACGGCGTCAGGTATCACTTCAAGTTCCATTCAGGTCAATAACTGACAAATTCATTCAAAAAAAATAAAAATATGATTTTACTGGTTGTTGAATAAATAAATTCGAATCGTTTAAAATGAATAAACCTGTCTCATAGTAAAATTTTATAGAGCATTTAAATGAAATCGTAACAAGTAGGTACAAGGTGATTTCTGTTTATGTGAATGGTCAGTCGTTATCCGGATTTCATTTATTCACAGTAAAACGGCAATGCGGTAGTGGCTTTATCGTTAAGGTCTCTCTAACCTGACACGGGTACGCACGGGTACGCACGGGTACACATCAAGCTATAAAAACCAGTATACACTAGCCTGGGATTGTACGGTCCCCAGCTGCACAACAAGTGACCACAAAATGACAAATTTCCTCAGCTGATTTTGAACTTAATCATCAACATTTAAAGGTTTAAAATCATTTGGAGAAATTTGACAGTTTTGTGTAACCTGTGTTGGCGACTGTACTATAAGTCTTAACAATGCGAGGTCAGCCTATACTGGATTGTATAGCATGATGTGTGGCCGTGTGTACACGAGCAACCCATATATGTATTTTCTAGAATAAAAAAAGTATCCAACAAATAAAAATCGAATACCATTTGCCATCTTATTAAACATATACCTACTTAATCCTTAATAAACGTACTATATTGTTCATTCCTTCTATACCAAAATTGTTAGCAAGTGTAAGAATAAGTACCAGGCAGTTATAAATTGCAAGGTTTAACGGAAAAAGTTTGTTATCGTCGTCGGTCGCCTACCACGTACCGACTCGGAGCCGATTTACCTCCTATAGATAACGAGTTCCGTACTACCGAAGTATCCGAGTATCTTGTTACAGTTTTTTTAATTTTCCAATCAATATGCGGAAAAAGCTTAATTTGGTTGGAGACAACACCTTTTGTGGAGAACTTTTCCTATAGGCTGATATCGCAAACTTTAAACTTCGAAGGTACGGCAACAATGGCAGCGATTGGTAGATAAGCACTGAGAAAGGTCGGGATATTAAGTAACCTCGCTCAAGTTGTAATTTTTAGAGCATACCCGTTTTTAAAGAGTCGAGGGAACGAAAAGATAACTTTGATAGCGAATTTAGAAAAGTTGGCACTTAATTTTGACTGTTAACAAGAGATAACCGTCATTTCCTTTGACAATACATTTTTAATTGTCAACTGAGTTGTTACGTTATAATTCGCTCGCACTCGATGAGCTCGTGGCGTTCTTAGAATAATAATATAGCAGTCAAATATGTGTCGAAATATTTATAAACAAAAAAAAAATATATTGTCTCTAGTGGTCCCAAGCGCGACTGCTACGCTAGAGGTCCTAGGCTCGCTTCCCAGATTCTTTCTATGGAATTCTCTGTTGCAGCTTGTAGTCTGGATTCGTGCCCGACTAATGGCAATAGAGTCGCCCCCTTTTACATGGAACCTAAAAAATACCGGCAAAACGTGGGTGTACATTAATACACATCTGCCTAATCCTTTAGGGAATAAAGGCGTGATGGTATGTTAAAATATATCGTACAAAGAGCCAAGTACTCACAATCACTTAAGCGTGATGTACGTACTATTTGATATATAGGTACCCAGTTTGTTACGTCACACTCAAGGCAGGCAAAAGTTTGGTACAACATGATTTTCCCTCTAGAGGCCGTCAGTCAACAAAAATCAACTTATGAAAGCCGACTACGCAAACATTTTATTCATTTTTTGTTGCGGCGCGCCTCCCTTCCGCCACTGAAATCCATAACGCCTGAAAAATTAAATATAAACTTTTTTGGATTTATTTTTAACAGCCTTCTGTATACACTGCTTTATTGTAAAGCTTTACAGTGATTTATAGGATTACAGGTTAGAATTTACAGACTTTTTTACAGTATTTAATCCGTCTACCGAATCGTTCTGTGGTCCTGGATTTGATTCTCAACTTGAATAAAATGTATTGGGGTTTATTTTAAGAATTTCCGTTGATAGCTGATAGTTTGAATATTTGGCTAGGCCGGATCATTTTTTTTGGACGCCATATTCATTTTTTTCTGGTTTTTCGCTAATTGTTTATCTATAACACATTCTAGGATCATGGCAATGAGAATTGCGACATCAAGTAAGTATAAGTTATTCAAACTGAGTAATAAAACTATTGCTTAAATCGTCATCATAGTAGATACATACATACATACATACCATCACGCCTGTATTCCCCGAAGGGTACAGAGGTGTACTAATGTACACCCACATTTCGCCGGTATGTTTAGGTCCCATGTAATAGGGGGCGAGCCTATTGCCATTAACCGGGCACACATCCAGACTCCGAGCTGCTACTGGGAATTTCATAGAAAAACCCAATAACTCTTTGCTCGACCTGGGAATCGAACCCAAGACCTCTAGCGTAGCAGTCGCGCTTGGGACCACTAGACTAACGAGGCAGTCGAGGCAGATCATAGTAGATAGTAGGGTTAAATAGTAAATTCGGCCAAAATAGTCAATTGCCACCAGTTTCAGCTACAAGAACGATTTATAGGTAATATATTAACCCGAAAAATGAAAATACTTTTTCGTGGTAGATGGATTTGCAATGTAAGTCGGAGAGTCGGTCAAGTAAAAATGTTTACCTCCCAAAAGTCAGCAAGGTTCACCTAGTAGACATAAAATTTGCCTAACCCTTCGAGGAATACAGGTTTGATGGTACGTGGTATGTCAAAAAATAAGATTAAATATAGTTAAGTTTTCTATCCTAAAATGCAGATAGGCACACAAATACAAAACCCTTTAAAGTTTATACCATATACATATCTACCTAGAATTTTACAGCGTAAAACTTGTTGATTCTATAAATTAAATGCCGAATCGGTATTTATAACAAAACGTCAGCGAGAACCGGCACTAGTCGGCAACTTTACACCGAACACAATATGTCTAACCACCGACGGCCCCCACTTTACCTTCATTCGGAATGTTTTTGTACTTAAACTGAGTTTTAATTAACAAAATTTTAAGTGCCAGCGTTCCTAACTTAGCACTTGTCAGATCCAGAGAGTTTTGAATGTCTAGCATAAATAATACCGGAAAACATGTCGGCTATCCAAGAATGCAGAAGGTATTTTAATATTCAACGTATTTGCAATATTACACTTTCTAAATCCTGATCTCCACTGTTTATCAAACGCCAAAATGGGCAGTTTGAGAATTAATTACAGTACAATGAAATCTCTGATTAAGTTTAATAAAATAACATAACACAGCTCTGTACTATCATACCTGAATACCTCGAAAGGTGAGGCAGAGATGATCACAAGGCTACACATCAAGTTATACATTTCTAGTATAAGGAAACCTCGTATTATGTAAGCTTTCCGTAACTTATAGCTTTATATGTAGTTAGTATATCCAGTTTGCTGGTGGAAGTGAAGCTATTGCCATTGACTATTTAAGATTTGAAGAGTTGTATGCCGACCACTTTAGGGAATACAGAATTGACATTAAATAGCTAAAGGACACTAATAACTACGATACAAGTCATAAAATATTTTGTCGAAGTAAGTCGGGGCCATAAAAATGACATGAGAAGCGGTCCTACGGTCCTTGGACATCAGCCTGCCATGGTTGTGGCTAATGTCGCGAATTCCATGGCCGTAACTGAAGAGTTAAGGAAGTCAAGTGCAGCGACACACTCTGCCTCCTCCTCTGGAGGCGGACGAAAAAGTCCATCACAGTGACACACTAACAATGTAACGCAAAAAGAACCAGGGCTGTGAATTCCCACTTGAAAATAACAGGTGCTCGTAAGTATTAACAAAACGGCGATTAATATAAAAGGAGTGCAGCACGTAAACACATCAGTGGTGTGGTGCCAAGAATCCCAAGCGTATACTTAGCGGAAGCCGGCCGCTACCCGCAACACAATACATGAGACTGGAATGGAAGGAGACAGGTACTACAGAAGTATTAACTGCCCGGCTGGCCTGGCTACGGGTTAGTCTACGTGCAATTGGGTCCAACCTGGATTTAAATCCAGGTGTATCCTATGTGTTAGTGCAAATTATAAACCCGTGTGTCAAAATTCATCCAAATCCTTTCAACCTTTTTTGCATGATTGAGTAATAAACATCCAAACGTCAACATCTATACTAATCTATACTTTTAATAATATGAAGCTTAAGATTTTTTTTTGTTTGCTTGAACGCGCTAATCTCAGGAACTACTGGTCTGATTTGCCATTTTCATGCCCATTTATCGAGGAAGGCTATAGCCTATATATCATCACGCTAAAGGAGCGGAGCATAAATGAAAAATGTTCTGAGAGGGTCAATGTTATAGGTTGATGATGATACACATTGGCAATTATTATAGTAACTACAGTTTCGATAATTGCTTTCTTCTATTGCTCAGCCTACAACAAAGTCCGTCGATTATCATTACTTACCCCTGTTCATAATAATATGCACTTACCTACACTACTATAATTTATCTGTCTGTCACATTAAACATGAATTACATGTTGTATCACAATGCCTCCGGATGCTTATGAATGTCAAGCACACAACACATTGATTGACACACAGTTTCGTATCTCATTTCCAGAGGAAATTACTACTTGAGGAGATAAAGCAAGGCGTTGTTAATAGAGTTTATTGTCGGTATACTAAAGTTTCCCTCTAGGACACAAAATACTAAGACCTTTATATGAATGAGTTGATCGAGGGGCTCAGCAGCGCCAGGATCGGTTGTTATATAGACGGTGTTTGTGTTAACAATATCAGTTACGCAGATGACATGGCGCTGCTGAGTGCCTCGGTCTGCGGTCTCAGAAAAATGATTGTCAAATGTGAAGAATATGCGAAAACACATGGTCTGATCTATAATGGTAGTAAATCAGAGGTCATGGTTTTTGAGACCGGGGGCCGTAGTCCAGATAGAATACCAGCAGTTATACTCAACGGGAAACCTTTGCATAGGACTCATAAATTCAAATATCTAGGGCATATATTGACCCCCGATCTCAAAGACGATGCCGATATTGAGCGTGAGCGGAGAGCGTTGTCGGTTAGAGCGAACATGCTCGCCCGCAGGTTTTCACGTTGCACACTTCCTGTTAAAATTACGCTCTTCCGGGCTTACTGCACAACCTTTTACATGTGCAGCCTGTGGGCTAGATATACTCGAAAAGCCTATAACGCTCTCCGCGTACAATATAATAATGCGTTTAGATTGCTGGTGGGGCTGCCCCGTTTCTGTAGCGCATCGGGGATGTTTGCCGACGCTCACGTAGATTGTTTTTACACAATGATGCGAAAGAGGTGTGCATCTCTGGTCAGTAGGGTGCGGGCCAGCTCCAACAGTATCCTAAGCGTGATCGCTAACAGGTTGGACTGCCCTTATGTGGGGCGTTGCTGCGCCATCTCCCACGGAATGGCAAAATAATAGATTGTTACTAACATAGTTTTAAGTTTTACTAACATAATGAGTCATGGTCACTTGAATAAATAAATTTTCTATTCTATTCTATTCTATTCTATTGGAACTGACTGGAACACAGATCATAATGAGATTCATACACACATACCATCACGCTTATATTCCCTGAAGGATTAGGCAGAGGTGCACTAATGTATACCCACAGTTCGCGCGTATATTTAGGTTCCAGGGAGTGAGCCTATTGCCATTAACCGGGCACAAACCCAAACTACAAGCTGCTACCAAGAATTTCATAGATAAACCCAGAAACACTTTGCTCGACTCGGGAATCGAACCCAGGACAAAATGACTAAGCAGTTAGAATTATCCTGTTACTAGTATCCTAATGTCAGTATTCTACTACCAGTACCCTAACACCAGTTTTCTAATACAAGTATCCTAATCCAGTAACGCTATTATCGGACTTCTGATGACTTGTACTTACCAATTTCTATTTGGTGTAGATTATACTGCCTCATTAGTCTAGTGATCCTAAGCGCGACTGCTAAACTAGAGGTCCTGGGTTCGATCCCCAGGTCGAGCACTGTTATTGGATTTTTCTATACAATTCTCAGTACCAGCTCGGAGTCTGGATTTGTGCCCGGTTTATGGCAATCGGCTCGCCCCCTATTACATGGAACCTAAAACATACCGGCGAAATGTGGGAATACATTAGCACGCCTCTGCCTAACCCTCTGGGAAATACAGGCGTAATGGTATATTTTAATTATACCGAGCCTTAAACTTTACAGCCTTATGGGCGCATCTCTGGTAAGAAATGAAGTACTGACTGACTAAAAGGTCTACTTGTCTCCCTTATACTAAATGCAATTTAAACTTTTCAACGTTTCTGACGTTCTAAGCTACACTTCTGTTCTCACATGCACAGTTTCGAGTCAAAGCTGATATGTTTACATCGCACACACACAAACGCATCTCCGGCGGATGAATTTCGTGTTCCAACACAGGTTTACATTGCACAATGAAGATTTATTTGTATTGCTATGTTCAAGTATAACTTTGAGAATGAATTGGGCGTGTGGATATTATAAGAATAAGTGATGAGGCAGCTTCAACGGTTTGTTTGTATCGGATTCTGAAGGCAAGTTGCTGTTATTATATGTCGTACATTATGCTCGAAATAACTATTCGCATGCCGTATTTAGCCGTTCCTAACTACCACGTAGATAAATAGAATCATTTATTTTTATTAAGTTTTTTTTTTTTTATTGGATAACTCGGCAAACGAGCAGGCGAGCTACCTGATGGTAAGTAGTCATCGCCGCCCATGGACATCTGAAAAACCAAAGGAGTTGCAGATGCGTTGCCGAGCCTATTTAGGGAAAGGGAGGGGAAGGAGAAAAGGAGAAGGAAGGGGATTGGGGGAGGAATTGGGCCTCCGGCCCTCTCGCTTACCGAACGAAGCGCAGTAACGAAACGCTACTACTCGGACGTCTGTCTTCTGCGAGAGTGTGGTACTTCCCCGGTCGAGCCGGCCCATTCATGCTGCGAACAGCGTGGCCCTACCACAACAAAAGTGTTTTTATATTATAAATATCGAAATAAGTAAGGAGTTTTTAGTGTCTGCTTGGTGCTCTCCATACCTTGCGTATAAAGAATAACCATAAATTTTGTAATCAGTGTTATTTTAGCTGCAATTAGCTTTTTTCCTAAATATATCTAATGAATGATCTGAACTCCAAAATATAGGAATTGTCTCTCCAGACACAAACAATATACGTTCTGCAGACGCTGAGGTTTCGAAAGTTTCCGTTGAATAACGTCTAGTCCCTTAAAACTGTATCCCTAGCTTAACGCCGAACTATAACACGATAAAACGGTTTCAGAAAAAGCAATCAACACGACAGTAAAAACAATAAATAAACCGCAGATTAACAAAACAAAACAACAATTTAAAATGTATTTATTTTACACTGTAACAGTTGAAAAGGACACACATCGAAAAAAACTTAATGCCATCGGTATCGACGAGCGCAGAAGCAAAAACAATATTTTCACACGGCAGATTAAAAACATGCATTTTTAACGAACCTTTGTCGTCGGCGCCTGAATAATATTTTAATCGGAAACAAAGTTTTAATTAACGTGGAAACACGTAACCTTTGTATAACATAATCTGCGAGAAACGTTAAAAAATTCGTTTGACTATAAATAAGGACGCGGTTTTGACAAGTTTTTTACGTAATGGATTTAAAGGCATGCTAATACGAGTTAAAGGGAATTTTGTATGTAAAATTGTTAACTGAAAGCTAAATATAAACGAGACTGTTGTTTCGGAACTTTAAAAAACACATAACCGATCGCGCAATGAAATCTGTTCTACAAAAATGGTCGTCTAACGAAGGTATAAGATTTCGGACTTGCTCTCAATAAAGAGTCTACCCTGTTTGTGCTTACAGTTTGTTCGAAATAAGTAAGCCGATCAGAAGTTGTCTGCAAGTGGTTTAGAAGTGGTAAATTTTAATAGAAAGAGTCGGTGTAAAGATAATTAGAGTCGTTTAAGTTTCACATTTCTAATGATTTTGTTTACTAATATTATGTACTAGTATTAAAACACTTAATTAAACGATTTTATCACCGCGGTAGTTCGGAACGGCTCACTTCCGATCGACTTACTTATTTCGAACAAACTGTACGTCGAGCTAGACTAGGGTTATACGCATTCAAGACAACAATGTAAGATTAAAGTCACAGTCATAAATTCGGTCATAATTAATTATATTTTCTCAACATTATTGACGTAAATAACGATCATAATATGAAAATAAAGTCGAAAATTCGCTTGTAAAGCGAGCAATAAAACAATCACTTACCTTCTTTCATATTTCTGCTATAGATATTCGGTCGGCACTCTGCCTTGCCCGTCTGCCCGAACATCGCTGGAAAAAGAAACAACCACCTTTTAGTAGCTGATAAAAATGACTATAGCCGTCGCTTACCATATTTTTGCTCCAAGGTGTCTGTGTGTCGTGCAAAAACACGTCATACAAACTCGTAGAAATGTGTTTATCCTGCGTAAAAACAATTTGTGAACCAATTTTCTCAACAGAACGGATTAAATTGAACATTTCCTGTATAATCCGTCGCTTCGTATTCGCTGAATATTCAAATTACTTGTGTTATTAAATTTCTGCGGATCGCCTTTTAATTTGTTCGGTAGGTATTCTGAGTTATTCTTAACAAACCAAAATAAACACCATTATACAGTAGCCAGCGAGGCGAGGTTTGATAAATTAAAATCACAAATCAAATATTGTTCGCTATTTATTATGAATAACTTGCTGGCTTTGGCTGCTATTTCTTCGTCAGTACCGATTAAACTATTCATGAAAACGTGCAAATAAAATAAATTAACGTTGAAATATAGGTAAACTTCGTTATTCTAAACTGAACTTCAGTCTTGTGTCTGATATTAATAATAATAACTAGCCCAACAGAAGTTGATCTGCCCAAAAAATTACTTGAGATCATACAATATCACAGAAAAAAGTACCTTCAATACGCACATACATAACAACATACATACAATTTGATTTTCACCCAAGGCAAATATCCCTATAATAAAAAAACAGCTACAGCCAGCTAGCTATACACCAAAACAAAATGCTAAGCAATTTCAAAATCTTATTTAGAAAATTTTGTGAAGCTGCCTCTGTGAGCAAGATATCCTTGCAAAAGAGACGGCGGAAGGGAAGAGAGATTTTTATAGTCTATCTCTCTTGCAATGACAGACCTGCATTCATGAGCTGTGGCCTGCATGATGCGGCTGACTTGAGTACGCCACCCGAGAAAAACGCAAGGCAAGGCCCCGCCCTCTGAAGAAGACAGTAGCCCGATTCCCGTAATTAAAACCGTAGCGATGTCGCAGCGACTTAATCGTTGAAACAGTTTTCCAGTGTTATGTGAATACTGTGAAACCAACGTTTTAGATCGATTCTCGCCAAACGAACATGTGTGAATACGGTTAAAGGATTCTTCAATAGGACGACTTCTAAATTAGTCCGATCGACGGATGTGAATAGGAAAACTGTTTCAACGATTAAGTCGCTGCGACATCGCTACGGTTTTAATTACGTGAATCGGGGTACTGGACTACAGTTTCACAGTCATGGCGAATGTCACGAATCCCATCGCAGACGTCTATGTCTATGCACCCTGATGCCTCCCTAGGTTGAAGTGGACTGTCCATGACAATTTACCGTACTTACTTAAATAAAAAAGAGCGACCAACTAGTGTTGGAGGTACTTTGTTACTTCAATCCATTTAATGCTTGTGTAACAATATGCTCACTAAAATAGTTTAAATAAAACGTATTGGGACTACTACCACTGTTTACGAAAACAATTAAGCTAACCCTTTCACTCAATTAAGTTTTACAACTTGCTTGGGACGACAACCAGTTAATCCTCCCTATGTTTCTATTAGTTCACAGATCGCCGGTGAATTTAACTTATTGTTATACTTACTATTAAATTGTTTACTTAGAAATCTTACAGCAATATCGGATTGTACCTGAATTAAGTACAGGCAATTGTGATTCGAAATTGAATTTTCTGATAAATGTGTCGAATAGCCTGCATACTTCATTAGGGATTAGATTTGTGTGGTTCTTCAAACTGGCTTGTGTATAACAGAACGTGGCCAACGGATACTTCTATCAAACTTAATGAAGCAGTAATGTGCAAAAGCAATGTAAAATACATACTCCATACGACACATAAGCGAAACTACTTTTTATGAATTGTATCGCATTATATTTATAGTCTCATTTCAAAACCTTTATTTCACTCAGTAATCACCATTGGAATTGAATCTTTTTTTCCTACATAATGTTTAAACGAAAGCACAACCAAAAAATAACAGTGAGCCCTGCCATCGACATACGAACCGTTTAGTAAAAAAAAACCCCTCCAGACACAGTATAAGTAATTTATATTCTTATACTGTGCTCCAGGTGACCGACAACTCTCAAACTGTGTGTGACTGTCAGGAGAATTATCGTCGACCGCGCTATGGCTTACCAACAGGCAAAGTAACGGTCTATCGCAATACATAATTCAGACATATCCTATTGCCGTAATGGCAAGGTACGGGACCAAAGAGACTGTTCTGTCCCAACATGTCACGCTAACTGCATATACACAAACACAAGGGCAGTTATCAAGAACCAAGTACTTACCTTGGTTTTGTACTCGGTACAAGAACCGAACCAAGAATAGCACCGTATTACACGTACCTATTCACAAACACTTTTATGATTAAAGATTTGATATCGTCACCAACACCAACACAATATCACTATTACACACATTTAGATATTAAAAGTATTATTCATTAAGCTACGTCCAAGTCCAGATCCTATAAATCACAGAGTATTGATAATAATCTAAGTAACTTCGCTGAGGCAGACGCGGGTAGTTTTAACAATGTTGAAAACGTCAATACCTTTAAGAATATCGACATCTGCCGCTAATTTAAAAAAGGAATTATTTTTCATCGAGAAAAGGCATGCAATCATTCAGTCTTATATTGTAGTAATTAACTATATGTATCTTTTTTTGTAGGTATGTTGTTACCTCATATTTGAACCTCTCAACCTATTTTAATTCTTCTTTTGTATTAAAGGTACTTTGACGATGATAATTATATTCAATGTTAAAATGGAAGATTGATTGAATGACTTCGAAAATACATTTTAAGAAAATATAGTATAAAGCTACGTACCTATAAAGTTTTAAATATTCTATGATGGCAAGTTGTATTTTGAAGTTTAATAAGTGACAGCTGTCACTTGATGTCATATCAGTTATCACGGTAGGTACTTCGCGTACGCAGTTCAGATCGGTAAACCTAACAAAATTTATTTTTCATCTCATGTCTCATGTCTCATCTTTAAAAAAATCGGTTTGATTTTATTATTTTATTAAAGTTGCCACAATTACTTAGTATTGTAATGGATCCACAATGTTTTATAGACTTGGTAAAACAATTTAAACCCAAACTATTTTTTTATTTGTCAGGCTAAACGCTCATCTTTACTTGAAGAAGAAGAGATGTTGATGTTGAGTCGATTTCTCAATTCTTTATTTTTATTTTTTTTATTACAAGTTTTTATTTAAATTGCAATTTATGTTTGTTCAGGTGGTATCGTGCAACTCAATTTTGAAGCAGATTTTTTTTTTGTGTAGGTATTTAAATAAAAGCTTGATTCTTTAAAGATTTTTATTATTTTTGCCATGATATTTTCTTAAATCGGAAAGTACCCAACCAATCAGATTATTTTTACAGCCTGCAAACCCTTCCATGGTTAACATAACAGATGAAGCACCCACTATCCTAATCTATTACTTTTCTAACGTTAACCTTCCGTAGCTTATGCCCCATTTCATTTTCCCACGCAAGTCATAGCCGCCACGTGTATAGGGGGAAATATTAATAAAATTCAAAATGGACATATAAACGGAAACTATGGCGAAATGGGGTTTGTTCATGCGGGGCATACATGTTTTGTACCTCTGCTGCATATTTATGTCTTAATCAAGCCAGGCAGCTGTTGCCTACATCGCACATTATTGCTCTACGTTTACATGTCTTGAACGTATGTCTTGGAACAAAGCCTAGGAGTTTAATATTTTGGCAGCTGACTTACAAACTGTTTGCATTCACCGCTTTACGTAACGCACGTCTAAATTGAATATCGAACGTGGAAGTACCAACATTATAGTTATACATATCATGAGTATTAGGCAAACAGTGTTGCCAGTTTACACAGACCCGATCTTGTTTAAACAAGTGTAAGTATGAATAATCATGACCCTGTTACATACTATGTTAGCTGGTTACCCTCAATTGATTTATACAGTACACACGGCTTTGTAGATATTGCTTATTATTGTTATGTATTTGCTTTATACATGAATGTCTCAATTTTACATTTAAATTTATCAGTAGGTACTTTGTTAATTACGTTGGCATCTAAGAAACGGAAAGAGCAATTTTTACGGGAGAGGTTTTCTAAGTTCACTTAAAAAATATTTGTCTAGATACGAACGTATTAAAACGAAACGTAGCAACGTAGTTCAAAAGAAGTTGAAGTCGGAGAATATCGTAATTGTTCGATAAGCGGCAGTAAATTTTCTTAATTTTACCTTTTCCGTCCCCTTTTTGATTGAGTGTCCATTTTGGACGATCCTCCCCTCGTATATTGACTTTGCGAGTGCGGAGCAGTGCGCGCGGTAGAAATAGGTGAAACCCACGCTTCCGAGGAATGTAGTTAATTAAGCCAATTTAGGGGAAGCTGGAACGTTTTCGACGTCCAAATTATCTAGGACAAGAAATGAGAAGCATTCTTTGTTTATTTCATTGCATGTTTAATGAAATGTTGTTTGTTTAGGATGAATAGTCAACAAAACATACCTACAAACAAAACAAAATATATATCCCTCCAAAAACCTTTTCATGTAACATGTTGCCATGACGAGACTATATGGCTGGCACTGTATTTTAATTATAAAAATAAGTATAAAATTATCAGATCTCACGGAGAGCCAAACTTCTAACTCTACTAGCACTTAATTCACAAACTATACTTTAGTCAAAATATGTGGTTTGCATGGCCGTTTCCTTACTACAAGAACTATAATAATACATATGTTTATTGACACGGAATAGGATACAGAGTTGTATAGGTACTTACATTGCTTTACATAACTGTTAGTACAGAATAATGGCTCCCGCACTAGGAAATTCCTGTGTTGCAGGGGACATCCTTCCGTCTTATCATCATCATCACATCAGCCAAATGAAGTCCACTGCTAAACGAAGGCCTCCCCCATAGACTTCCACAACGACTGGTTATATGCCGCCTGCATCCAACGACTCCTCCCAGCGACCTTTACCTTGACCAGGACCTCCGTCTTATGTAATGACTTATACTAAAAATGCTATTTTTTACAGAAAAGTAATAAACATTGAATACATTTTTCACCTTACGCACCATGTGTTCCCAACACTAACATTGGTGCAAAAACCAGTATGACGAGAATCTAACAGCACTAACAATTAGGAGTTGGCGAACAGTGAATACATTATTCTTAGCGGAACATTTTAGCGTCCTACTCACTCGAGCGGTGGCTTTTGTGGTAATATCAGGCAATCTGCACCAATCCTGAGTTCTGTATGTTTAATTAAAAGAACACGCAACCGCATTCTATTTGCACAACGCTACTAATCATTTGGAGACTAAATTTTCTAGAAATTTTGCATATAGCATTAATCACGACATCCTCGCGTAAGGCAGAGGTGTACTGATCTAAACGAACAGTTTGCTGGTATATTTATATTATAGGTCTTCTGGAAGAGATTGCGAGCCCAATGCTACAAATCCGTTTACACATTCAAACTTGGAACTGCCTAAGCCTACTGAAAATGTTATAGAAAAGACTCAATAAATACAACTCTATCTTCCATTGGGACGCTGTAGCCAACTAAGCTACCAAGACCTTGTCCATGATATCGACCTTCTCTCCCGTAATGTAGACACGGCTACACATCAAGCCTATACAAATCCAGTTTACATTGACCTCCCATTGTAAAGAAAGAAAGAAAAGGTTTATTTAGCCAGAAGCACAGGAGACAGTACATACAGTTTGTACATTACATACGTTTTTAATTAATATATCAGTTACAGATAATTTATAATAGTCGTACGAAAAGGCAATGTTTGAATGTCCCACGGCTGGGCCAAAAAGGTGCTCAGATCAGCTTAATGTCAAGAGGATAACCTACCTACTTGACGCTGGTTTTCATCTGAGACCTGTGCAAATGCTCCACGGATGTCAAATAGTGGATGCGGTACTCGTCATGTATGTATAGTGTGTATGTATGTATGTGTAGTGTGTTTTTGTGTGTTATTAACTTCAAATTATGGTCTTTGTATTACTTAATTTTATAACATATTAAAATACTTATCAATAGAATAGAACAGAATAATACTAATAATACTCATTTAATTATACAAAAGAACAAGCGCTTCGTTTGTTTTCGTTGAGTATGATACAACCTATTTGATCATACATATATGATCATACATATAATTTAAAGGTTTTCCGTACAATTCAAGGCCAGCCTATACTGGTTATGTATAACTTGATGTGTAGCTGTGAGTACAGTCAGCAACGAGTTGCTTGAAATGCCGTCTACCATCGCAGCACATACCATAGCCGTCTGTGTCTGCCGTCTGCGGTCCGCCCGTCGCCTGCAGAAACGCTCTTCGTAGGGCGCCAATTTTTTTTTTTGTTTTTCTTATTCCTATTCGCATCATCTATTTTACACTACTATCTGCTACAAGAACGATTTCTAAGCAAAAGTTTTAGTATACAGTTGTGAATTTTTTTTTATGGCATAACTCGGCAAACGAGCAGGCGAGCTACCTGATGGGAAGTAGTCATCGCCGCCCATGGACATTTGCAAATCCAAAGGAGTTGCAGATGCGTTACAGAGCCTATTTAAGGAAAAGGGAGGGGAAGGAGAAAAGGAGAAGGAAGGGGACTGAGGGAGAAATTGAGCCTCCGGCGCTCCACACTCACCGTACGAAACGCAACAGTATGCATACTGCTACTTGACGTCGATATTCTGTGGGGAGGGTAGTACTTCCCCGGTCGTGCGACCCATTCATGCTGGCATGTAGACATGCCAGCAGGCACTACTACTACTAAAATAAGAATAAAAGAAGAATAAGATAATTGGTCGATATCGCAATTCTGACTACTTTGACTCCGAATGTGTCATGGATGGAGACTGCCTCGTTAGTCTAGTTGTCCCAATCGCGACTGCTACGCTAGAGGTCTTGGGTTCGATCCCCAGGTCGAGCAAAGTGCTATTTGGGTTTTGTATGAAATTCTCAGTAGCAGCTCGAAGTCTGGATCTGTGCCCGGTGAATGGCAATAGGCTCGCCCCCTATTACATGGTACCTAAACATACCGGTGAAATCTGGGTGTACATTAAGTGCAACTCTGCCTAACCCTTCGGGGAATACACGCGTGATGGTATGTTATGTGTCATGGATATTTATAATTTGCGAAATGAACATTTTTCGTGTGTATATATTTTAACTCACTTGTATTATAGCCAAGTAGACGCAATGTGAACGACTCGGGCTGGCTGACACTCAGAATTTCATTTACTAAATGTCCACGGCCAAAGACTTTGTACACAGACGGCTAAAAGCAACAGTCTCTGGGGTGTACTAGAAAGTAGAAATACCTGTGTGTTCATGCAACGTCGGACAAAACGTCCCAAAAATTAATCCATCAACCACTAATCAGACCAGGTTTTTTGACTATAAAAGACTCAATCACTGTCCGTTGTGAACCGAGTCCAAATAATTTCTTCTTAAAGTTATTTTAATGAAGGCAACCCACTCGCTACGCCGAAAATTTCTAAATTTAGGTCTTTTTTTCAGTTCTTTTTTCTTTTTTAAAAGACACCTTCCGCACTATGGATCAAGTCCAAGTTCACTATCTTAAACGCTACGCTAAACGTGAAATCAAAGCATTCTTTAATTTTTCAATACAACCAAAATATTTCAAATCTAAGAAAAGTGTGTAACACCTTCTGAAATCAGTTTTATCGTCACAAAACATCTGTTACTAGGTACGTCACACAACATCTCCAATTCAACGACTGCATATTCCCACGTCACAGACATTAATAGGTAATAGAATTGACGTCACGCACATTTAACTGCGGTTACAGACAGCGTAGCGGATTACTATAGCAGACATGATGGCTTTGTAATTGGCAGAATTGACAGCGCGTTCCCTTCTGTTCGGTAAATACAACTCGGCTATTTTAGAATGATTTTAAAAATTTTGAAAGTACCAATATTCTATCAATGAAAAATATTGTTTTCTAACATCTTCATGCCTTCATTTTTTTATGGGATAACACGACAAACGAGCAGGCGAGCTACCTAATGGTAAGTAGCCGCCCATTGACATCTGCAATACCAAAGGGGTCACAGATGCGTTGCCGAGCCTATTTAAGGAAAAGGAAGGGGACTGAGGGAGAAATTGGGCCTCCAGACATCGCTCCAAACTCACCGTACGGAACGCAACAGTAAGCATACTGCTGAGTGACGTCTATATTCTGTGGGAGGGTAGTAACTACACCGACCGACCCATTCATGCTAGCATGTGGAATTGCTGGCGAGGCACTACTACGACAAAATTATAACTATCATATGATATACAAAAGGACACACAACCGCACAGTGTAGATGCCAAACTTGCGATAAAAAAAGCATCCAGTGAGGCAAGAATTATTACCAAAAATTCTATTCTCTGTTCAAGAAGAGGCTTTAATCGTGAAGTGGATAAACTAAACGTAGATATTATTGTTACAGCAGAGCAATAAAATTCCGAATTCAATGTAAATCCACCGAAATTATGTCCGAGCTGATAATTTGTTAAGGGTAGCGCCCGTTCAAAAGAAAGATGTCCCTTTTCCTTAACCACATTTTTATTTAAATTAAAAATATAATAAATTAGCCGCTGAATAGGCGAGTTTCAAAAAGCTATAAAGGGAGCAGTCTTTAGCGAGACAGCATCGTACTGTTTTAGGGATGGCTATTTAATTTTACTCTCAAAACTTTTACCGTATATCTGAGAAAGTATTTTGCTAAATTTATTTTTTATTGAAAAAATTAAAGAGTATGTTTTACATCGTCATTATTGTAAGTGATGGACCTAACCAGAAGACTTAGGTTCGAATCCTGCCCGCAGTCGAATATTTTCATCACTAATATAACTTTATAATTAGACCCTGCTAAAAAACTCTTGGTTTATCCTACCTCGGATAAACATAGAAAAATGTTATCCCATAATCTTATTCAAAAAACCCTGTCGGGAAACTTTCCATCCGACACCAGTCGTAAAGGGGTAGCCTGCATTTACATAATATTTAATATTCGTTTCCTCTATAAATTAGATGAATTGAAACAATACCTAAATTTAATAAAAAAATGGGATTTAAAAAAAAATGCGTATCAACTACTTATTTGTATACTTTTATACCAGCATTATAAAGAGAAAAGATTTTTTTTGTTTGTAATAGTAAACCGGATCCATAAGAAAAGTTGTCGACGCCGGGGCAGACCCAGAAAGCGCTGGCGAAACAATCTGGATGCGTTTATGGCTGACTGGCAGGAGAAAGCGATTGACAGGAGCACGTGGAATGGTATGGACCTTTGCCCAGCAGTGGGACAGTATAGGTTAAAAAAAATAGTAAACTAATTACTCTAAAACAACTGAACCGATTTTAATAATTCTTTCAGTATAAGAAGGCTATTTATTGCCTTGCAGGATAAGCAATTCTCTAGTAGTGAGTTTTTTTGGCGCTAGACTGTTCATAATTATCTGAGCAACTAGGGAAATTAAACTTTACCTCAATGGGATAAAATACATGTCAGAATGACAGCTGCCATGTGTAGTGTTCATTCTAAAACATCCTTTGGATCGCTGTGATATGGTTTAATTTCCTTAGTTGCTCAGATAGTTATGAACAGTCCGTTCGCTCCGATATATTTGTATTTGATGGTGACTATACACATTGTATTCTAATATTAATAAAATAAGAAAGAAGAAAAGCTACCGTTATTAATGGGTAAGTGACCATTATTTAGTTAACGAATACCACTAAGTTTCAAGTACGGGTTTCTTCGTCTTCTTTCTAGCCATCCACTTCACATTGAAAAAATACTCTTTTAACAACAACTTTTATCCGAATATTTTTAATAGCCTATTTGATAAAAAATCAAAACTTTAAATATTTTTCATCTCTACAATACGGGTTAGAAATAACCAAGCCTGATGAAATAATAATAAATAAATCTGTTTCATAGCGATTATTTGCGCAGAAACGATACGACGAGAAGTATATTGATGATAAAGTATTCTTTTATATTCTAAAGGAGAACTTTTATCAAAAAAACACAGTTTATTTATAGTTATATAAACAGTGATAATTATGACCATTAACTGCCTAGGTAGTTTAATTTTTAACTATTTAATTTAATTCTATATTATTTTAAGTATATTATAATATATTAATTATTATTGTAAAGCGAGATCAAAACAAAAATGCTGTGCTTTCTTTTAATTTAGATGCATGCAAATCTATATTATTGTAAATGATATATGCCATGAATGTTTTTATGTGTATTTAGTTGGTTTGCCATAATAAATAAATAAATGAATATGATGAATAAATAAATGAATATGAATATGTCATGGATTCCAAATCCGAATCCAAAGCACACACAAGTTACCCTAAAATTTGCCTTAGACGAGCCGACATCTACTTAGACGTATACTGTGTAGGGAAATTCGATACCTAACATAGGCAGGAATTTAGATAACTTAGTAACGGTAAAGTATACGTTGTACTAAACAAAATTTATATCTTTGAAGAAGAATGCGAAACGTTCAAAACTAAAATTGATATCCTAAGAAGATATATAAAGTACGTACGAGAATGTATATGTTTTTGTACCATTTACTCGCAATACTAGAGTTGTGAATTCCTCGGCGAAACAAAACTTTGCAAACAGAACCGCACCTCCCCTTGTGAGTGAGCGATACAAACCGAAACATATATGAACAGACCTATAAATAACTAAATAGTTGCGTAAGTATAAGAAACGGAGGAATTCGTAGTTCTTGACTTTATAACCGGGGTGTTTTGTCTAGTTTGCCACAGTCGGGCCAACCGCTTCGGGCCCGCATACCTCCTGATGTTCAAGGATAAAAGATTATTAATGTCGTCGTCTGAAATTAAATGAATAGTTCACTATCACATGTTTTTATTTCAAATAACCTTTTACGTCATCATCATCAACCCATTACATTGTCCCACTGCTGGGCATGGATCGCCATGCTAGGCTATCGCGGGTTGGCAGACGGCGTGTGAAGACACGCCGTCAAATCGCTCAGGCATGCAGGTTTCCTCGCGATGATTTCCGTCACCGTTTAAGCGCGTGATAATATCTTGCTGGCTGTACCCTGAAAATTTCAGTTAGGTACACTTTAAAATTTCGAATGCATTACATCGTTTCACTCACGGAGGAGAGAAAAAAGCGGAGATGCCACAAGGCAAGTAGGTCATGCGCCTCCAACTAGGTCATGACGTCACAGTGGGCGGGGCCGAAAACCTTAGTTTCGAATGAATCTTGATCGCGTTCGGATCCGTGGATCCGTCGTATTTTAATAGGTTTTTAATATTGTTACATTGTTTTAATAATGATGTGCGCTGTTGTTGGACGCAACAATTGTTCCGGATCAAAACTGAAACATATTGATGGCATAATATTTCACGTGTAAGTCCCTAAAATTAATATTTTCATTTTATAAACACAAATTTTCTAGCTTGATCGCCAGATTGAAGATAGAGACATCTACCGTTGAAGAGAAGCATTCTAAGATTTCTAACAACTTCTTATAGATGACGTGTTTTTATACTATCAACGCATTGAGTCCGCTAGCCCCTCCAAAATACGTACCTATCGGTCCACCGATAAATCCGAATTCTTGCCGATGAATAATTTACTGATCTTACCTTTAACGTTGAACCAAACGCCTATGCGTCAAAGCGCCATGAATTTTACGGCGCTTTCGACCTTTCTTATTAGCGAGAGAGCCTAACTTAAAAAGCGTTTTAGTGCTGCATGTTTTTTCGTCTGCAATGCTTGTTGGTATTGTTTAATTTTGTATGTGTTAGTGTCGTCATTACGTTTTAGTTTTGTTTGTAGTAATTCGGAACCGCGCTTGTGGGCACATTTCCCCCCGCAAAAAAATGGCAGAACTATTTGGTTGGTAATAAATCGCTAAGGCTACTCCCTGTTGCTCGAAGGTTATCTATGAACAATTTGCAAAATAATAACGAACCCCCCCCCCCTGCCCTCAAATGGATAGCGGGTAGCGGTGTTTCTTGTAATTTTAATAGATGCCAGTAGAAAAAAATCGAAAAAGCGGACGCTTAAAATAAAAAAATCTATGAATAAATAATCGTTTTATTTTAAATAATAATTGCTCATAAAAAATCGATTTTTATGAAATAATAATCTTTTTTTTAATCTTTTTTAATCGATCATTGTTTAACATCCCTAATTCTAACGCACATAGAATGTTCTGGATCAAAGTATCATGCTTTGTTACGCCATAGTGGCAAATAGACGAACTAAAATGAAAATAACTAGTTCAATTTGACTGTAATAATGGAGAATGTTACTAGGTATGCTAAATCGCTTGAAATGTTGTCTTCGTAAAGCCTGTATGTATACAAATACACTAGTTTTTGTTGTAGTCAAAAATACCTAGTAGTTTTGATTTTATTGGCATTCAAAGTTTCAAAAAATGTCGAGTCCCGCTAACAGTCACGTGACCGCTTGTGACGTCATGTTACAACGCGCCGCGCGGGCCGCGGCCCGCTTACTATCAACATAGTGTAATGAAATCTAATTACACTATAGTATAAAGTCGCCAGCGGTTATAGTAGTAGGTGTAATAGCTTGCGCAGTATTTTGTTGTGTTTTTGTCCGCGTATTAAATTAATAGTCTAATAAAAGTAAATATTATTCGATTAATAAAATGGATTAAGGATTCGAAAAAGGGCAATCGGATAATCTACCCAAAATAGATGGATTAATGGTTGCGCATTATTTATCAACAAAATATAGTCATTTCGTTGCCGCCGAAATGCGAGGAATAAAAACGAAAGTCAAAATGGTCTTCACAACAAGAAACTGTACTTATATCTCCAAATGGATCTAACCTCTTTATAATAAATAGTAGGAAATCGTGTGTTGTGCCTAAATATAAAAATACAACTACCAATTCGCCGGAAAAGTTATTTTTAGGGTTCCGTAGCCAAATGGCAAAAAACGGAACCCTTATTGATTCGTCATGTCTGTCTGTCTGTCCGTCCGTATGTCACAGCTACTTTTCTCAGAAACTATAAGAACTATGCTGTTGAAACTTGGTAAGTAGATGTATTCTGTGAACCGCATTAAGATTTTCACACAAAAATAGAAAAAAACACCGGCCAAATGCGAGTCGGACTCGCGCACGGAGGGTTCCGTACCATTACGATTTATGACGTAATAAGAAGTATGTGTGGTGTGACGCTAAAAGATAGAGTGGGAAACAGTGTGATAAGGGAGCGTTGTGGAATGAAAGAAGATGTAGTAACAAGGATTGAGAAAGGTATGTTAAGATGGTTTGGTCATGTAGAGAGAATCGATGAACGTAGATTGACGAAACAAGTATATATGGTGAGTATGGATGGACGAGTTGGAAGGGGAAGACCTCGGCGAACGTTCCGCAACCAAATTGCGGATGTTCTTAAAAAAGGTCAGGTTCCGAGCACCCTAAACCGACTGTCATGCATGAAGAGATTAATGAATGTAGATGAAGCGAAAGTAGTGTGCCAGGATCGTAGCAAGTGGAAATCTATAGTCTCTGCCTACCCCCATGGGAGACAGGCGTGACAATATGTATGTATGTACGATTAATGAATGTAGATGAAGCGAAAGTAGTGTGCCAGGATCGTAGCAAGTGGAAATCTATAGTCTCTGCCTACCCCCATGGGAGACAGGCGTGACAATATGTATGTATGTACGTATTAAAAGAAACTACTTACTAGATCTCGTTCAAACCAATTTTCGGTGGAAGTTTACATGGTAATGTAAATCATATATTTTTTTAGTTTTATCATTCTTTTATTTTAGAAGTTACAGGGGGGGGGGGCACATTTTACCACTTTGGAAGTGTCTCTCGCGCACACTATTCAGTTTAGAAAAAAGTGATATTAAAAACCTCAATATCATTTTTGTATACCTATCCATAGATACCCCACACGTATGGGTTCGATGAAAAAAAAAATTGAGTTTTAGTTCTAAGTTCTAAAATCTTAATGCGGTTCACAGAATACATCAATTTACCAAGTTTCAACAGCATAGTTCTTATAGTTTCGGAAAAAAGTGGCTGTGACATACGGACGGACAGACAAACATGACGAATCTATAAGGGTTTCGTTTTTTGCCATTTGGCTACGAAACCCTAAAAAACTCATACGTGTGGGGTATCTATGAATAGGTCTTCAAAAATGATATTGAGGTTTCGGATATAATTTTTTTCTAAACTGAATAGTTTGCGCCTGAGAATCTTCCAAAGTGGTAAAATGTCCCCCCCCCCTGTAACTTCTGAAATAAGAGAATAATAAAATTAAAACAAATATATGATGTACATAACCATGTAAACTTCTAACGAAAATTGGTTCGATCCAGATCTAGTCAGTAGATTATTTTAATACGTCATAAATCGTAATGGTACGGAACCCTCCGTGGGCGAGTCCGACTCGCACTTGGCCGGTTTTTTTTATAGTTTCAAAAGACGTTTAAATGCGAAAAACACGGATTAAAGCAATTTATTTATTTGGTGCCATAATAAAAATAAATATCTTTTATCCATTTTTTTGCATTTTAACGTCTTTTGGAACTATAAAAAACAACTTTTTAGATGTATTTTACATTTAGACCCAACACACGATTTCCTAGTATTTGGATTGGACATTTTTAAAAGAATTTAGGTATAATTTCGACGGCACGGGCGCGCGACTGCGAGCGGACTGAGTGAGCCAGACTGAGCGCGTTGTCCTATGACGTCACACCGTAACCGGCGGCCCGCGTCGTTCGGTTACAACTTGTTTTACTTCTAAAACGGAAACTAATTGACGTATCGAAGTAATTCTTTCACTAGTATTTTTTATTTTTGACAGAGAATATGGAGTGCTAATAATCAAAATTCGTTAACATTCTTCATTCCATTCACCACGAGATGGATTTACAAATAAAGGGAGGGTTTTCTATCGTGGGGTGGAGCCATCGCCGTACCTCGTCCCCCTGTCACCCGTATTTAGGCGACGCTGCTTTCTAAAGAAATTTTGCCTTGCGGCATCTCCGCTTTTTTCTCTCCTCCGTGGTTTCACTTCAAACCAAATCCAATTTTCATTCCTATTCAATTTTTTTTTTGTTTCGTATGGTCACAGAACTGAAATTCACCCAAATAGGATATCATTATTAGTGTTATACTTCCATCTAAAAAATAATTAATCTTTTTACAGAATGAGGTTCTAGAAAAAGATTTTTAGAAGGAATTTTTTTCTAAACAGATACACAAAAAAACAGTATTCTTTGAATCTTCTGCCTAGCCTTATAATGGCAATAACTTCTATCACGAAGTGATAACATACCATCACGCCTGTATTCCCCGAACTGTTAGGTAGAGGTGTACTAATGTACACCCACGCTTTGCCGGTATATTTAACCCATGTAATAGGGGCGAGCCTATTGCCATTAACCGGGCACAAATCCAGACTGCAAGCCATACTCAGAATTTCATAGAAAACTCCCAATAACACTTTTTCTGGCCCTGGGGATCGAACCTAAGATCTCTAGCATAGCAGTCGCCTTTAGGACCACTAGACTAATGAAGCAGTCTTGATGCAGGCAGAGCTGTAGTGATAAAGTATAATAAAGTTGTTCTAATGTCTGTGTTTAACATTTTCTTCCATAAGACTAAGGTTATTTTCTTGTGGACGTAAGCGTCGTTGCTTGAGAATGGAAGTTATCATTAGCATCTAAACGATCGTCGCTTAGGAAGGCCCAGAAAATAGTGTCACGAGCTGGTTTGTGTAAGCCAAGTAACCCAAAACACACATTTCAATTTATTAAAAATATATAACTAGTTTCGTTGTTTTAGTCATATAATTACTTATCTCACAAATAAATTAGAAGACGAATCAGTAAAAATGTTGTACAGCTTTCAAGAAAACTTATGCTGGTCTAGAAGATATTGAGTATTGAGAACATTTTAGGAAACTTTTCCGTGGTGGTTTCTGACGCTTACGCGAATATAAGACATTGAAATAAAACTACTTTTTACGGATTTTATCGATCTTTATATTGATATTATACAATTCCCAACGTTCCGGATCCTTTCCAGCATCCGTGGTCAGGGATGAACAAACGTCGAGAATTCAATAATATCAATATAACGCGATAAAATCCGTTAAAAGTAGTTTTATTTCAACTTTCGCGTGCGTCTAAAAATTTCAGTCAGTTTTCAATTTCACGTAACACTTTTTCTAGATAATATCTGTAATTCAATAAATAATATATAGAAGCGTCGGTAGCCTAATGGCTAGGGCGTCGGACTTGCGATCATATATGGTTGCCGGTTCGAACCCCACCCATTGCACTACCGACGTGAACCCACTCGTAACACAAGCATTTAGCTTAGCATGAGGGGTTAGCAAGAATACTAGTAATATGTGACCCACATTGATAGTAATCTTTAAAAAAAAAAAAAAAAATTAACAAGTATTCGAAGAAGTTCTGCGAAAACACCAAAACGTAGTCACAGTAGTCATCGAAAAGTGCCGGGTGCGGGTTTGTCACAAGAGACAAGCTCGCTGGGGGGCGGAGCACTTAGATTTACGACCAACAACTTGGCCCGCACTTAATTTATGACGAGAAACTTTCTTCGCGCGTAAATAATAGTGTTCAAACGAATTAGCAAATTGCTTGACGACTTCCCGACTCTATATTGACGTCACGGCCTGTTCATTACGACCCTATAACCCTCTTGTAAATAATTAATTGGACAAAGCCGCAGGACGCTAAAGTAGCTTATTTGAGTTAGTTTTGTCTGATGTTGGGAACAAAATTAATGGAGTTACTGAAAGTAGAATAGTCGAAATCGGTAATTGCTGTGTTTTATATATTAGGTAGGTATAACCCAATCAAAAACCATTTCTTAATATCTAATTATTTATATTTTTAATATAAATAATTAATAACGTTACCGGCGATAGTGACCATAGAAGTGTTATTCCTGTATCGTGACGATATTATGAATAAGATTCTTGCCAAACGATAACATAAATTACTAATTAGGGTAATTCATTACGTAAGACCTAACTAATAAAATATGTAATTGGTGTTACTACGCAATTTCTGTAGGTAAGCGATAATATTAGTTTCGATAACATCTAACAATACCGCTGTTCCAGCCGTTAGATTCAAACTTTACTAATTCAGGTCAAAACTTGAGCTGATTTACATTTCCCACAAGCATTGTTAAAATCTTAGTGAGCTTTTAATACATATTATTAGATAATAATGATTTTAATTAGTCCATGTTTGTAGGTATAAATTATCAGCTTTACAATGCTTGTGGGAGAATCCTATAAAATATTATACGGACAGAATTTCTTAATTTGAATTTTACAGGGAGGTACTTTAAAATTGAAATTTTGTAATATTGTTAGCTATCAAGTAATCCTTATGTCAAGGACTGTCAAGAGTTCTGACGCTCCCCCTGCCCTCCGAGAGGATCCATTTCACTTGAAACAAATAAGGAATATCCCCAACAGTCTCGAAGAGATTTAATTTGTTTATCGCTCGATTTCCCCTGTCCGTCAATATTTATGAACAAGCAGAAAGAAAGAAGAATAATGTTGGAAAAACAAAAAAAATATTTACCTTATCTTAAATGAAAATTAACTGTTATACGAAAATAGCCAGGGGGAGAAATATTTTAAATCTTAAATACAATTTAAGATCTTAAATACAATTTAAGATTTAAAATATTTCTCCCTCTGGCTATTTTCGTATAACATTACATACATTTTAAATATTAATTATTTTATCGTTACCTAAAACGTTTGTTTGTTACAGAAAATGTCTATATTCATTTGATCATTTGTATGCGTGCAAGGACCTTCGCACTTGACATCAATCAATTTTAATCAATTAACTAATAGATACATCGCCACGAGGTGGTTCAAGTATGTACCAACAATGAAATTTGTTTACATAGTATATTTTGTTTTCGAAATACAACACTTCGCAGCAAATCATTTTAGTAAATCCCATAGGGGTTACGATACACATAACGATAGCAAATTTCAAACAGCAATAAATTTTGCGTTTGTAAGTATATTTTTCCTATATAAAATTCAGAAACCGCTCTTGTCGTCGTGCGGATTGCTCGTGTGACTTAATTAACTCTATTCAAGCGTCCGTTTCTTTTATTTTAATGCGAAATAAAAGCAGGCCGCTAACAAAGCAATTATTTTCTTTGCAAAATTAATTATTTCCCTTGTATTGGTGTTCTGTTCTCTCGCTTTAATTACCGAAGTGGGTGCTACGTGTTGCGACTTGCGACTAATTGACCGTAACGCGCACTAAAGTATACCGCCGTGCCACAGAAGGAAAATTCTGCCGTAGACCAATGGGAACTAATCAGGCTATTGCGAAAAATAATTACTTTCATAACATATAGGCGAGCATTCAGCCGGGTAATTGAATAGCATTTCTATATGTTTCTAATGTTAATAGTATTTCATTCACCAAGTAATTATGTCCTGTACATGATCAGACAGATACTGAAAGGCGTCAGGTACTCACGATGTTGTAGTTTTCTCCCTATTTAATTAGTAACAGCTACAGAAATTATTGCATTTCACTTTTATCGAGTACTAATTGATGCACGTGGGTTCGCTCCCATGTCTAAATATCGCTTCGCACGAATGCAAGTACTAAGTTTACGTAGCAGTCGGATGATCGGTAGATATGACAGTATAAAATACGAACAAACAAACATTGATATACACATATAATAATTACCTATATCTACGTCAGCTACAAGATGGTCTATGTGTAGAATATTCCCTACGTATATTGTCGCAGCACAATCATATGTACCCACGCTACGCGGATGTTAAAGTTAATAACTGTTTTAATTACCTTTAAATTTAAAGACTTTTACAAGTACCTTAAGATTTTTAGCACTTTTAGTATCTGTACGATGACCTCTTTTTACAATTAATATGTTATGCGCCTATCTTTATTGTCGATAGGCAGGTACTATAGATTTCCATCTGATACGATCCTGGCACACCAGTTTCACTTTAGCTACCTTCATAACATAACATATTATCATCACGCCTGTTATCCCCAAAACGTTAGGCAGAAGTGTACTTAATTTACACACACAGTTCTCCGGATGTTTAGGTCCCATGTGATAGAGGGCGAGCCTATCGCTATTCACCGGGCACATTTCCAAACTCTGAGCTGCTACTGAGAAGTTCATAGAAAACTCAATAGCACTTTGCTCGACCTGGGCATCGAACCAAAGACCTCTAGCGTAGCAGTTGCACTTAGGACCACAAGACTAATGAAGCAGTCTAGCTACCTTCATAATTAAAGTCAAACTTTTGACATCTCAAGCAATAGCTGTAAGTACTTCTCATCGAAGCAGAAGTAGTTTATTTATCCTTCTCATTTGAGCAGTAGATTTTTTACCCTATGAGCAGAAACGAAATCGACAGATATAAACGAAATCGATAATAATTAGAAACGCAGTTAAGTTAGTACACTCTCAACTTCATAATTAAAGTCAAATTTTTACATTTTGACTGCCTCATTGGTCTAGTGGTCCTAAGCGCGACTGCTACGCTAGGGGTCCTGGGTTCGATCCCCGGGTCGAGCAAAGTGTTATTCGGTTTTTCTATGAAATTCTCAGTAGCAGCTCGGAGTCTGGATTTGTGCCCGGTTAATGGCAATAGGCTCGCCCCCTATTACATGGGACCTAAACATACCGGCGAAATGTGGGTGTACATTAGTGCACCTCTGCCTAACCCTTCGGGGACTACAGGCGTGATGGTATGTTATGTATGTAAATTTTTACATCTCAAGAACTAGTAGCTTATCCTTCTCACCTGAGCAGTAGTAGATTATTTACCCTTCTCATCTGAGCTAAAACAAAATCGACAGATATGAACTAAATCGATAATCGATTAATCTTTTCTTTAATATCTAATTATTGATATTTGTAATGGTTAATTGGACAAAGCCGCGAAATCGACAGAAATGAACGAAATCGATAATTAGAAACGCAGTTAAGTTGGTACACTGTTAATCCCCGTCTGTAACAACAATTTTACCGAACAACAAGAGTCTGGCTAATGGAAATTAGCTTCCAGGGCTAATTGCTATGAATACGTTTAACATAAATCAACGGTGTTTTAAAAAACATGACGCGGACTAAGGGAGAAGTTTTTGAGGAAATAATACCTTTCTAATGGGAAATCTTTATCGCATGTACAATATTTGAATATGGAAATGTACTTTTTCTTGCTTTCTTGTATTTTAACTTACGCATTACATTTTCAGCAGTTTGAACAACTATGTAGGTAGTTGTCCTCCTATATACTTAGGTACTGTTTTGGATTAATGTTATTGTATAATGTTAGTTATTTAACCGGCAATAAATTCGTTATATTGATATAAATAGAACCCGACTGCCCAGGACAGCTACGTTAGAGGTCCTCGGTTCTGTCTCCAGGTCGAGCAAATTGTTATTGGATTTTTCGATGAAATTCTAAGCAGCAGCTCGGTGTCTGGATTTGTGCCCGGTTAATGGCAATAGGCTCGCCCCCATTAACCTACATGGGACTAGTATTAGTACACCTCTGCCTAACCCTTCGGGAAATACAGGAGTAATGGTATGTTTAAAAATAGAACCTTTTTAGCTAAACACAGCTAAGAAGATCCTATTCGTTTTTTTTTTCTAATATTTTCAAAACGATAGGATACCTAGAAAAAAGGTATAGAGGCTTTTTTATTCGCTTCTTTCCCTAAACACTTAAGTAAATGACAAGACAGTGTAAGTTAAATTATTTTAATGGATTGCTTTGTAGTGTTATGTAATTGCAGTCTTACATAATTAAATATTGTGAAATATACAATAATAAGTCAATTAGTTGGAACAGGGCTCGTTCCGAATTAATGTTGATAAATTATATTTTTATTAAAAGCTTGTGAGATTTATGAAGTTCTTAATGTCTTAAGAAGGCTTTAGGTTTTTTAATTTTAATTTATTTTACTTTCTTACGCAACTTTTCTTTAAGAGAGGGCTGAGACCGAGAAGCTTCAACGTTCGCCACGTTTCTCGAGACCACTTGTAAATCTTTTTGGTTTAAGTATCATAAAAAATGCATAGGTAATATAGGGATAGAACTTGTCTATCGTTTACAAACACAAATAAACATACAAAACAGAAATATTTCAGAGGAAAAGGGATCGGTCTTGACCTGTAATATGGGAAATATTTCCCATGTTAGGTACCAGTCAAAACCGACGCCTTTTCCTAACACAATCATTTTCTAAGGAACAGCTAAACTATATTTAGCTATTTTTAGTGCTGTCTCACTTTATTGATATCAAAATATCAGACAAGTATTTTAAAGTGTTATTAGTTAATAGAGATTTATTAAGAGTTCTATTATTTATTTGTTGTGTTCTTGGCAAATATTTCTGAGGTCGTACCATAAAGTGTTTCGTTTTAGGCGGTTAGGGATGGTGCAATTTAATGTTCAGAACGGCATCTCTCCCTCTTAATTGCAATAACACGTGGTAACGACCTCTGGTCTCTCAATATACTGATGTTCAGCTGACACTCTCTTACTGGATTTACAAAACACAAAGAAAAATACAGTCACGTACACAATTCACTTATCAACGCGGACCAGTAAACATGACTCTTAACAGAAATGAAAATTAGCCGGCTATTTAAACTCAAATTACATTACCAAACTTAATTTACTTTTGTTTTCATATTTACAGCGCTGACTGTACTCATTAACTTTTATTTCTGCTGAGCCTCGAGTACTTTAAAAACCATTTTCAATTCAACCTTAATTTAATATAATTTTACTTTATATCTACGATAATAATATCGCAGTTTACTCAAAAAGTCGAGTTAACTCTAAAAAAACATTTCAGTCTTATTTGCGAGCAATAATGAGCGAATGCATTGCTTTCATTTTTAATGTGAAACAAAGAAATACGTTCCTGTCATTTTATTTTGGAACAACTTGGCTGAATAAAAACGTGCATTACACAAAAATTACCTCAAAATGCAAACAAAGAGACGTATTTTCTATTTAATTTTTCCAGTTTGGCAAGTAATGCCGTTGTTGACGAAATTCCTCCATCAAAGGACAAAGGTGTCTATTTTTTGTTTCACATTATAGGATTTTATTTATAATGATATTTTCAAAGACAATAACTAAGCGTTTCTATTTCATATTTATTATAAAGATATAATACTACGACTTATCTTAATAAACTTCCTGCGTAGTTATTAACTATAAGGTAAAAACTTTTTTGAAGAAAGCTATAGAAATTGTCCTGCTATTCTCACCACAGTTTTTATAAAAGTCTCGTCAATTATTAAACGTTTCAATTCTATGTCCCTCTTCAAAAATGATGACCCTTTACTGTGATGTCATAAATTTAATAAAACAATATTGATTGTTTTCTATTCAATAAATGCCTGTCCGCCCGTCACAACCTTAGAAATTAAAATATAAAAATAAACAAAAATTTACAAGAATTAAAATATAATGAAACAGAAATTATTGAAATGAGTCAATATATAAATTTGTTTCCAACAAAATTCATAACAAACCTTAAGTACATTGCCTTTTTTACTATGTTTCCTTTGCAACACTGGGGAGTTTGTTACCATAAGCAACAGGCTAAAGCGCTAAGCGTTGCCAAACTAAAATAATACAAACTTACTACTAGCTTCAGATCTACAGTTGTTCTCAACATAATAATAAATAAAATAATCATAAAAACGTGTCGTATAAATAAATCCTAAGTCAAATAGTAGCAATTTTAGTTATTGAACACGATGGTTCAAGAAACAAAATATTACTTCATGTTGGAAGCTGCAGCATATTGTATAATACTGCCATCCTAATTCTCGGTGCCATGAGATTATTTTGATAGGTAATAATCACAAATACTTACACAAAGTGAATAATATAAATATAATTTTGTACTGTCGTAAGTGCGTACACTTCGTAATGAAGATAATATTATATCACATTTCTGCCTTTAATTTTTTATTCTACCAAAATGGTAGCAATTACATTAGCGCAACGCATGTTTGGATTTATGGACCTAATGTGATAAATAATTGTCTATTTTTACACGTACTGTCGCGATGCAGGACCATTTTTCCTTGAATGTGGTAGAGTATCGTCGTTGTTGCCAGTGTTGTTATTGTGTAAAAAAGACATTTCTACTCCTGCGTCGCCACCCTTGAAAAATCAACAATGAATTAATACTATTATTTTAATAAAGATCAACTGCTAATACGAAAAAAACTCATTTAGTTATTGCAAGACTTCCGCTTTGTCGGTAATAAAATTATTCCAATACCAGCACAAGTCTAGAAAGAACCAAAAATAGAAAGAACATGAAATACTGGAAACAAATTCTAATACAAAATCTAATTCGAACACTGAAGTTTATTTCTAAAAAATAAACTGAAAATTTAACTAAAAGTAAATAATATAATCGTAAAATAAAATGCTGAAATTTTCACAAATACTGTTAGGGATGTTCCATTTGAAGTAATATCTTCCGATTGGCTGGCTTACCTCAGAATGCATAGGGTTGGCCGTAATAGTGATTGGCACTTTAGCCGGGATGTAGCCGTTAGCACCGCCGCTCTCGGGCGCGGGACCCTTTCTCCTCTGTAATATATCATTCATTGTAGTTTGACAGCCCTGCTTAGAAGTTGGTAATATGACATTGACGTTTTGTTAATATTATGATTCTATTGTTTGCGGGCACTCGTCCATGATTAATAACTAATTGACACTATTACGACATTGGATTAAAGATTGATCGAATTAAGATAAAATTCTCTTTACTATAAATATAACAGTAGCATGTTTTAAATGTCAAATCTATTATCTCAGACTAAGCCGTGTGACAAGTGACATTAATTAATATTGTGTTATTATGTAGTTATAATAACTACTTACTAATAATTTAGGAGATACCTACGCAAAAATAACAATTTATACACTTTATGAAAACCAAATTATTAATTATTTAAAGGCAAAAGAAAAAAAGGTGCCCCTCAAATAATGAATTAAGAAGCTCTCCACGTTAAGCCGCTTTGAACTTCAAGTTAAAATAGTTTATTATTTATTATTAAAATAGTTTTTAATTATTATATCGAAGTAGCAGTATGCATACTGTTGCGTTTCGTACATTGAGTGTGGAGCGCTGGAGGCACAATCCCTCAGGCCCCT